>CM070033.1:28226972-28239989 GCA_036250615.1 Ptychadena robeensis
AATGCCCACAATAGTATAAAGCATTGCAATTTTTTATGTGAATTGTCAGTATTTTGTATTATGTGACATCTATAATCATGTAGTATGACCTCAATTTTGAACAATTATTCTGTACCTTACCTCGTCCGGGAAAACGGGTGTCACTGGCAAGAACCGTCCACACTGGATGAATCTTCCGTATCACCTGGTCTTCTACCCAAACCCCCCCTAATGAGTACGATGGGCCGATTCCCAGGAGGTGGCACCGGTGGTGTTTCTGTCTGCAGGTAGGACAGTCTCCCCAGTAACGTTCCCCCCCCCATGAGCGAGGCGTCAGGGTGCCGCAACTACCCCGATTGGAGGTTGTCACTGATAAGAGAGTATTCAGTGTACGGTCAAGGTCAGTAGGATGAAGGTCAAATATACAAAACCATACACGCGTTGGTCGGGGCCGGCACAAAACAAAGTTATCCTAATACAGCTATCGTCAGGGTTCCAGAGTCCGGGTAACGAGGAGACAAGCCAAGGTCGGTACACACGGGAGTTCTATCCAGTAAGGAAGGGAACCGCATATATCTCACATATAACTGTTTTACTGCAATCCATCCACAGCACCCACATGGTGCGCCTGTGCTTATATTGACCTTTACTAATTGATCCCCCTCCCATCTGCAGGAAGTGCCTGCAGAGGGGAGGGGTATGTACCTTAATAACATCACTCCTCGTGCGCGCTGGCCCGAGCCTAGCATCCCGTTCCGCGCATTGCTCAGAACTCCACCGCGGACGCCATTGCTCTTCACCATGCTCGTTGCAGACCCGTTTTCAGCACGTGTACCCCTTGCTGGTACCCCCAACCACCCTAAAGGTAACGTACTGACTTTGGGAGAGACTGTGACGCCCTGGGACCCCACCACCATACTGGACCTCTATGGCGCGCAGTCCCCCCAGGTGACACGAGGGGTGACATCACCTTGTTTTTAATAAAAATCTTCTCATATACAATTCAACCTCAATTTCCCCTAAAATTGTGCCTAAAGCTAGCCAATCCACGGTCGGATCCAATTCCCAATCGATTCCCCCTCCGATCGATTCCGTCAGTTCTGCCGGGAATCGCAGTGTGACAATCACCAATTAAGAGTATCCACGCAGCATACCACCTGTCCAAGCGATTCCCCAACTATTCCGTGGCGATTCCACCATCCGACTCCCCCACCTCACAATGCACCTCCCCCTGATCTGTGCAAATCGGATGAGAAAGACACATGTTGGTTCTCCGTCGGTCCGCTTCTGAGCCCCTGAACCTCGGAACGTGTCGATCGTACCAGGTGGCTGCATGCATTCCTCCGGCACGAATCTTTTCGCTGCCACGCGCCCGGACATCGTATCGTGCCGGTCCGGGGCGAATCGACACGTGTAAGGGCCTTAACAGTCCAGGAGTTTGAGCCTCCATTTCTGGAGAGGATGGATGAGAGTTGAACATAGCTCGCTATCCCCCTCCTCGGTTTGTTGGTTTTTTGTGTGAGATTTATGGATGAGATTTATGGATGTTCGGCACACTATGTTGGATCGGGGCAGTAACAATTTTTTCTTTACTAACCACTTTTTTACTAACCAGACACATCCAATATCAAAATGGATTGGTAGGCTTACTCCGTGACTGCCTGACAATTATAACTTATGAAATAATCCTATAAACCCTCAATCATATAAGTAAATAAATCCAGATTTCCTGTACCTATCTTGTTGCACAATCTTTTTTAGTAGCCCATAGCGATAGCCAGCTTGATATCACACAATCACATGAAATTAAAAAAATCCCCAGAGGTCCAAAACTATTTGTGGACGAACTTTTCTGGTCCTACACAACTGGAAGAAGGAAGAATGACAGCTTGAGATCTGTGGGTACGCGCGCCTTTCTCTTTGCGCTGTCCCTGCCGCATCACAATTGTGCAGACCCCCCCACCCCTTGATCGTTAGGGGGGGGGGGGGGTTATCTCTCCTGAGGCGTCCTTGTTCATCTTGTCCTACCCACACTGGAAAGGAAGTAAGCCAGACAAAATCTCTCTCAGCTGCTTCTCCAGCATAATCTGTAGATCCTCCTTTCCTTCCTTTCCTCCTTTTCCTCCCAGCATGATAGCACTGGTGGGGAGGGAGTAGCGGTACAGCAGCACTACAGCAACATCCCAACATTGATATTTTGTTAAACTCCAGCCAAGCAGAGGTCTTAGTTCCAAGTTTACAGTGCAGGGGCTGACACTTTATTATGTGTATATACATGTCACGCAGCAGCAGGTGTGGGACCCCCTGTGACACGTGTCCCTACCTCCTCCTAAGGGCGTTTGTCTAAGTGAAACCACTCTCTTCACATACCCCTGATGGTGGGGTATGACCCTTGCCCGAGGGGATCACCAGGTGCGCACCCGCGTTTCGCCGTATCGGCTTCCTCAGGAGATCCAGCCCTTGATATAGTCTCAAAATCTACTAGAAAAAGTACAAATCACTATTCATCATGTTAAAATATTCATATATATGTATACATGTACACATATATACTTACTCATGTAGGTAAGTGAGTTTACACTCAGTGGGGGAGTGGTAAGAACAACGGTGAACAACTTCTGAGCTAATGGAGTCCCATGAAGCCTCCCCATCAGCTCCAACATCATGACCACTGGCAATCAAAAAGGCAACTGGGGTTAAACCTAATCAAACAAAAACCACCCTTACTGAAAAGCATATCCTCTTGTCCAAACCACTAAACCCAGATGAAAGTGTGTGTGAATGGCTAAAATAAGTGAGAAGTAATGAGCATGTGAAGTGTATACTGTTGTGTAAATAAACCTGATCAAAAGAAATAAGTAATAGTTCCATCCAAAACAAACTTCACAGATTTTTATTAGAGAAAGAGGGTCTAAAAGTAAAAACACAACTGCTCACTTTCATTGATGTTAACCGAATAAAATGAAAAAACAAAAACAAATTGTCAAATATATATATCACAAGATGATAATGAAATCAAGGGCCATATTATGAATATATGAAAATATATTTCTCTATAAGGAATATTTGAAGCATCTAATGTAAGACTGTGACGTTCCTTTATGCTTTTAGTTGCTGCTAAAGTTTATATTTATTACTTTACAGTGGACCTGATTAGCATGAGCTAGAACTGGGAAGGACCACTGTAAAGCTGGGAACACACGGCTCTATATACGAGCCGTTCCAGCTTCCTGGCAGCAGATTGTAAGGTGTATGGGGCCCTAAGTAAGTAGACAACTTACAACTTGGAGAACTCATAGAGCACTTAACTCTGGAACACACGGCTTGATATAGGAGCCGTTCAAGGTTCCCGGCAGACACACAATGACGTCATCGTGCTGCTGCCCAACATCGAAGAAGCTGGAGGAGCAGCACTGCTGTGTCTCCAGCTCCGACAATGTTTTGCATGGAGACCCCGCAGTCCCCATGCAAAGCAATGGACATCGATACGTGATCGATGGCCGCTTCGAGCGCCATGCACGCTCACAGCTATCTAATGCGGCCATCCCTGTTTTCGAGCAAGATCAATGAATCTCCTTAAAAAAACAGGGCCGTAAATCATGGCCCCCATGCAAAGCATCATCAGAGCTGGAGACACAGCAGTGCGCGCTGCCCAGCGTGAGGACATCATTGTGTTGCTGCCGTGTGTTCCTGAGTTAAGTGCTCTATGAGTTCTCCACAAGTTGTGTACAGGAAAAAATGTAGAAAGAAAATTTAGATATGACATGCAACAATTGTTCATCAGTCTCATGTATGATAGCAAGCTCACATAACATAACATATTCAGGAGGTGGATATAAAATGATACGCTGTGGCTCCCCTGGCAGAGGCTTGTTTTTCAAGCAACAAATGATGGAAAAGTTGTCATTATTTATGCTTTTTGAGGTTATTTCTTCTGGAACATTGTAATCCTGCTGTGTTTGTTTTTCTTAGGAAGGTAGGAGAGATCATTGTGCCCACGCACTGTTTTTATTGGGACATTACAGCATGGTTCAAATACCAGGGGGCCCAAGGCACATCTGCAATAACCAACTTCCCGACTTCAGTATGATGTGCACCAGCACCGTCTGCTATATTACATTTTTTGGGGAAGTTTAAAAAGTTAACCTTTTATAATTACTAATAAGTGTACTAATTTCCCTGGAATGAGATATAAGAAGCTTGTATTGGGGTATTTAGGTTGGTAAACCCTGGCCCTGCAGAAGTGCATCTACTAAAGCCCAGTAAAGAGAACCAACATGTTAGTATATCCCTGTCCAGTCTCCATCGCTTTGGATGGCTTACTCTCCCTAAATACACCCACCTACATAATTTTTTAAGGTTCTTTATGTATTGTCATCTTTTGGGGGGAGAAAAAGTCAATCCTTAAAGGAAAAAAAAACGTATTTGCCCGGCAGTTTTTGGGCGGTAACCCAAAGAGATAACAAGGGGGTGGTTGTCAACAGACCAACCACCCGCACAATGTTTGGAATCTCTGAACAGTGTTTCCATTGCAATGGTAGCAAGGGTCAGCTGCCCTGGAACCAACCACCTGGATTTTTTTTTATTGGAATCATGGAGGGTCAGGATTACATTTGATCTACTACACCATGCAGATCACATGCAATTGGGTGTGTGTTTGTATAAAGTATATGGAAAGTATAAAATTTTTTGGTTAATTAATTTTATATTATTTCAATGTAATAAGAATATGAACTGTGGAACTTGTGCCCAGAAAAGTCCAGCAATGGGATTTTACTCAAATTTTACAATTGTTTTTCTGTTTCAATGTTCTTTGCAACCTTTTTCCCCTTGGGATAACTTTATGGGTGTTTGTTAAGAGTCAAGTTGCCATCAGGTCATTAAGTTTTATGTTGGACACTCATCTCAGGTTTCTATAGATGACATATCACACCATATAACACACAGGATTTACATTCAGTATGGGCAAACTAATAGGGACACTCCTCAAATGTATTGGGTTCAGGAATTGTCAGTGAAGCACACAGTTACAGATGTAAGTTATAGTAGAGTGCTGTACCGTGTTAGCCATCGATAAATACAGCAAGTTTGGTGTTCAAGTGATACCATTAATTGGCTAACTGAAGTCTCAGGCTGATACAATTCTGGTTTTAGGAATTCACACTAATACACAAAATAACAAGGTCATAAATATTTTAACAAAAGTATTTGTTTTGTCTGGACAGTTAGTGGACATAGTAATAAGAGTTGGTAAGAGTTATTGGGGGTAATAAGCCCCCCATACACCTTCAGATTCCTCCATACAACTTTCATGAGACCTACCAACAACTATGTAGTGCCGGGTCCTCCCTGATAGAATACATAGTGATTGGAAGGTGTAGAAAGGTCCTCCTATTACATGGTTTTGGTAGAAGAAAAGTTGGTTGTACAGAAGTTGCATGGTAGTTGTATGTGGTGTATGGGGGGCTATAGAGATAAGAGGTTCAGCCATGACATTCCCCTCCTTCAGCAACAAAAATGTCCATAGACATGGGAAGCAGAGAAATATGGCAACATAGGTATTTCTTGGAGAAACCTAAATAGCAATGGTCTTGTAAATGATCAGAGATTAGGCATGAATGGCTAATAGACATAAAAGGAGTCCAGACACACTTAAGCAAAGAACACACAGCTTGATATTTGAGCCGTTTGATGTTCCCTGCAGCAGAGTGATGACGTCATCACGCTGCTGTCAGATATCGGAGGAGCTGGCGACACAGCACTGTGTCTCCAGCTCAGCCAATGCTTTGCATGGAGACCCCATGGTATCAATGCAAAGCAACAGACATCAACCGTGGTTTACGGTCATGTCCAATATCTCTGTTTTCGAGAGGGATTGATTGGTCCCGCTCGAAAGCAGGGATTGGCACATATGATATGAGCCAGATAGATGGCCGTGAGCTGGCTCATATCTACACGTGTGTTCCCAGCTTTCTTGTTCAGTGATGAAGAGTTCCATCAATTTTTTAAAAAGAGGGGGGGGGGTGATTGTGAGTGTTCAGGAATTCAGGTTACAAATAAATTTTTGGCAATTGTATGCTTCCAAATCAGCATTGAGACAGATGTTCTTTTATAGAAATGGCCATTGGTTTGGAACTGGTTTGGTATTATATGTCCTACAAGTTTATTTAGATGTAACGACCGTGTGTTAGGGTCCCCACACACGCATGAGCGCTCCCAGCTGAGGTCGACGGCAGCGGATCAAGGGATCCATGTCACCCCAAAGCTCGGTCGGCCAGAGATCGGACATGTCCATAAATCTCTGGTTGATGCCATTAGTTTGAATAGGGACCGGAGTCCCTGTTCAAACTAATGGCCAGCACACAAGGGGGGCCAGCCCATACTGTGAGCGATGGAGAGCAGTGTGATGATGTCATCATGTTGTTCTCCACAGCTCATCTGTTGGTCCCCGCTCGTTACGTGTATGGGGACCTTATGGCCATACAGTTTACATTGGCCAACTTGTAATCCCAATGTAATACACTTTCTAGTATGGCATGCCACAGAGGCTGATCCATAAGGGAGATTTAAAACATTCCTTAATTAAGAACAAAGGTAAACACGTGTAACTGTAATTTAATGACTTGCAATATAACGTAAATCACAAGCAGTATCCATTACAAAACAAACACCGGCAGAGCAGTTCCAGATGTCCCCAGATCATTAGTTTCTATTTCCCAAGTAGAAATACTTTTAAATTCCTTGAGTGAGCTGATCTTTGCCTTGCTGACTTTACAGGAGAAGTGTTCCATATCATTCAATCACAGCAAGAAAGTGAATTTAGCTCATAAATATACAGACAGACATGAAACAAAATAGAGGAGGACATCGGTAGGTAAGCTGAAGTTAAGTCTTGTGTGGCATATAAATCTCAGGCTGAGCTAATGAAATTTCCATCCATTATTTTATAAAGGACACCTTTCACCGTAGGCCGGACATAATAAAATGACATGCACAATATATTATAAGTTACTCACAGTAATGAAAGTCCATATTTGAATTAAGCCTTCATTTAGCTTAGGGCAATTACAGAACACCCTCCTTGAAATTCAGTGGAGTTGACCTGTAAACTCTACGTAGACCTCAAACTTTTTTAGTTTAAAGGTTCCCCATTCCAAATGTTTCCGCTCTATTCCTGCACTGGTGGCAATGACCATCAGAACCAATGGTGAACCTCTTTTGGACCATTTGAACATATTTTTGCAGTTTTATAGACTTTCTACTCTATGATCCCGGACTTCAATTGTGCAATCTGTTGCAGTTACTTCAAGTAGCCTCTGAGTATATACTTGAGTATTGACCGATCTGAATATATGCCACGGTGCCTAATTTTATCATTCATCCCTATTATTCTTTAAAACACATTTATACCTGGAAATTAGTCATGTGTCTTACCTTTCTTTCATAAAACTTTTTTGTTTCAATTTAAATTAAAATTCTGGCTTTTTTGTTGTCTGATTGATTATGCCAGTGTGAGGACCCTAGCTGTACCAGGTAACACCTGCTGGTGGCACTGTGCTTACCCTTCCCTGGGTTGTTTCCACAGTTGGCTCCCTGCAAGCATGGGCTGGGTTGAGGGCACCTGCCTCGTTAGCCTGAAGGCTTTATAGGTGTGCCTTACCCACCTATGCTGGCTGAACATTTTTACACCACTCTGACTCTGAACCCTGGACATCTGTACATCTGAATCTGGACTATTTTTGCACCTGTTTGGTTTGTTCTTGTTTTGTAAGTGCACAGTAAACACCTTTTTGGTTCACATATCCTTGTCTGTTTGTCAATGTGTGCTGCCTCCCTGGTCGCCCCCTTCTCTGGATCCTGACAGCCAGCTTCCTTCGCGGACCTTCTACCAGAAATGAATCATTTAATGAATGGCCCTAGAAGTTCCAGTAATAGGTAGGAATGCATAAACAATAAAAATAACTTACCTGTAAGGAGTAATTTAAGAAAATCCATTGCAGCCCCTCCTCTCTTCCTGGCTTATGCTGTGGTGCACCCATAACACAGCTCAGTGATAGACGGGTAAATCTCTAATCTAGGCTCTGCATTAAAACTAATAAGATGTCCTATAGAAAACGCCCCCATGGAACCATATTGCACCATGAGTTAACACTCAAAAGACTGGCAAATAAAGATGGAATCTCTCATATGATTCCAGGGAACAGCAGGTAAGTATATTCTTTGTTTATTAGAAAGCAACTTTATCTTCAATGGCTCTCCAATGTATGGCTACATTACATCAGAGGTGGGAAGTAACAAAGCATTTTTAGATTTTACAGGTATCTGTACTTTTCTTGACGACTTTTTACTTTTACAAAAGGGACATACTTTAAACGTTCTACTTCTTACATTCTCTAAAATGTCTAGTAATTTCCAATATGAAATGTAAAGCCCCCCATACACCTTTAGATTACTCCATACAATTTCCATGAGACCTACCAACAACTATGTAGTATAGTGACCTCCCTGATAGAATACATAGTGATTGGAAGGTGTAGAAAGGTCCTCATATTACATGGTTTTGGTAGAAGAAAAGTTGGTTTTACAGAAATTGCATGGTAATTGTATGGGGGGCTTTATATGTAAGAGTTGTAACAAAATGGGAAAAGTTCTTCAAAATGGTTCATAATGGCGGTAAGTGGCTATGGGTGGGACCCAGGGGGCCAGGCCTGTGCAAACACACTGATGTGCCTGATCACTGACTGAAAGCATCTTGCTTCACTGTCTTGGAAGCCCATCCAAATACATTCTATATTATCCTAATAGAAATTTGTTTTGAAGAACTATGAGACCGTATCAGTTCTTTTAATCTTTTCTATACCAACACAGTGCAGGTTGTGAGCAAAAGAAGAAAAGTAATGTATTTTGTATGCCTAGAACTTTTTTTGTTATCTATGAAAATAACTTATCAAAAGGAATTCTGTATAGTTGAATTCTACTATGTACTTGGTAAGAACATTGTAAAACTTGTAGTTTTTAAATTTTACTAAAGTAAAGGAGTTTAGTCTTCACGTAGAAGTTCTTTTGACAATTCTGCAGGAATTTGGGTTAAAAGGAATACATTTTCAAACAATCGACTTAATCGACTAAGTCATCTGTATTGCTGGGATGGACAGTAATCTCAGCTGTGTCTTTCTTTTACAGTGGATCCATTTCTCTGATTAAGTGAAATCACATACTATAATTTGGAGCAGAATGTTAGAAACTAATGGCCCCCATACATGCACAGATATTAGCAGCCGACCGATTAAATTATAGATCAGTCGGCTGAAAATTGCTGCATGCCCACATGGTCCGATCAACTAAATTTGATCGTAATTTGTTAAAAAAAATCGATCAAAACATGATCGGACATGTCGGCAAATTTTGATCGGTTGAGTACAAATTGAGTACAAATTATTTTGTAACCAACGGATTTTGATCGTTCTTGATCATTTGCATACTAATACTTCATTGTCATCAAATGACCATGCCCTCTGTACACAGCAGTTCTGATTGAAAAAATAATCGCCCGATTAAACAATCAATTTCATGGACGCTCAAAAATAAAAAAAATCTATCAAAAATTGGTTATTCCATGTGGAGTATATTGTATTTTCCATCAATCAATCTCCGATTGTACGATTAAAATAAATTGATCGTTTTTAGTCTGTCTGACGCTAAAATCTGTGTATGTATGGGGGCATAACTATTAGTTTAGATGGTAGGTCTTTCTAACATTCTAATTCTTACCCCATCTCGGATACTAAATGATTACTTTTGGTGTAAGGGGTCCCCCTGCTGGCCAAAGAAGTGTTAACATGTAAAACATGCACAAAGCTTCTTGAATGCCTTATTGTGGCAATAGTACTGTTCTTTGTTTTATTTTATAATAATAACAAAAAAAAATTATTACAATTAAATGTTATCATTGCCTGTTATAATTGGGGGATATTATCAGAATACACAGTTACAGTAAATGATTTCTGTGGTAAGTTTTAACAACAGTTGTTGAATGGCTTTTTGGTTGAAATATGCATTTAATCTGCATTTAGGAATGTCCTTGTGCTTTTCCAAAGATTGTCTGTATTTACGTTTAATTTCATAGCCATTGACAAAATCTTTGTTTTACCATAAAGCAAAGTCAATTTATAAAATATCAATCTTTAAATATCAATCATAACATATAAGTATTTCCATTTCCATTTCATCCGTGACTGGTGAGTCCCCCCCCCCCCCCTCATTTTGGCGGGGTTGACACAGATAGGAAGGTTTCATACAACAGGGAGGGTTAGGGAGTGGACGTCCTTTGCTGGCTCCCATGTCTTTCTCCCTCCATGCCAAAAGTAACCACATGGAATCTATAGTAGACTTGTTGGGGGAGGGGGGGGGAGGAATTTGTTCTGACCGATACCAAAGGGCCTCTTCAGGACCACGCCCCCACAAAGCCCACACGAAGGATACGACCTACTACAGCTTCTAGGTTGATTAATGATCCCAGGACACAACTCCTGATGAAGCCCTCGATGAAAGGGCGAAACGCTTTGAGTGAGAGACTAATACCTGTGACCACCCATTATGAAGCTTATATATTTGTGTATGATCAACTGTGTATGATTTTGTGTATTTGTGTATGATCAAAGGTTGAGAACCATCTGAATTTTGTTCCTGGGGCTAGCCACCCCAGAATTGGATCGGAGGGATCTCTGTCCAAATATAGTTTCTTGTTTATGTGTACCTTGTGTAGGGATGTGGCACAGACCTATGTTTATTAAGGTGGCCCGATGTTTTTCAGTATTACTCAAATTCACATGCTGCAGGATCCTTGTACTTTTCAGTGGGGTGCTTCCAGTCTCAACTTAATATATTTCAAATCCATTGCAATGTCGCTACCTTTTTTAAATTAGAAATACTCTGACCTCATAAGCATCTTTTGAAAAATACATGAAATGTATAAAAAATGTGGCTTTCACTGCTGATTTGTGTACAAAATATCATTACTAATACCTACAAGGGCAGGTACAAGTGACAACTCTTGTTTTTCTATCCTACTTGATCATAGATAGTTCCACAAATGACCACCATGGGGCAGTATATCCCTCTAATTTGTGAACATAATCATTTACCATAGCCAGGTGACATTATAACTCTGAAATGCCTAGGAAAACTAATGAAAACTTTGTAAAGTTTTCATCCCACAGAGAGAGTAAGGTAAATGTTTTAATTAGGAAATGCATACAGTTTACTTTGTTTTTAATTGTATATAATTAAAAAAGCTGGATGACATAAATAAATGATGTTTATTATAGGATTTACCATATATTTTATATATTAATCATAGGTATACGAGGTAGACTGTCATAGAAAAGTCTTATGTGACCAGCCATATAGTACAAAAATGTCTAAATTAGAGGACAGGTTCTCTCATAAACAAGAGCCACCCCATCACCTTCTTTTCTACATTCTTTTCTCAGAGGAAATAATTGGGCAGATCAAGGGTTGAAAAAAACATAAGTCCTCTTAATGCAGCGGAATGCCGGCTTTACATCCATATTGATGGAGGGAGAGAGACCAGAAGAGTCTTGCTCTGCCATCATGGAGCCTGGAGGACTGGGCGCTGTAAGTATGGTGGCGGGGCAGCGAGCAAGAGAGCAAGATAAATGTTTATTATGTTTGGGAGATGGTTAACCCAGATAAACACTCAAAAAGGTAAGTAATGTGTATACCCAGGGGTGCACGTAATGAGTACCAGGAGATGGTGTGTGGTACTCACCCCATATATAGGGAGGTCTTCCTTGCTGTCTCCCTCACTGTCCTCTGTGTCACCCTCCTGCATAGCAGATTCTGCTGCAGATGGACCTCCCTGTTCCTGATTGAGCCGCTGTCTCCATCCACAGGTCACCAGCTGGCTTTGGGTCAAATATAACTCTCACAGTACAACACTGTTTGAACCCCCAGATCTCCTACCTCAGTAGTGCAACTGTGATTTTCTCTTGTCAGAATTTACCCTTAGGCAAAATTATACACCGATGTTTCTTGGGCTAATGTTGCTTCCGCCGCCCCTTTGGACTAATTGCCTATTAAAGATGCGTAAATGCAACCTTACAACACCCTAAGCAGTCCAATCTTTTTTTGGGTGATTTGATTTACATTCCCATTTTGACACCCCCCAACAGAAACCTTTTATAGTTATTAATGTTTCCCTGTGGTTATTCAAGTGACATACTGTAAATTGTATACATTAAAAAACAAATCTCAAAGAATTCTAAAAATGTTTACTTTTACGGCAGTGTATATATGATAAATTTGTGTTCTAAGCGCAATAACCGTGCAATATCAACGTCAGCCACAAATTGCCACTGGTGAGCACTTGCCATCAAAGAACGGCATCGGCTACATTCTCCCACTACGGGGAAGAGGGGGGTGAAGGAGGACACTGCAGATCTCTCCCATCTCTGGCTAGTACGCAGATGCACTTAGTAAGAATAATGAAGATACGCATAGCTAGGTTATGGTCTATTTTGTGTACCAGTGTACTTTTTATGTGCATCCCGGTGTATATGGTTTTGTTTTTTTCTTCAATGCAGAAATCTTCACTCTGTACTTTCCTGTCGGCAAGGTTCCTGTTAGAACACAAGCACTGTAGCAGAAAAATTAACATTCTGTTATGCTTATGAGAGGGGTGAGCACTATCCATGTAAAAGTCCAATTTCCTTGTGACCATGCAGGTTCTCTTTTACTATAGTTACCAAATTGTCCCAGAATTCCTCAAATGCCTGGGAGTTTTTATATTTACAGATTTTATCTCCAGTGTGACCCATTAGTACATTTCAGATGGAATTTCATATTGCTGCTAAATTATTTTAGCTGTCAATGTTAAATCTACCGCGTACAGCAGGTGTAATCCAGTCACCTTTCCTATTCCTCTGGTTTCCTTCCATAGCTCTTCAACCCCTGTATACAGCCTAATGCTGGGCATACACATACCGAGTAGGTCAGACCGACCTACTCCGATGTGTG
>CM070033.1:28249000-28267570 GCA_036250615.1 Ptychadena robeensis
CGATCGAATTGATGATCGATTTGATGTCAATTGAACCATGTATGGCTAGCTTAAGTCTCATTGTGAGGACTTACAAAGTAGCTAAAAAAAGAGATCTTAGGAAGTTTAGGATACATCAATTTAAGAGCAGCTGGGGCCTCATTCTTATACATTCTTATTACCAGGGTCAGCGACAAGAGCAGGTGGGCACATGCGCATAATCATGGGGGGGGGGGGGCACTCCTCCATCTCAACCTAATTAAGTGTGGGTGGGGGAGCCCCAAACGAGGGGGCACATCGGCGTAACTGGGCAGGCCTGGCCCCCCATGGCCCGTTCATGGAGCCGACCCTTTAAGAAGTTGGCAATTTTCTGTTGCTCTCCAGACCAGCCATGCACCTACTCAACACTGTCATTTCTGGTACCTGCACAAGTCTTATACATACAGTTTGTCAATGACAAAACCTGTAAAGGATATCTAGGCTAGGTACACAGTATTCCTGGACAGTACTCACACATCAGTACAGAAGTGCTTCCCAGTCCTGTAGACAGGACCTATAATGACCTGAATCTGAAAGACAGCAAAAAGAAAACATGAGGGCTTGTCCCCACAAGCGAAGTTGGCTGAACAAAGTTCAAGAGCGGTCGCGGCTGTGGCTTACTACATGTCAATGCAGCCCCTAGTGGGTACCCGCGTTTAAAATCAACTGAAATCAAATTCAAGGCATGTGCGGACAACCCCATTGAAATTAATGGAAGGGGCTGCCCGTGGCTCAGAACCGCCGCACGGCCAACTTTGCCTGTTGGGACAAGCCCTAAGTGTGAGGATTGGGAGGAGTGACAGGGGAGTAGACTGAGATGTAGGGTTTGCCTTTGTGACATGATAGGGGCACAAACAATGGGCCGTCTACGCTTGGGGTCCAAGAATTAGGCAGCATAGTCACCACAGCGATGAGACGCTAGACATAATGGATATGTTTCCATGATATTAGTGCGTTCCAGTGGTGGGAGTCCATTTTTGCACCATATATCTGTGAACAGATGCTGGGAATTCTAATGTTAGATTTACCCACTGAGGGTGCATGTAGGGGGTACGGTACTAAAAGTTTCCTCAATAACCCGGGATGCAGGGTTACTCCGTGTTTGGAAAGTCAGCAGGCAGAGCTTATAATGGATGAAGACTGATGGTTAACACTTTCAGAGTTCACAAAGACACCATATTTGAATGTTTTTCCGAAATGATTCTTCATCTTTTGTTGTGTTCATCATTAGGAAGTGTTTTGATGAGCTTGTGGATGTCAGATGTTTCCTGGATAAATATGTGAAAAGAAGATCTGTCAGCCACAGCTGGATTCCCGGTTATCACATTTCAGAAGCATCTGACATTCAGAAGCCGCCTGTCTTCCCTGTGGTAGAGCTGTGACCAAGCATTGGCTCCATACTCTATGCCAATGAGGACATACAATTATACAAAATAGCATATCCTTCACTCTCAAGAGATTCCCTCACACTTCCTGTCGTGTGCAAAATAGGATCAGTAGGATTATTGCTTGAATGAGACTACGTATATAAATATGACTGCATTTGTTTTTCTTAACTAAATGATTAAAATAATGTAATGTTCTCCCAAAGTGAAATAGGAAGTACGTTTTCAGCATTTTCCTCCCGCTAAACTCTAAAGCGCATAGATCTGCGGATGATTTTGCGGCTGATTAATTGGCCTGCACATTCTCGCCAATCGGTCACAAAATTGCCTGCCGAACGATGCTGCCCATCTAAAGCGACCAATCCATGTCGCCCAAAATCACGATTGGCCATAGAAAAACGGACATGGATTACTTTGGGCGCGGTCAGGTGACTACCACACAAATGTTGCACCCTTATTCTCTGAATGATTCTCCGAACGTGTGATCGGCCACTTCAGGATTGCGCTGGGATCTATGCGTGTATGAGGGGCTTAATGCATAGACCCGGGGGCGATTTTGTCCAAGCAATCGGCCGCAAAATCGCCCACGGATATAAGCTTCTCATCTGGAGAGAAAAAAGTTTGCAAGTGGCTCCATTTTTCTGTGGTTGATCACAATCACCGGCACACAAATGGTGTGCTCCAATTCTCTCAACGACAAACCGGAGCATGATGACGTCATCACGCTGCAATCGGCCATTCGAGGATTGCGACAGGATCTTTGCGTGCATAGGGGCTTTACACTGAAAGTTTCTTGGTTTTATGTTTTTAAACACATTCCTATCCATTCTCAGTGCTTTATACTCCCCTCTGAAGTTCTTGAGACCACATCTAACTTGAAAGGACTAAGAGGGTCTACATGCTTAATATCCTGTCCACAGGCCAAATCTGTAATTATTTTGAGGTATAGTAGTGTTAGGAATAGTGGATTTTTATACTGTCTAGACATAGGGAAATAAGTATTTGTCCTCTATAATTGTAATGGTATGTTTATTGTAGTTGTGAGAAACAGAATACCAAAAACTCTCACAGACCCAGTGCAGTGTGCACAGATGTTGATGCGCATTGTAATAAATTAGTATTTGAGTCAGTGACGTCACATCCGGTACCTGTGCGTTCCTGGTTGTGATAATCGGATGTGACGTCACTGACAGGTTTACCAGCCGGCTGCTCAATAGAAGATCAGCTTCGTGCCCAGTCTTCTAGTGAACAGATTCTTCCTCCGGCGGGATCTCGCTGCTCCTGATCCCGCTGGAGGAAGAATAGAGAGTTTCTTCTAGCAGGCGAACAGGGCAGGTCAAACACCCGTACTGCTCGCCGGCTAGAAGGAGCCGGCATGTTCGCAGCCAAATTGTCCACCTTGCAGGCAGTTCGGCCATCACTAGTGCTAAGCTAGGGAGAACCCAAACATACAAGCATTTATAACAATTCATTTAAATGAACAAATAGTGCCATTTACTGGTCACAACACTAGCACACCACAAGGTGAAAGGCAGCAGCAAGAGGCTGATCTGTGTCTTGTTTGTCAAAACAGCTAAGGACAAAGAAACATATACTTTAATGAGACTGAGAATAACTTTGCACTTTGTGTTTATGTGTAGAATGGATCTCTACCTTTTATATCTTGTGTACATGTCTGCATGTGTAATTAGAATGGGAGTTTTACAGCTAGAAGTAAACCATTGTGCATTGGGTCTAAAAATCAATACTTACAATGGGGGAGGCACGGCTATCTGTCTTGTGATGTCAGTGGTCTTATAAATGGACCAAAAAGGTTCAAGTGATTAACCCGCGGAATTATCTGACATCATGTTATGTATTAGGTTATTACTGGTAAAAGCTGGAAAACACTAATACTGTGGGAGTCATTAATATTCATAGATGTATACTGCAGTAGGACTGAGTGCCATTTGTTTTTACTTCTAAATTAAAGTGACGGATTTCAGGGGTCCCCCTTTCTTTTTAAACTGTCTGGAGGTTGTTTTACTGTGATAAATGATAAGTGAGCTTTATGCATAGTCTCGGTAATGCTGACATCATCGTATTGATCTGTATAGTACACACATGCTGCTGCAGTGATATACATAATGCTTATGTGTCTATATATGTCTTGTCATTTTCAGTATACTACACCCAACTGCACACATTACATTTTGTCCAATTAGCTTACCACTCCTTTAGATAAATAGTCTGCTTTAGTTTTCTTTTTTTGGGGCTTTTAATTCTTATGGATTTTTTTTCTAAAGTTTTGGTTGCCACCCAGTCTGTATTTCAAACATGTCTTCTACTCATTTAATGAGGACATGCCATTTTGGCATGATCTGAAAATATTTTCAGTATTTGCTGATATATAGCAAACCATTGAAAAGATTGAACTGATCAGACTTAAACATGGTCGAAGCATTCAGTCAGTATTAACAAAGGTCTATGTTACTCCAGAAGCTCCAAAAAAATCCATAATGGTCAGATCCTGCCTGGTACGCAAGCTGTGGGTCCTAGGGGGTTGAAGGACCAATGTACAGGGGTCGCCCAGTTCACTGAAAGCATCAGAGCTGCTGCTAACAAGTGGGGTTGGAAGTAAAGAGGCAACTTAGGAGGAATGGGGCGTTACTCTGCCTCCTTACTTCCCACCCCACACATCATCTGCACAAGAGGTGGAAAAATATCAGGGGAGTGGGAAGTGACACTCTGCAACATCACTTCCCAGGTCGCGTATATATAAAGGTTTAGAACTGTTACATACTGTTACTAATACATATATTGAATTCAATATAGTTCATAGAGCTTCTTAACGAGATGCCCAACATTTGACATTATTTTGCAAATTGAATGCAGACTGAAGCTGAACTAATTAGCCCCCAGCTAAGTTTGCCTGTTTAGAAAGCTCCTTATATTACATGGATTTGGTAGAAGAAAAGTGGATTGTACAAAAATTGTATGGTAAGATTGTATGGTATATGGGGGTCTTAAGTCACACTTACAGGTCTGTTTCCTCCCCCAGTCTGTTATTGGCAGCAAACTACAGAGCTCATCCCTTTTCACTCTGATTTCTCCTCTGATTAGCATTTCTCCTGTTAGCACACATGACTGGCTTCTTGTGCAGCTTCTTCCTCCTCCTGTCCTCCCTGGTAGAATACATAGTGATTGGAAGGTATATATCACTGCTATGTAGTGCCAAGTCCTCCCTGATAGAATACATAGTGATTGGAAGGTATATATCACTGCTATGTAGTGACGGGTCCTCCCCGATAGAATACATAGTGATTGGAAGGTATATATCACTGCTATGTAGTGCCAGGTCCTCCCTGATAGAATACATAGCGATTGGGAGGTATATATCACTGCTATGTAGTGACGGGTCCTCCATGATAGAATACATAGTGATTGTAAGATATATTTTACTGCTTTGCAGTGCCGGGTCCTCCCTGATAGAATACATAGTGATTGGAAGGAAGGTATTATTCCACTGCATGTAGTGCCAGGAGGTTGGGTCCTTTCTTCCTCTTTTCATCCTGATTAGAATAAATAGTGATGGAGGTATAATAACTGCTAGGTAGTGTGGTACTCCCTGATAGAATAAATAGTGATTGAAGGTATATATATGCTATGTAGTGCCGGGCCTACCTGATAGAATACATGTGATTGGAAGGTATATATCACTGCTATGTGGTGCTGGGTCCTCCTGATGAAATTACATAGTGATTGGCGGGATTAGAAAGGTCTTCAGATTACATGGGGTTTGGTAGAACAAAAGTCTAATTGTACAGAAATTGTATGGTAAGATGAAGGTGTACTGGGGGGGCTTTTATTGTGAATAGGATGTCTATGTTTTAATGTCAGGAAATAGTTGCCAGTGAGAATGGCATTGCTGGGAAACACATGGTGGGTGCATAGGGGCTGGTGCCTTGCTCTTTTACGTATAGGTGTGTGCTGGGTGCAGATACAGTGTGCAGCAGTACCGGTTATACAAGATGTGACAGGATAGAATTACTGGGAAATCCTGTTTTAGTGACTTATCAATTCCAGTAGAATGGACTATATACTGTGTTCCCCAAAAATAAGACAGGTCTTATATAAATTTTTGCTCCAAAGATGCCCTATGTTTATTTTCGGAGGAAGTCTAATTTTCATGAAGAGAATACGGCACTTGGGATATCAGGGTGGGGGGAGCAAAAATGACACAGGGGGATCACAGGGGGGGATCAAATGGCAAGGAGAACTCAGAGGGGGGATTACCATTAGTAACCTCTTATGATCACTCTGTCTCATTTTATTGCCCCCTCTGACCCCCCCCTGTCCAGAGGTAAAGTACCCTATCGTCGGGGGGCTTATATTTCAGACTGAGCAAAAATGTAAGGGTGCCTTATTTTGGGGAAAAAGGGTAGAGGGAAGGGAACGTTAGACTTCAAATACTGACCAGGGGGGCCCGCACAATCACATCACTACATTACAGACAATAAACACAGGGATATATATGATACAACATGTAGAAACATTAACAATAATCAATATATTTACAAATATAAAGACAACTGTCCCCATTATCCTATAACAGCACAACTCCCAAGCACAGATCAGACTTCATATCCATAAATCATATGGCAGAGATAGTGGCAGGTTGCAGAGATCTGCAGTGTAGGGGTGGCCGGGCAGTTTTATGGTAGGTTGTATGCACACAATCTATCAATAGAATATATACATTAAGGAGGACAATGAATGTAAAGGATGCCGACCATTGGAAAAGTGGCAGAGAATTGCGGTGTATGGGTAATTAGATGTAAGAAGCTCCTGTGACAAGGCACTCTGCATGTGTCAGCGCTATATAAAGGTAAAGAATATTGAGGACAGTGGGATATGGCAGGATGTGATCAACTGCAGGCCCATCTTGCCCGACGGTGAGCTTGCCAGGTCGGCCGCATGATGCAGAGGGGTGGACTGCGGATCCGCATAGTGCAGCCCGAGGGACCCCCATTCCAACTACAACGACCCCCTCCCCCGCTCCGTCCCCATACTCACACGTAGCCCGGATCCCGAGGACTGAGATGACAGCCCGCCTACGGGGGTCTTGATTCCAGGCTCTGTGTACAGTCAGCAGCTTCCCCATATTACAGCTGCGAGGGCGGATTATGCCGGGGACAGATCCCGACACGTTTGTCTGCGCCAGGCCCCCCTTAATTCATTCCCCGGAATGTCCCCGAATGTGCTGTTGTCACTTCGGGATCTCCCCTGTAAAGTCGATGGGCGTTGTCACGAACCATCACACGCCAGCTACCGCTATATGCGCCTACAGGGGGTGCCAACCGGCGCATCGCGGTGCGGGACACTGCATAGGCTTCCACGTCTAAGGGCAGGGAGAATGCGCAGTGAGGGAGCGGAGCAACCAGGCTGCCATGCTTTGGCCACTGAACTGCTCACTGACTGTAACCGGAAAAGTTAGTTATCTCTATTACCATACCTGAGACAGAACTTCAAATCACGTCAAATGTATCTGCAGGTAAAAAAAATGTTTCTCTTTTTAGAGTATTTTAGAGTAAGGAGTCAATCATATTAATTCTATCGTTTAAATTTTGGTGTTTGTACCACCACATAAGGTGCAGAGTGTTGAAAACCGATTATTATTTAAGTCCTGCTTAGCCCGTCTGGGCATGGCTCCATAGTACGATCGGATACAATCCATGAAAATTCCTATAAAACCCGTCTTGGAATTAGCAAATGTCGATCACTGCTTGATGATTTATTTTCTATTTCAATCACATATGGTAGTAATAAAAATTCACTTAAGTTTCATGAAAACCCCAAAATCAACATCTCAGATTAGAATATTACATGAAATAAATAAGACAAAGATTTTAATTGGAAAAATATCCGAACTGTGATACATGTAAATCATGTATATGTAATCGGACTTTTTGCATCAATTACTGACTCAATGTGACATGGCATGATGATATCAGCCTGGGGGCACTGTGAGGTGTGATGGAGGACACAGGATGCTTCAAAGTGCCTTCAGCTCTTCTGCTTGTTTCCATCTTTCTCCTGGCAATGCCCCAGAGATTAGCTTTCAGCGGTCAGGTGAGGTTTGCTGCAAACAGGACAGTAATCCCATGAATCATTGAACCAGGTTTGGTAGATTTGGCAATGTGGGCCGGGTGGTGCCAAGTCCTGATGGAAAACGAAAGTCAGCATCTCTAAAGTCTGTGTCTGTGGAAAGGAATCATGAAGTGCCTCAAAATCTCTCCTGGTAGACGGGCAGTGCTCTGTGGATAGTGTTTGAGTTAAAATATTTGGCATTGTGCATATATTTGCGGAATATGCCTATTTGAGAATTATCGCCAATTTCGAATATTCAAATGCATGGGAAGCTTATAGCCATGCATTGGAAAGATAACTCTCACATGTGCCATTTCATTTTGAAGGTAGTCGCGATACGATTTGCCTGTTGAAAATATTTTTGCAATGAATGGGCCATAACACTCGAATTGAGGGGAATTTAGTTAGAATTTATTCGTGGGGGGAAAAATGGGGGGACAACTATTTACCGGACTGAATGAAAGCTGCATAACACCGCGGGTGCGGGCGCAGGCTGGGGGGGATAAAATTAAATAACATTCATATTGGGGGGGGGCGAAAACCATATCAAAACATAAAATATCCCAAAACATAAACATTATATAAATAAAACCAAAAAAAAAAATAGCATTTTTTATAAAAATCCTAAAGTTAAATTAAAAGGGAAATAAAACTCTTAATGGTGGGGGGAGAGTCAGGGGAATCGGGGTTGTAATTACACCTCGGGGGGAAACATTAACTCCTTATCCAAACGCAACATTTCATGAAACCCATAACCGAAAAGAACTCAAAAAAATATAAAAAACGATACATAATACCCGGAAACCTAAACATGTCATCTCTGTTTTTCTGGAAGGAATGCTGGGAAAAAAATAAAGGGGGGTCTCCTGTTCCTGAGGGGAACAACGGGTACAAATAGAAAAGGGGGAAAATTACCACAAATAAAAACTGGAAAAAAAATAAAAAATAAAAAAAAAAAAAAGAAAAAAAAAGGGGGCAAAAAAAAAAAAAAAAAAAAAAGAAAATAAAAAAAAAAAAAAAAAAGGGGTGCGGGTGGGGGGAAAAAAATGTCTGCTCTCTTTCTCTTCCTTTCTCATGAATTTCAATATGCCTATGCCTCTCTCATCACTATTCTGGATTCTTAATTATAATCACAGTTACAAACACAAGCAGATGGCCATGGCTCCCCAAATCATATAGTTAAGAAGAAATTTTAGCAATCTGATTGGAAACGAGGAGCCAGAGTCTGGAGGAAGGATGGAGAGGTGCATAATCAAGATGCTGGAAGCCCGTGTGAAGTTTCCACAGTCTGTGTTGATTTGGGGATTCATATAGAGTGATTGTGTCCAACTGGTGTATGGCTAGGTTTAGCCTCTACTGCTTTCTTTTTGCTTGCATTTACTTCATTAAGATGCTATTGTCTTATTTTACCTATGGTAAATGCATTATACACAAATAAGCAGGAACACACGGCTACAATACTGGAGCCGTTCAGTTCCCTGCAGAAGCCGATATAACGTCATTATGGTGTCAGCTATTGGAGGAGCTGGAGACACAGCACTGTGTCTCCAGCTCAGCCGCGCTTTGCATGGGGACCCCGCGGTTCTCCATGCAAAGCAATGGACATCAAATCATGGTTCTTTACGTCATGTCCGAAAAATCCATTGTTTGGGATTGATTGGTCCCGCTCGAAGACCGAGTGGCCGCACTATGATATGGGCCAGAGTAGATGGGCGTGAACGTGCCCATATCTACACGTATCGCCCTATCTCATGTGGTTCCCAGTAGAGAAACATGACCTTGCTGATGTCAGAGCTTTGCTGTACAGGTACTGCAAGAAACTGATATTGATTTAAATGTAGGTACTCACACACGTAATATTTCATGGTGTGATAATAAATATGGGAGCTAAACTAATATCTTTTCGTGTGCATGCAGCGACCAGAATTGAGATTTTTAGTGACTGACTATGCATATACTTTGATATAAGATACTACTAAATCCCAGGTGCCCAACCGAGGCCTGGGCAGCATGAGCACTTTTGAAGTCTCCACTTCTGGCCCCCTAATTGTTAATGCATAGGGCATAGGAACTTCACCTGTCTGCCAAATCAACGATGTGCCCCCTCCAATATTATCAAGGGCTTGGATTATATCGATGAGGCACAGAACCTTTGACGATGTACAGTATATGACACAAAATGGGCATACTATATACATGTTCCCTAATGCTCGAAAAGTATAATATTAAAAAAATTGTTATTTAAAAAATGAAATGTCTTCTAGCTTGATTTATTCTATAAAAAATGCTTTACTTTTCAGTTAGATTGGAAAACTATGTGCGGCTTTTAGTGATGCGAGGGCCACACTTGTGGGGCCTCCAATCTACTCAGTTGGCCACCACTGCTATAACCAAAGCTTAAATTACTAGTTGTGTATTATATATACAGGTTTCTAATATGGCCGCCATGGTCATGTTCAGGATTAAGAGACTGGCCAAACTGCTTCTGACAGTTACGAGGGGTCATTTTAGAAGATTATTATTATGGAGAATGTTGGTTGATCAGATATGTTTTGATTTAGTATTCTAGTTCAAACAACCCACTGGTGTAGAATTGGTGTAGATACACAGCAATGGAGACATAACCAGCTTTCACAGGAGCACAGATTTCTGTTATCACTTCAAATTCTCTATCAACTGTCACATCAACTCATTCCAATAGCATGCCTTGATGAATTTTTTTAAATAACTTTGAATGTACTTAACAACTGTTCTCTGTACATAACAACCTGTCATTGAAGTAATATACATAAATATGCATTTAATCCTCTATTACCCAAAGTACTGTAACATATAGATAAATGACTAAGTGTACTATATGCAGCCATAATTATAGTAGACATGGTGGTAACATTTCTTATATAAAGTAGACATACTTCTGTGTTGGGGGAGGTGCGTGTCTCCAGGGATGACTTGGGGCTGTATATAAACAGAGGGAAGAGATCATTGATTCATGTTTCAAAAACCTACAGCATATTTTCTTACATTATTCACACCCAGGAATAAAAATGTAGTTTTGGCTTACATGTGAGGGCCCCAACTCTAGTTATATTATCTGGTTTGAAAGAAGGTTTGAAAACTTAAGCTAGGCACACATGGGTAGATTCCCGTTGCAATCGACCCCCGATCAGAGTGGTGACCATCCATGGGCACATCGATTTCCTGTTCAATTGGGCGTGGTGGCATCACATGGGAACATTGCTTCCTGTTCATGGGACCCGTTTCTCCCCAGCTTGCAGCATGTGTTAATCATAACACGCCGCTGCCAGCTAGGGGAAATCCAGCCAGGAGCCTCACAGCTTCCGAGTGAGGTTTGCTGGCTCTCTCCTTCACACTGACAAGGACGCTTGCAGAAGGCAGAGCAGCTCCTCCAATACTTTGCATGAAGATTCATGTCTCCATGCAAAGTAATGGAGATTGAATGGGATTTTAAACACGTTGGCTCTATTGATCCCGTTTGAAGGAAGGCACATTTGTAAACAGATTGAGTACATCAATCACCGTGAGCACACACGTTGATTAATTATACCCAATCTTTTTGCAGATCTACCCGTTGTGTCTAGTTAAACTGATCCGTCTAAAAAATCTAAGGATGTAATTAACTCTCAGCAAAACCAACATTCTTAAGCATTTATTGACAATGACAAAATGGAAGGGGATGTCAAGAGATGACAATTCCTGATGTTCTGGAAGTACCAACAAGAGATTCCCAATGTGGTGGATTGTTTGGGCAATTATCATTTATATTCAGTGTGGCTACAGGCCATGCAGTTTAACCAAAAAAGTTACAGTAGCAGTACAATTTGTCCTTGAATTTGTTCAATCTAGCATTTTATCTAGGAACTATGCAAGGCTTTATAGCGAAGCACAAACATATTACGCAGCCTAAACATTAAATTATGTTGAGAGCAACACAAGAGAACAAACAGGTACAGGTATGACAAAGGAGGAGTAGAGGACCCTGCTGTGGCCTACAATCTAATAAGTTGGGGAACAGAGTATACATAGGCGGTGGGGTGGTGGGGTGGTCGGTACTGGTTTTGTTGGTACTGGTAGGGTGGTGATGTGTTAGAGTGAGAGATGGAGGCCAGACTAAAAGAGGTGGGGTTTTTCGGCTTTTAACAAAACATAGCAGGGAAACCTAAGACTAATAAAAGGTCCCTAAAGAGATCTGTTTATGACACGGGAGCTACGGTGAAGTCTACTGCACATATCTACAATTATTATGTCTAGCTCAATAAATGCCAACAGACGCTATACAAACCAAACTCTACGCTTCTCTGGCTAAGCTTCTATGTTCAGGCCATGAAACATAAAAACTTCATTCTGGGAGGTCAAGGTATTTCCTATGGACATTATAAACACAATTCCATTTCCATAAATTGAAGTCAACATAAAAATAGTGTTTTCCCAGAGTCACATAGTAGTTTCCCTTTCATATGTAAACTTTATTAATGGGAAAAAAAGTAATATAGGAAATCTTATTTAATCTTAAGAATTGGAAATCTTAATATTCTAACCTAAATATTCAGCTGAGTGTAGGAAAAGAAAGGCAGTAAAGGTGCCCATACAAAGGTTCGATACCCGTCCACTCTTTCGGTGAATCGATGCACAGCACTTTGTGCACCTTGTCCCCATCCAAAGTAATGAAAATTGAACAGGGATTTACCAGCCTGTAGGTTTCTGTTCGATTGACATTTCTTTAAGCGGGATTGATCAAACAAACGCTTTTTTTCGCAAATGAAAAATCTACCCATATTGATTTGGTACCTTTAGCCGCCCACCCACTTCCTCTCCGTAGGGGTATGTACTTTTGTCCATTATGGAATTCAAAAAGTACAAGGGAGAATTGAACAGTTGAGCAGTTGATATTCAAATCCAGAAAAAAATGGGAAAGTTTCCTACAGCCAGTCTAAATCTATAAATTTATCAAAGACAATAGTCTCACCAATGAACATTACTTTACCATGGTACTTCTCCTTAGACATGGAATGAGTATAGACACCTTTATACAGAAACATGTTGCTATTGGCTGACTGACACACTAAATTAAATATAAAAAATACAACAAAAAAAAACCTTTTGAAACACCAACATCTAAGTAATGGCAAAGGTGCAATTTTTATATTTTCATTCTTATTCTTAGTTGACATTACATTACCTACATGATCTATTAATTGTCATGCCGTAAGCATTTTAACAGTAAAAAAGATGGGATAGGATTTTGTAGTTAGGAAGTTGCAACTGCACAGTTTGACATCCTTTCATTCTAGAAAGGCCCTGTGCTTGCTTGCCATAGGGAACTATTACCTGAACACATTTCTGGCAGGTCACCAGATATTCTTGGGCGCCTTTAGAGATTAAACTATGGAGAAATATACATGTAATCAGTAGTAATTCCAGGTACAATTCTTGAAAATATCTACATATCATCTCTAGTTCTTTTCTGAGGAACCATAAAAAACCCAATTGAAATGTGTGTATAACCAATAATTGATTATCAATAATCTTCTGCCAAAACATCTGCTCTGATTCTGTTAAAATTAGAAAATAAACACATCCCTTGCTGAATCTATTTTACATTTTTATGATCAATAAAACAGATCACTCTATCAACCTTATGTGGGCCTTCCGGTAGTGCAAAAATTTTGGAAAAGAGGATCGGCAGCCTATGAATAGAGTCACCGACAAATCTAGGCCCATGTCAATGGTGGCGGGGATGCTGCCACGGGGGATACAGTGGGTCAGATGTAGATGAGGAGAGGAAACACCCCTTTCCACTTGGGCACATATTTGTGTACTAGGAATACTGTAAAGAGGTCATACCTACCAGGGATACAGGTGGATACAGCGGATGTCACGATGGTAGCAGAGTTGTGAATCATTTGCATCGTATCAGCGTATGGAGCAATTCGATCATAGGAAGGACGACTGGTCGTTAGACAGGTTCTTTGCCACTGAGAAGTTTCTTGTGACGGAAGCTGGGATCAGTAAAAGCCATTGTGTCCATGTTCCGAGCGTGGCGTGGTATGCGGACGCTGCAGCTCCGGGGACCCTGGGTGAGCTGGATGTACTCTGAGCTCGTTCGGTGAGCCTCTGGCAGGCTGTGGGGTCTTGTTCAGTTGGGTGTGGAATAAGTTTTGCAGTTAGGTAGTGCGTGCCGTGGGTTGGTTGGCGGGGAAGTGGAGGGATACAATGTTGGGAGATGTGATGTTTACCCATGTATTCTGTTCTGTTTTCTGCATTTCTCGAGCCAAATTCACTGTGTCCTGGCTGATGGATATACTGTGTACTGTTTATTTGAAAATGAATAAAAATATATGCATAAAAAAAAAACAGATCACTCATAAAAAAAAATGTGTGCCATACTTGTGAATATGGGGAAAAGCCATGTTGGGAAACCTGTTCTGAACTGTCATCAATATTGATTCATATTTTATACAACTATAAATTTATAATGAAATGTTTTTTAAACAAGATTGGGGTGTAGGTTCTACTCTCCATGATATGATCTACAGAACCAGCACATATTTGGAGTGTATTCAGTGTTTCTGAGCAGGTATGGAGTAACCGATGTGGGAATGAGGGAGTATACTGTATCACATGCCTTATCTCTGCCACGTAGTCACATTGGCTTCAGGGAGATTCCTTCACAAATGCTGTTGAGCGTCTGGCCTGAAGAAACTATCCATATAATTTTCTATGGAGCTGACTTTTGCTTTCTGACTTAATTCAAATTTAATTCTTGAGATCATATCCGGTTTTCCTTAACCCCTAGTTGTCTGCACGTGTATGTGAGATACAGAAGACAAGTAGAGTCTTGGCATCTTAAAAAGGAACTGTAACATCCAGTCCAAGCAATGCTACAAAAAGAAGATAAATCTTTGAACATATGAAGGTCAATGGCCTAAAGGCCCCCATACACCTTAAAATCTTACCATACAATTTCTGTACAAATAACTTGTTTTCTACCAAAACCATAAAATATGAGCACCTTTCTAACCCTTCCAACCACTATGTATTCAGGGAGGCCACTATACTACATAGTTGTTGGTAAAACTAAAGGAAATTGTATGGAGTGATCATCAGGTGTATGGCGGGCTTAAGATGGAAGGCATCTGAAAGGGCTCTTAAGAGTTATTTGGAGACAGCACAGTCCAAGACTATATTGGGGTGTACTAAGCTGGGCCTGTAGTCCAGGTGCCTCACCCCACCATCATTCTTCTTCTCACTGCAATAGCAGGTCTGGTTTGTGAAAAGAGGAAGGTGGACCTTTGTCAGGATATCAACTGCTGGAGACTGTCTATTTCCTATTTATTGATCTTTTCTGCTTCTCTGTCTGCCCTGGATGCTAACTATTTTGCTTGCACATGAGTAAAAGATACCCATAGTCTCCAATACAGGTATTATGGGATTTATTGCTCAGGCATGAGAAGGAGAAACAGAACCCAGTGCTGGAATGTAAACAAACCCATTGATGGAAGACCCTCCAGAAGGTCTGGTTTCTAAAGAGCAGAAGATAGACCCTGTACTTTGCCAACACTCAGGATACCAACTGCAGGGGACTAACTAATTCCCATTCATTGATCTCCGCTGTTCACCAACCCACAAGTGTTCATTGCTGCATACATTGCCAATTGTCATACCAGTTGTCATAATAGCCCATAGACTCCCCATCCCAAATTCCTCTTCTGCAAATTCTGCCTACTTTCACACTCACTGATCTTAACTCCTGAACATCAAACCCCTCCAATCCTCCTATCCCCTCTCATACATATATAACCTTGTCATACACTTTAGTGCAGGGGTGTCAAACTCAAACACACAGGGTCAAAATGTACAACTTGAACAAAGACACTGGCCAAAATTTAAGAAAAAACTGCCTACAATCAAGCTAATATTTGGTACTCATCATATAAAAGAAGATAAAGAAACAAGTTTTGCCTAAACATTGATTCTGGAAGAAGAAAAGTGTAATATTATGAAATAATTTGTTGAGATCAAGAGAAAACCTGATTTCTGGCAGGATCATTGGGTATTTCCTGTACCAGCAGAAAAAGTACTCAGTTTAAACAAAGAAAATAAATAAAGCCACCATTCCATCAATAAGATAGATGGGTTTTATTTCAGGGTTTACTTCTACCCTGTCAAGGCCCTGTCTCTCTCGTGTGCTTTGTCTTGACTTCACCTGAAGACACAACATGAAGTGAATATATTTCTCTCTAAAGTGCAGAAATTATCCTCTCTTATGGTCCCCATACACCTTTAGATTTCTCTGTCAGATTTCCTTTAGATCTCCTTTTGTTTTACCAAAATCATGTAATATGAGGGACTTTCTAAACCATCAAGTCTCCCTGTGTTCAATCCCAGAGGACCCGGCACTACAGAGTTGTTGGCAGATTTAACGGATATCTGACAGAGAAATCTAAAGGTGTATGGCCAGCTTTAGACAGTTGCCACTTAAACAAGTCCCTCCATTTTTGTTCAAGTGACAGCTGTCATTGGTCATTGGTGGGGGAATGTCCACATGGGCACTTTTATATTTCAATAAGAAAAAACAAAAAAAATACACATATGACAGACAAAAACACAACGTGTTCATCCTTTAGTGCAATCCGTTGACACCAGCGTCAACTGGTCTTCAGCAGTCACATAGAAGTCTGAGAGGGGGCAGCATCATGCTTTGGGGCTGTTTTTATTCAGCTAGAACTGGGGCCTTAGTTAAGATTGAGAGAATTATGAACAGTTCCAAATACCAGACAATATTGGCACAAAACCTTCAGGCTAGAAATCTGAACATGAAGAGGAATTTCATATTTCAGCATGACAACGACCCAAAGCATTCATCCAAATCAAGACTCATACCCAAAATGTGCCATGCTGATAGACTCATACCCAAAATGTGTCATGCTGATAGACTCATACCCAAAATGTGCCATGCTGATAGACTCATTTCCAAATGTGCCATGCTGATAGACTCATTTCCAAAATGTGCCATGCTGATAGACTCATACCTAAAAAGACTGAGAGCTGTAATACAATCAAAAGGTGCTTCAACAAAGTATTAGTTTAAGGGTGTGCACTCTCATGCAACCACGTCATTTATTTTTATATTTTTTCTTCCCTCCACCTAAAAGATTTCAGTTTTTCATGTGACTGGTACAGTTTACACATCAAAAGTGGAAAATGTTCTAAAATGATTTATCTTTGTCTCATGTTTGTACAGCACAGGAACCGGACATTTTTCCTAGGGGTGTGTAGACTTTTTATATCCACTGTACATCTCCAGTCCAAGTTTGGTGATGGTAGCATGCTCAATCAATCAACTCACAAAGTCAAACTGGTCAAATTTTTGAAAAGAAAATTCCATCTCTAATCATGAGCCAGGATAGCTTGGACTTCACCAAGTCCAGGTGGACTACTGAGGTACGCAACCCCAACAAATGTTTAGGGACACCATCCAGACCACAGGGGCACTTTAAATAAAGCACACATTTTCTTTCCATTTTGCTAAACTTATTTTCCCTAGAGATATACTAACTGAGATCCCAGGTCCTCCATTTCTGTACATCCCAGAACGGGTTTCCAACTATCTATCTTTCTCTCCTGAGCAAAAGATACCCACAGATTTCCACTGGAGTCCTCAATGCAAGACTTAAGGTCCCCATACACGGGTCGACTTTTAGCTCGATTCCTGAACAATTGATCACCGTGCTCAGCCATGAATCTAACACAGCTACCGTTTCTTCCCGCTCAAAAAAAGCTTGATCAAACCGTCATGTTGGTAAATACCCCATTTCTTCGGATAGGGACCCTCATTTCCCATCCAACGTATCAAACGGGAATCCATTGCGCAAAGGGTTTTGCATTGATAGATGAATGCTTGAGTACAATCAAATCAAACAATCAAATATCAGTTTCTTCATGTGGGGGGTATTTCAATCACAGTTCGATCAATCGTCGATTCTTCGATCATAAATTATGATCCAATCTGACATCAATCATAGGGAAAATCTAAATGTGTATGAAGACCTTTAGTATAACTCTAGGGCAGGTTAGTTTAGGAAGGAAGGAACTTTGTATGAAATAGAACATAAGCTTTGCATACACAGCTTGATTTATTAATAGATTTGAGCACAATCGTGCACTTTGCATGTTCACGGAGCTTGATTGTGCTCAAATCTATTAAACATTTGAGCCATCCAACCATGTTGAAACCCTGTTCGACTGAGCAAAGGAGCTTGGTCGAACAGGGTTCCAATGTGTTGGAAAACCCTGTTCGATTTCCATTACTTAGGATGGGTACTTAGGGTATCAGGCCAGGTCATACGGTTAGGCTTCCTTGATCTGAAGGAAAGTTGAGCCGTGTGTGCCTGGCTTTACCCTCTAAGCGTAGATTGTTTGCATCAGTTGGAAACATTATCAGCAATGGCCATTCAGGGCAGAATTATTAAATTAAATTACAAAATAAGGAATGTATTCATGCTTGGAAGGCAGATCGCTTGGGGAGAAAGTATCATTTCATTTTTCTATAAACCTCTCTAATCTAAGCATTCCATTGAGATGAATTCATTCTCATATCTAGATCTCTTCTGCTTACAATGACTCAGTAATACGTTCCATCGTGTTTCAATGTTTTATAGTGAGTAATGTCACACATGAGGGGGCAGACAAACAGATGGTTTCTGTTAAATATCTTACAGATCATCTCCAGGTAAAAAAAGGATTAAATGTAAATTATCTATCACTAATCAGACATTAAAGCGGACCTACCACCAGGAATCTATGTTTTCATGCTTGGCACTAGAAGTGCCAATAATAGGGAGGAATGCAGTGAAAAACCCCAAAAACTTACCTGTAATGAGCAATTTAAGAATATAATCCGGCAGCTCTTCTCACTTCCTGGTTCATTGTAGGCAGAAATCGGGTAGGACGTCATAGGAAGCTTTAAATTCTCAGTGATCTGCTTTGAAAATTCCCATAGAAGATCACTGAACGC
>CM070033.1:28283575-28302118 GCA_036250615.1 Ptychadena robeensis
ATTGTCCCTCATCATATACTCCTTAGTTCCTTCCAGCACCTACTGACTACTGTTATACCCCCACACTAATTCTCCTTATGTACCTGTGTACTATTCTTTTGATACTACATACTACCCGCTGTTCTACCCTCAGCATTCCTCTCCATCATCAAACTCACCACTGTGTGTTATATCCCCAACCATTCCTGCCATTGATCAGAAGCACCTATGCTGGGGCATTGTGTGTGACGGAAGGATAGAATGGCACACGCATCTTGTTTGTTTACTCATTTTATTTAGTGCTGACACCCTTACTGCTGTCCTGCCGGAAACATTACGCCATTTACATTAGTTCCTACCCCCAGAGGAGCTGACTATGCAATATCCCAAATTTGTAGTGAAAACTAATTATCCTCATCAATTGTTTTGATTTTGATCAAATTTTAGAAAATGAAAACCATATCTGTTTGTAGGTCGACTTTTGTAGTGTAAAACCTGTCTCTCTTCCTGAAATGCTAAAAAAAGCTGTAAGGACACAAAAGTTGAAAATATACCCATTTACTTGTACACCTTCTGCAGCTGCTAGGCAAGGGTGCAACCTCCGCATGTCCACATCTGGGGGTTGTAGAGTATTCCCAAACTCACCGTGAAGATCCTTGCTTGTACACTGCTACTCTCCAGGATCATGTTGACTCCTTGGATCTTGGGTCCTTAAAAATGTTATTGTGTATTTCAGAAAATCGGTGGAACACATTTAATGTGAAGGTCCCTTTTCATTTCTGTAATTGCTGTTATGTGTTTTCGTATTACACTTGTTCCAGATTCAATGTTGAAGCAAAACTTTGTTTCCATATGAAAAAGTTTATTGTTTTATCTGTTGAGAAGGAGAAATTTCCACAATTGTAGATGTGTTTTCAAACAACAGCAGAGCCCTTTCACACAAGCTCTGGTGTTCACCAGCAACATCAGTATTGCAAATGCATCTGTTACCAGTAAGAAACCATGCGCTAATGCATTGCACAGCGCTTGTATGGGAGACCCCAAACGATAAGTGACAAAAGCGCGTGGGCATTTGCGTGGTGTAATGCGTTAACACACAACTAGGGGCCAGTGGGAAAGGTACATCATAAATTTACTGTGTACCTTGTGTTAACACAAGCCATGCTGTGTTGTGGTACACGGTGCAAGGCACACACGGCTAGTGTGAAAGGGTCCTCAAGTTTGACCCTTTGTATGGCCCCACATTTTGGCCCACTGTATGTGTTTGTGTGTGACTCCACTTTTATAGGGCCGTGGTGATGGATACATTCTTGTTGGTATGAAGGATGTCTTACACACAATACATTCCTGGGCAGCTGAGTTATTATGCATTACAACCTCTCTTGGCATCAGTGTAGATGATGTCACAAAGCAAATAGGAAACAGCTTGAATTGTACTTTCTAAATCTTCCACTCCAACATATAGGAGAGAGACTTGGTCATTCATTATGTTTTCCTTTTTCTTTGTTATGGTTTCAAAACACATGATAAGATTCCATCAAATTGTTGTGCTTATTTCGTTTTTTTAAAGAAATCATAGAATGAATTGAATGGGTCTGGAGGCAGGTGTGTGGTCTCTGCTCTGAATTACATGTCAATGTTAGAGATGTAATATTCGTAAACCTGGCCATAGATATGTTGATGCAGACCGGATTGCTAAAAAAAAACGATCAAACCGGGAAGGGACATGCCAGGGTCCCCATTTAAAGTATTAAATGGGAATCGATGCGCACAGTGGTGTGCATTTAGTCTGATTGACGGACCCTTGAGCGCAGAGTGATGATGTCATCATGTCCCGACAATCTATACTTCTACGGCTGGCTTATACATGTGACATAGAAGTAATAAAATAGTAGTCTCAGTCTCTTATGCTATAATACTACATCTAGGGGTTTCTAATTACTGTCTGTGCTGGCCATCTCCTCTGCCATTCTCCTCCTTCCACAATGGTAGGGGGTCACATAGGTGGGCTATTGGTTTGCCCCACGGACACTCCTGCTATGAAAGAATCACACTGGGCCTGACTCTGGTGGTCCTAAAACCACCCTAAATGTCGCAGTTTCCTTTCCTCTGTGGTCCAGATATCCTCTGATTAGGATTGATCTGCATCGGTTTCTGTGTTGCTGAATGTAGCTTTGTCTGTTTTCCTCTCTGTATGTTTTACACCGTTGCAATGTGATCTAAAATTAGAGGCTGAGTCATTGTTCCTATCCGCAGTCTCTGCATACAGCTCGCTGTGGCTTCAGATCCGCTGTACAGAGTTCTCTGGATGCTGCAGAAGCATGCTGCACCCATCATAATGGGAATAATCTGCTTCATCTGTGAAATAGAAATCTGCTGGGAGGGACAGAGGAGGACATGAGATTGCAGACCAACCGGGGAATTCTATACAGCCCATAGTGGTGGCTCTGTGACCCCTGTCCCATTGCCTCCCATGTCCTTGTACACATGTGGGGTCTGTGTGGTGTTCTATGTTGTCTAGTGGGGTGTATGAAATGGACCACATGCTCCAGTGTCCAAAACAGCCAGTGTGGTAGGTGGGTATATGGATGGGCTACATTGACATCCCTGTCAAGCAATGTGACAGGGTGTCTCAATGCAGCCAACACCGTGGAAACCTAGCCTTATGGTGCGAAGGCTTGACCAGTCTCTCTCTGCTGACATCCACACTGCATATAAATTCCTCTGCACTATACCTAGTTTTGCTGCAATGTTGGAATACCCACATGCTTGCCTGGCCTTATTCTAGGTTTAGCCTTTTTGATTGTCTTTCCTGTGGTGATAATAATTCATAAATGCCCTGTATTGTTATTATAATTTATTTATATATACCGAATGATACTCCTCTAAAGTGAAGTGCATCAGGAACTGGTTTTATAAGGTTCTGCTATCTGAACTTTGGATGATCTTCAGTCCTTGGATAATATAAGTGGTGTCACCTGATGACTAAAGTGAAGAATTGGAATCCCTGTCTCATCAATGTATCAAGTCATCTAGCTGCTAATTAAACTTCCTAAAGTAGCCATACACTGTTAGATATTTCCGTTCGATTGACATAAACAATTTTTTGGTCAATCGAATGGGAATTGATTCCTGCCCACCTCGATCGATCGACTAAAAGTGGTCAAAATGGAACAGAACATAGAACGAAAAATGTAAAGTAAAGGAACTGATCGCTTTTAGGATTCAATCACACTGCGTGGTGGTACAATCGATTGATGTTCTACCGACTAGCATTTTTTAAAATTGCGCAAGATGATCAAATAGCAGAATAATCAATCCGTGTATAGCTATCTTTAGTCGTTGATGTGTTGACATCCCTATCTCTGTATAGTGTAAAGTCAGCCTATTGATCTTTTCCAGTAAGCTCATCATCTCTGTCTCTGGACTCTATTCATATGGATTCTAATGGAGTCATTCCTATAAATCTATGTTGTTATTTTCTTTGGTTGAGGACACTATGTCTGAATTGTAGGATTCCTTGATAACCAGGGACATGAGCTTCTATCAGTAACTTGCTGTGACTTGTTCGCTTACCCCACAATCATTAATCTACATGCTGACCTGCAGAGTTCTGAAATGTGCGCATCAAGGTCGTTATCATCTCCGTAATGTTATTATAGCTGCGTTGTACAACAGAGTAACATTTTGGCACAAACCTCTTAAGAGAAGAAGGAACGCTTCAAGCCATCCAGAGTCTAGTAGATATCCGTTTTGTCCTTATGGGGGCAAAGAGCAAAGGGACCCCCATCAGTGTGCGTCATATCCTTCATGGGTGTGGGGTGAAACTAGACCAGATTGAAATTTATAAGTTCATATACTTGTCAATTTAATTTGGCAGAGCCACTCAATACACTTTGATAGTAGGGCAATTTTTTAAATCTATGGAAAGTTTAATTCCAACTGCTTTTCTTAGACTAAAGGCCCCCATACACCTTTCAATCACTCTGAACCATTTCCTTTAGATCTACCAACAACTATGTAGTGCTGGGTCCTCCCTGATAGAATACATAGAGATTGGAAGGGTTAGAAAGGTCCTCATATTACATGGTTTTGGTAGAACAAAGGTGGATTGTACAGAAATCGTATGGTAAGATTGTAAGGTCTCCACTGTGTCTTTGCCAAAACACGATGGTCACATCATTGGGCAGGTTGGAGGGTTGTACTCAGAGCTACGTGTTCTGAAAGTAGACCACATCACCTTGGCCATTGAAAATTGATTAGTGTGCATCAAAGACGCAACCTTAGCGCTTAGCTCCATGTTGGGTACGCTCCTTCTCCTTACAGTTACCCAGGAAGCAGAAAGGAGTTCACAGGAAGTTGATGGGTGTAAACAATAAAATTAACTGCAACCACCCAGGATTGTGCCCATAGAAAACAAATGGACCCAGTTAAAAATCGTGTCCACGCACTTTTTTTCGACCGCGTCCCTTCATAGGCGCGGTCCGGGGCGATCGCTTTAGATCCTGCCTGCAACAGTGGCCAACCGCAGGACAAGGCCATTTTAATTGGGCAATGACAACACGGTATTCTGTGTTGAAAAGAAAGCATAGCGAGTGTGCTGGGTGTTGCCACAGTTAAGGGATCCATCCCTTTCCCAAATACTGTATCTGCACCCGCTGAACGCAGGGAAAAAAAGAATGTAGGGATTGTCTCCATTACCGGTTATTAGTTTAGTGAAGGGTCAGTATAGCTGATCCAAGGGAATCTTCCTCTACTGTATACAAATCACAGGCCCAGTGTACATAGACATTGGTATCTACCTGCTGTGTGTTCTGTGTGACCCTGACTCTGCCCAGGGCTACCTACATGTAGAAGCTCATCTGACGGAATATACAGAGATGGTGTATTGTACTCTGCGAATAGACTTGTTTCAGCAATAATAAAATAAATATGCCTGAGGCAGTGTTCTAGGGGTGTTACCTCCCAGAATGCTTCTCCTTTATTTCTGTATTATATTCTGTGCTGTAAAGTGATAATATTTTACTTTAACTCTTTACGGTACTTCCTTTTAGTTTTCATTCTATTATTCCCACATGTATCCAATAGTGCAGTGAAGTAGTGTGGAGCCAAATGAAGTGATGAGCAATTCATCATATTGATGGAAAAGACCTAAGCCCTAGACTCCACGTCTGCTATTGCATCCATGTGACTTAAGGCCCCCATACACGTGTCGGATTCCCACCGGATTCCGGCACGATCGGTTCCGGGCGCGTGCACGCCAAACGATCGTGCCGGAATTGCATGCAGCCCACCTGGTCTGATCGATCAGGTCCGATCGTTCAGGGGCCCAGAATCGGATCCGACAGAGAACCAACATGTTGGTTCCATCAGATTGATTCTGCCCAGATCAGGGGGAGTTGCCATTTGTGAGGTGGACAATCGGACACGGAATCGTCCCGGAATCCGTTGGACAAGGTGGTATGCTGCGATGGATACTCTTAATTGGCCAATTGATCACACCTGCGATTCCCGGCAGAATCGCCGGAATCGATCGGGTGAGTGATCAATTGGCCATGGAATCCGACACGTGTATGGCTTGCTTTAGGCTTGGGCCAGCGGATCCGGGCTCTGACTGGCTGTGGAGACAGTCCTGTCATAGCCTCATTGCCGTCAATGGGTGGCTCGTGCATAGAGGACCGCCGGCTTGATTTCTGAAGAGAAGGGCAAAGGTTTCCTATGTATGATGTCATACAAGAGCTTCAAAAATTTTGAAGACCATTTTGCACATCCTCCGGCTTTAGTTATTAAGGATGGTTACTGTGTGATTTCATTATCTTTTATATTTGCTTTGGATCACAACTTTTTATTGGTTTTGCCCTTAACCAATTTCAGGGTACTGAATCACCTTCTGGTTTCCATCCTCTGAGAGACCACAGTGACAATAAAAATCTTTTGCTCAACCCAATGAAGGGGAGTGGAACAGAAGCATCACTCCTCAAAGTAAAGTTTTCTTATCCATTGGACATTGGTACTATAATATCATTATCACATCCTGCCATGGGGGGCTTCATACTCTCTATGGAGGAGTAAAGGCCCCCATACACCTTACAATCTTTCCATACAATTTCTGTACAATCAAATTTTCTTCTACCAAAAGCATGTAATAAGAGTACCTTTCTAACCCTTCCAAACACTATGCATTCTATCAGGGAGGACCCGGCCCTACATAGCAGTGATATACACCCTCCAATCACTATGTATTCCATCAGGGAGGACCCAGCACTACATATCAGTGATATATACCTTCCAATCACTATGTATTCCATCAGGGAGGACCCGCCACTACATAGCAGTGATATATACCTTCCAATCACTATGTATTCCATCAGGGAGGACCCAGCACTACATAGCAGTGATTTATACCTTCCAATCACTATGTATTCTATCAGGGAGGACCCGGCACTACATAGCAGTGATATATACCTTCCAATCACTATGTATTCTATCAGGGAGGACACTTAACTACACAGTTGTTGGTAGATGTAATGGAAATTGTATGAATTGATCTTAAGGTGTATGGGGTGCTTTAGGCTGCATTCACATGTATGCCTTCTGGTCAGCAGCAGGCCAGAAAGCACCCGCATAATCAACACCCCCCCACCCCCGTGTTCGGGCACCTGTGTGCAGACCCTCTTGGTTGTTTAAAAACGCTCCAATCCTATCAGTATCGGACCAGAAGACGAAAAGCGACCAGGGCTACTTATGTGGGTGACTGGATACCTGTGTGATTTCCCCCTAATGTAGCCACATTTGGACAGCAGCATTTCATTCCATGAATGAGGGTTGTGTCTGATAAACTAGTAGATTTAATTTAGACTATATAAGTGACTAACAAAGCCCAACAGTGTAAACAATTAACTATGTTTTTCTTTTTTACCTTTTAATAGAAGTTTCAGCAATATGACTTAAAGTGGATGATGCTAAGCAACCCTGTCAGTGTTGAATCATTTGTTTCAGTCTGTTACTTTCTATTTTGTTCAGTCTTGTAAAGCAATATATAGCCAGGGGTGCACATAAGCAGTACGCTGGTACGCAAAATCGTCTAAAACCTAGCTCTGCGTACCTTCCTTTTCCATTCCTAAGCGCATCCGCGGACTACAGGAGGAGAGATTCACGAAGCTTCCCTCCTCCTCTCTGAGAAGGAATGTGCATGTGTTGTGCTCTCTTGTGACACCCGGTGACTGAAGCTGATATTGCAGATTGAGTTGAGATTACAGCTATAAAAAACGTATACAATTTGTCACTTGGATAATCACAGGGAAACTTTGATAACTACAAAAGGTTGCAGTAAGGGGTGTCAAATTGGAAATGTAAATTACTAATAAAATAAAAAAGATTGGACTGTTCAGGGTGTTGGAGATCTGGGGGACAAAAATCTGAGTAGGCACATGTAGATATGATACTATGAGAGTTATATTTGACCCAAAGCAAGCTGTTGATATGGATGGAGACAGCTAATCGGAGGATCAATCAGGAACAGGGAGGTCCATCTGCAGCAGAATCTACTATGCAGGAAGCTGACGTAGAGGACAGTGCGTATGACAGTGAGGTAGACCACCCTACATCTAGGGTGAGTACCAAACACCATCTCCTGGTACTCATCTGAGCAGCTCACTAACAAAGTTACATGCACCCCTGGATATAGAGGCTGTTTCTCTTCTACAACTATGTACGTGGAGACCTAGACCTGTAGAGCTAGAAAATATGTGAAGAGAAGGATCTCGCGATCAGAGTCTCCGAAGCTGTTAGATAGCTTGCATACTCCATGTACACCTGATGTATGTATGTTGGGTTGATGGTTTCAGCAGGAGAGGTTCGCTTACATTGCAGCAGTTGGTCACGGAACTTCCGCTGTAGCTACGATTATGTGTAACATATGCCAGGCTGCCGTTTGGTTGCTCATTACTCCACAGCCATGAATGAGTCATCTCAGCACACTGCACTGACTCATGTCTACTGAATGGTCCTCACTTTGTGTGTAAAGCCACAGAGAGCTGTGGGGGACCATTGTGATGGGTAATGGAAAACACCTACTTTTCCTGGCATCTCTCCCAGCCTCGTATGTGAGGAAAGTAGATCACAAACGGTATGGAAACTACGTTGATGATTTTCTGTGCAACTTACTGATGAACAATATAATGGTGGGCATACACAGGTACATCCCTGTGCGCACGGTGCCCAGCCGAGTGCCGCAGGGTGACATCATCACGCTGTGCTCGAGCTTCATCGATGAAGCACTGCTGCGTCATCGATAGTGGCCACTACTTTGGATAGGGACCCGCGAACAAGGAAATCGAACAAGGTCGAACAAGGTTTTCCAACATGAAGCCTAGAAGGCTAAAATTTTGTAACACATTCAAGCAAAATCAGGCATCGTGAACGCGCACAGCGCTCGATTGTGCTTGAATCTATTACAATATTGAGCCGTGCATGCCTAGCTTAAAGCTGTCCCTAGACTTCTCGATGCCGGGCCGATTTTTTGGCAGATTGATCGAGCGTGATGATGTCATTATGCACAGCCGGTCGTGCTGAGAATAGTCCGTGCACTCTTTGTGTGCCGGCATAATGAGATTGATCTAAAAATTACGGACATGTCCATAATTTGTTAGATCGATTTCTGACCCGATTTAAGGTGGGCATGTTAGATTTGTAGGCGATTCCACGGCAGATCGATTGCCACGAGTGCGCGTGACGGTCAATCTCCGGCGGAATCACCCGCAAATTGAACTGTCTATGCCACCTTAACAAAGCAGTGCCCAAAGGGGACACTTTAGTGTATGTGATGTGAACTTAGCAGAACAGATGGATATCAGTATGACCTCAGGCTGCAGTGTCAGTTGTCATTGTCTCAGCCGCCTCTATTCACTTCACTTGGACCATGCTGAGTTTTTAAGGAAACATAATGTTATTGCTTAATGCTACAGATGAAACCTACCTCTTCAGAACATGCTAGACTTCTGACTGGTCAATCAGACCTATTGCTACAGATGTATAAATCAAGCATGTAGCCATGCAGGCTTCATTTACAAACATTTGTGGTAGCTCAAAAGAGCTTGCTGAATTCAAATGTGGTACTGGTATAGAATGCCCTCTCTGTAGTAAGTCTGTTTGTAGCTTTTTGTCCTTGTTAAATGTTCTACTTCTCAACACCAATAATTTTCAATTACCCCTTACAACTTACAAGTGACGACAAAGCGTGGGATGATCAAGTGCTGTGGGATGCGTAAAAGTTGCCAGTACTTTTAGCTTAATAAATTCAAAGTTTCCAGTTTCCTCTGGCACTAAACTCAGAGCAAAAACTGTACACCAGGAACTTTATGGAATGGGTTTCTATTATTGAGCAGCTTCATATAAGACTTTCCTTTCCCTTAAAGTGATGCCAAATTCACAATAGTGAAAGCAGTTTGAGAGCACTTGCACACTAGCCACAGTGCAGCTGCCGTACAGTACTGCAACACAGTGCAGCTTGCGTTAGTGCAAGGTACACACTCGTTAATGCAAGGCACAGAGGCAGCACGATTGTCTCCAATGAAATTTTTTGGGAGTCACATGCGTAGCATATTTTACGGTTTTTGGCAGTAATGCACATGGTAGCGTTACCAATAGCACATCCCTTACTGGCTGAAAACTGCACCGCTGTGCATAGAGTGTGAAAGGGCCCCCAGTGCACATTACAAGGTCCCTAAACACATGTCTGAGTATAGAGGAACTTGGCTGAACTATCAGATGCCGTGATCTCAACTTCATGTGGGATGGTTTAAAGCAAAGCTGGCCATAGACAGCAGTCAATCTGCTGCAAAATTGGGCACAAATGCTTAAAGGAAATCGATCTTAAGGCCCCCATACATGTGTCGGATTCCGGCACGATCGATTCCGGGCACGTGCACGCAAAACGATCGTGCAGGAATCGCGTGCAGCCCACCTTGTCCGATCGTTCGCGTCCGATTGATCGGGGGCTCAGAATCGGATCCGACAGAGAACCAACATGTTGGTCTTTCTGATCCGATTCTGCACACATCAGGGGGAGTTGCCATTTGGGAATTAAGCGATCGGACACGGAATCGTCCAGGAATCCGTGGGACAAGGTGGTATGCAGCGATCGGATACTCTTAATTGGCTGATTGATCGGAGCTCCGATTCCCGCTGAGATCGCCGGAATCGATCGGGTGAGTGATCAATTGGCCATGGAATCCGACACGTGTATGGCTAGCTTTAGAATTCATGGACATGTCCATCAATTTTAGAACGATCCTATTACAGCCAAAGTAAGTTCCAGCACACAAATGGTGTCCAGCCGATTCTCTGCACGACCGGCCGTGCATGATGGCGTCATCATGCACAGTCGATCTGCGAGCATATCGATGGAAGAACGAAATGTCTATGCCCAGCTTAAGCCAGACTTTCTTATACAGGCGGCATGATGGCCCAATGGTTAGCGCTCCATGGAGCCTAGGATGGAATCTTGGTTAGGACGCTATCTACGAGGGGTTTGTGGGTTTCCTCCAGTGGCTGTGGTTTTCTCCCACACCCTAACAACATACAAGTAGACTATGTTAGTGGCATATGACTATGGTCGGGACATTAGATTGTGAGCTCCACTAGGGGACTAATGCCGATACTTAATAAAAAGAATAATATCATCAGTCCCTTACTTTACAAATGTTGTGTTGGATGAATCTGCAATAATTCCCACATACAGATTGCAAAAGGCCTTCCCAGAAGTGTGGATTGATGTTAAGAGTGCAGGAGGAGGGTGCACTACATACTGATGATTGAATGTCATAAAACATACTGTACGTGTAGTGCCTATAACTACCAATACCTATACCTGTGTCCCCTATATACTTCTATGTGCACATGAAACCTGTCTGTTCCGAGGTTTACAGAGCGAAGCAGATTGGTGACCACTGTTGCAGCTATGGTGTAGCTGTAAAGACAAAAGCCTTATTACCTACCCATTATCCCCAACAAAAAAGACTACAGACCCTCCCAAGGTCCAGACTGTTCGCACTTGTTCATGCATGCTGTGCTGTCTGTATATGTTGGTGTGTATTATCTGTTCTTCCTTATGGTAATACAATCCATAGATGTGATCCATCCATATACACAAGTAATGTGTGTGCAGGTACATGTGTGCAGGTAGAACAGTTATTGTGCCAATATGTGTCTTTAAATGAATGTTTCCCAACAAGTGGAAATGTACTTTTTATTAATAAGGATATATACATATATAATGCTATCCTCCCGTAAGGATTGAACATGACCTGCATTGCATATAGCAGTACCACACGATCCTGGTTTGCTCCATGATGGGTGGAAGTTGTGAAGTCCTGTGGTCTCAGATGTTTCTTAGATGTCATGTGTAGGATATGCTTGCTTACAGAGCAGAGGCCACATTACTAATGACAGATGTCTCTGGGATCAGTTACTTCTCCATCTGTTTTAGTCAAATGACAGCAGATGGGCATAGGCTGAACTTGTGGTACCCCATGGCTCTTTAATTATCAAACAGAAAATGACCAGGCAGCAATATCTAACAGAAACCAAATATTTAAATTCAAAAGGGAAGAACTTTTCAAAACTAAAATGGCTTGTCTCCATTAGGAGTAATTTGACTTATCCATTACTTTTCAATGGATGTGTGTCATGTCTGCGACTATGTGAGCCAATGACGATGCAGGGGATTTCTATAATTTACCATTACTAAACATGTTTTTAGTGATTTTAGTTCAGTGATTCTCAACCTGTGGGTCCAGCTACCATTTTACAGGGGTCGCTGAGCTCACTGAAAGCATCAGAACTGCTGCTAACTAGCAGTTTGTTAACACTTGTGTAAATCATGTGTGGGGACATTACACTTACCTGATCATGTTAGAATGATGTCGTGGAGTGTCACTGCCAGTATTTGAAATGCCGAAGTAATACTCCGCACTGGCACTCCCGCATTCCAAATACAGGAAGTGACATCTTGCGACGTCACTCCCAGGGTTGCGGATCTAAAAAGGTTGAGAAACACTGCTCTAGTTGATATATTATTATTACTCAATATTCTCAGCCGAATCTCTAGGCTCTGTAAACTAGGTGCGTTGGTTGGCAGGAAACTGCTGAGCGACCAGCCTTCCTAATACCTAGTGTTTTCTATGATGGGGAGGACCCAGTTGGGTGCCACTTACTTACGTTTCCTCCTCTTATCTTCACATAACAGTATGGACACTGTCTGTATCATTCTTGTTTGTTCTCTTGTCTCTGGGAATGATTACTAATGATTGTTCCTAGCGACTAATATCTAATGTGTGTGTGCAAGACTTATGCTGGGCATACACACACCGAGTAGGTCAGATCGACCTACTCCGATGTGTTCCGAGATGCTAACGTTATGACGTCATCACGTTAGCATCCCGTTGCATTGTGGGGCCCCTTCAATCGGCTAGGCACCCTTTGTGTGCCGGCCATAAGCTGCGATGGAGACGCCGTCTTCATTGCAGCTTATGGCATCGGCTTCCATCGGCTTGCGCCGGCCAGAGATTATCGGACATGTCCGTTCTCTGGCCGGCCGAGCTGTGGGGCGACAGGGATCTGTCGCCCCATGTGGGCACATGCCGATTAGCGGCCGATTTTTAACCTGACCGACGGCGCGAGCGCGCACGCCCGTCGGTCAGATTAAAAATCGGCCGCTTATCGGCATGTGTATGCCTAGCATTAGGTTAGACAGGAGATTGGCTGAAGCACACGGCTTCCAGTGCTGGCATTCTTCTGATTGGACATTCAGTATGTAGGGATTTATCTAAAGACTCTCTTTGTCTTGTTAGGTAGGCAACATCACAGATGTAGTTTCAAGTCATTACTATTATGCCCATTTATACTATTATGTGTTCTTTGGCTTTTTGAAGTTAACCAATAAGTTAGTTGGTACCTAAAAGAAAATGGGCTTTTAGGTACCAAAATACACAACTTGTTCAATTTGAACAAATAAGTCTTTATTATTTCTCTAAAGGAGCATCATGATCCACATTCAAAAGTCCAATTAAATTCATACATTTACATATATATTATTCAATGAACTGTACTATATGCTGTCTATGCACCATAACATCTGATGCGCTTCGCCTCCAAAAAAAAGCTTCCTTAGGGTCATTACTTGAAAATTACAGAATACATTTATTATTTGTATTTATATCTGTTAATGCTGTTGTGATTTTTGGCCCATAAGACACATCCAGTTCTGAGAGCAGGAAAACAAATATTTGACGTGTTCACAAATTTATCTTCGTTGCGGCAGTACATCCTGCACTGCCCTGACGATGTGTGTCTCTCTGCCGTGATGGACTCCTTGCCTGTCTTTCAGGGCACTGTGTGGCATCACTAAGTCCTGGCTGGCCAATAAGGAAGCTGACTGGACAAACCCATGCAGGCGCAATTAAATATTCTTTTACCACACATTTGGACCATATGCACCCTCATGCGTCTTGTGGTCTGAAAAATACAGTATGTCCACGAGGAATGTTCTTTGGAGACATCAATAACATTAGGCAACCCACTCATTGTGAATAGGATGTGGTTACATTCTACAATTTTGGGCTGTTCTTTAACTATTTCGGATAAACATTAATTATACCTTTTTTCTTTGTAATAGTCTTGTGTTTAATTGTTAATAATAATCCTGTATGACATGACATTGACACCAATGTTCTCTGTGTCTTGGTAGGTTGTCCAGGGTTACAGTCCTACATGACTATGTGGGTTGTAGGACATACGAGGTGCCCTTTTCAGCAGTCATGGAAGACATCAAGCAGCTCATCTACAGAGAAACCGATTTTCCTGTCTCAGAACAGCGTCTCCTGCTCCACGACAAAGAGGTCAGTAGCAGCAAACATCTTGTTTCTTTCACTGTTCCTAGTTGTATGTGAATAGCTGAAGTATGTGTCTAGTATTAAAAATACTCATTATAAAATATAAGCATTATTGTCTCTTCAGTTATTTGTTGTAAATGTGAAATCTTTTTGACCTATTTTGGTCTTCGTAGTCTTGCGCAGGGTGGATAAAAATCAATGATTTAAAAAAAAAAAAAAAAAAAAAAAAATCTGATTTTTTTTATTTTAAATCAGATTTTTTTTGATTTAAATAAAATTTTTAAAACATAAAGTGCTTTTTGAGGAAAATCTATTACCATCCCAAAGTTATTCCATGATGAAATAAAGATTAGTTTTTATTATGTAGAATAAAGCTGTATATGTTTCATTTTTTGGTAAATAAATTCCATGAATCCATTCACAATGTCATGCTCTTCCAGAGATGTTTGTAAGTTTTTATAATCAATAAAACTACACTCTCGGATGTATAGCGGCCAACATCCCAAAAACAATAGACAGAAGTTGATGATGGTATAAGCACATCACCCCAAATTTCAGCTGGAATAGACAAGTGTGAGGGGACTTTAAGGGACACTCACTATGTAAAAGCAATTCATGTATTTGTCTGTACACGTGCTTAGACAATAAAAATAGTCCAAATGGAGCAAATTTCACCCCAACGCACGTTTAGTTGAAGACTTTTTCAGGGGGTACGATATGTAATTTCATCGGCCAAATCTACATAACACAAACCACTGACACAAGGGGATCAGTCATATTGAATAACCAAATCCACATAAAAGTGGACACAGACCCTCAGGGGTTACTCACACCCATAGATCAATAAAGGGGGAAAGACATGATTTCTCAAAATGGTGCCCACCACTCTGACACCAGTGGGGAACGGAGAGACAGACTTTAACCACATAAATGCCGCGGTGATCTGCGTACAAGACCGATTTTGAATACACTTATTTTGGTAAACATGATCAGTTTATGGTTTGGGTCGCTCTTGTTACGCAGATCACCACGGCATTTATGTGTCTGTCTCTCTGTTCTTCACTGGTGTCGGTGCAGTGGGGACACCATCTTCAGAAATAGTGTCTTTCCCCTATATTGATCTATGGACATGAGTAACCCCTGAGGGTCTGTGTCCACTTTTATGTTGATTTGGTTATTCAATATGACTGATTCCCTTGTGTTGGCTGTTTGTTTTATGTAGATTTGGCCGATGAAATGGCATATCGTACCCCCTGAAGTCTTGAAATGACAAAATGAGTGTTGGGGTAAAATTTGCGCCATTTGGACTATTTTAATTGTCTGAGCACGTGTACAGATGTGACATCCGCAACATTGTGCATTGTTTTTGATTTATATGATGGTCATTACTTCATTGTTTGCACAGTGTATAATGTATTGCTTTAACATATTGAGTGGCCCTTAAACCCTCAACCATGTCTATTCAAGGGCAAATTTTGGGTGACGTGCTTATGCCATCATCAACTTCTGTCTGTTTTTGTAAGATTATTGGGCAGTTTCTCTGCTACAAGATATTATCACAGATGCTTGGTTTACTTTTGCAGTTCTCAAAACTAAGTGCAACGGAAAAGTTGTCCAAATATCAATGATTAACCTAAACTGGGGATAAAAAAACGAATATGAAAAGTTGTTGTTCTAAAAATCTTCATCTACTTGCATTTTATAGTTATACTGGCAAAAATTATTGATTTAAATCAGTTTGATTTAAATCGCGCCTTTCTGACTAGTTTTTTAAATAGTGATTTAAATCGGTTTGATTTAAATCAAATCCACCCTGGTCTTGCGTCACTGTCCCATTCAGGTTGCTCTTGCTCTTTTCTCCTAATAAGAAATTTGGCATGATAGACTTCTTTCAGCTCAAGGATAAATTCATGGAATTTAGAGTTTGCAACCTGAAAGCCTAATTGAACTGTCCCTTTAAATCCTCTGAAACACATTGCAACTAATGGTGTGATTTTCCTACAGGCAGGTTATTTTACATAGCTACATAGAAAAAAGTTTGGGTGCAAATATGGTGTCCTAGGCTGTTACATCTTAGCTTTGACTAGGAGAAGTAAGGGTAGTCCTCTGAGCCATTCTATACTCATAGATGTGTTGTGTAAGCGTTAACACAACGCACTAGCATTACCATATGCAAACATGTTGGACCATTCCAACTTGCATGCGTTGCAAATTACATAAATACATGCCCTGCAGCACGCATTGTGGTGTTTTGTGTACCAACAAAATAATTTTCTACACCTTCATAGTCCAATCCCTGGGATTGAGTGGGAAGGTCACCTAACTGTTGTCTGTCTGCAGAAGAGAAGTCCCCATGATCCTTGTGTTGTCCATCAGTGCCATCTCAGATCTGAGTGGGTACAAATCCTTTCTCAGACAAGATATATTTACAGGACCTGTGCAATCAGCAGTTGGCCTGAATTTTAACTGTAATCTGTGCAGTCCCTTCTAACAATCCCCTCATTAGATATGGTATTCTATCTACTCCTTATGACCTCCAACAGACTGGACACCTGTTCCCAGTTGTTCCCCTATCACAGGAAAGCCACTGAACGGCTGTTATAAAATAGAACAACATTATGGCAGCCAGCCAGGGATTGAGAAACGTTATATTCCAGTTCAAGAGCCCCCTGTGGAGAATAATTCAGAGCATTAATATCTTGTATAATTGTATGCAAAAGTTCAGCCAGTTTTTCTGTACTCCCCACCGATGTCTCTAATCAACTTTAGATGGTTAAAGTACAACTAAAGCCCCTTAGAATAATGTCCATAGTGGAACATAAAGTAACTTCTGAGGGATCTCTACTGTTTAATGCTATATGAAATGGACATGTTATGGTTTTCTGTGCAGTGTGCTCTGGATGGCTGCTTCTTTGTTCATCCACAGAAGAGCCTCAGGTGCGAGTGTAGGAGGAATCGTGTGACCACCTCAGTGAGGACACGTGTCTTGCTATGTTGGTGACCCTTGTACTGGGTGGTCTGATTGGAAGCAGTTCAGATGATGTGTTGGCATTTCGTAAGTTGGCACATCAGCTGACTTTGCTTTAGGATCATGTGTTCTATGGTGACAACCCCATTCTTGAGTTGTCGGAGATAAGATTGGTAGGCACAAAATAAAAACAAAATGACAGGGGAAGAGATACAGGTGGTTTTTATAGGTGGTTTTAAATACTTGGCCATTGTCTAAGGGCCCCCAACAGTGCATGTTTTGCAGAAAACCAGAAACATTCACAGGTGAGGTAATTCATGTCTCAGCAGAGATCATAAAACCTCTGTGGTTTTCTGCCAAACATGTACTGTTGGGGGTCCCTGAGGACCGGAGTTAAGAAACACTGGTCTAAGGTGTAAAGCTATTTTTTCTAATACTATATTTTGATATTTTGTATCTGTATTGTTAAATGTAAAAGTAGTTTCACAAATCTAGTAGCAATACTTTTTATTTCTTTATATCTTACTCAAGACTGATGTTAATGTGTCCTGCGGAGAGTTGTTTATGGTGATAATAATTAGAGATGGTCAAATGTTTTGTGAGTTAATTGCAAAGTCCATTAACAAGGTAACATCACCGCCTACCACCTTGCTAGAGATGTGGAGAAGGGTTGTGGGAACACACATGTTGTTTTCGCATAAAGTTTTACCTTGACTTTGAAATTAATTTATGCCAAAGCAATATTTAGGGGCTTTGCAATCAACTCCCAAATAAACCATGGTTGTCAAAATTTTGATGACCATCTCTAATGATTATATACGGATATTTTTTTCATTATGGAAGGACTTGAACGTTTGATGATGAATTTAAATGGAAGAATATTTTGTTGTATATTCTTATTATTAAATAAAATAATGATCAGCTGATTACGTGGTAGTACTCTGGTTGGCTGATCTTGCAAAATATTCTGACCAGCGAATCAGGGAACAATTACTGAGAACTTTCCATCCCTATGCACTTGCACTCATGATGTAATGTCATGAAATGTATGTGTGTGTATTTTAGGTTATACAACTATACTTCTGGCTGCCTTTTCTTCCTGGAAATGGTCGGTATAGTAGAGTTAAGTAAAACCATAAAGCTGGTTTTACTGGCTTTTTTTGTTTGCGCCATAAAATTTTCCTATAACAATATGGCTGCTGTGAATTTTATCCTGCCAGGAAGAGCCGTCTAGTAAAATCATCAGTCGCTTCTCTTTTGGTGCTCCGTGTCTGTTTACAATGCATTGGGGAATTGTATGTACATGGAGAACATGGACTTTACTTACCAATAATTTGCTAAAACTAATCAAGCCTGGGTGTACCATTTACTATGATTTTCTTGGTAATACTGCTGCCTGACATAAGGTAGTCTGTGTGTAGACAGATGGAGTGAGCATTGTCCCCATATGCAGTATAAACCAGTAACAGAATATTCATTGAATGTGTTGGGTCATTTTAAGTTCAGGAATGGAATACGGAGCAGGATAGAATCTGTGAACTAATTAACTGATGGGCTACCGAGTTTCCCCAAAAATAAGACAGTGTCTCATATACATTTTTGCTCCCAAAGATGCCCTACGTCTTATTTTCCGGGGATGTCTTTTTTTTTTCCATGAAGAATACGGCACTGGGGTATCAGGGTGGGGAGATCACTAAAATGACA
>CM070033.1:28302211-28333185 GCA_036250615.1 Ptychadena robeensis
CTCCTGTGTCATTTTGATTGCCCCCTCTGATCCCCCCTATCCAGAGTTACAGTACTGTATCTTCGGGGGTGCCTTATTTTTGGGCCGATGCCTTATATTTCAGTGTGAGGCTAAAATATATGGGTGTCTTATTTTCGGAGAAACCGGGTAGTACAACTTCCTCTTAGCTAGAGTGGTTCTGGGTTTGATCCCATCTATGAACACATTCTGCAGGAGGCATGTATTTCATCTCAATACTTAAAGGTTTTTATGGTCTGTTTTTAACAAATTAATAAAGTAAAACAAATATCTTAAACCTTGTAAAAAAAAAAAAAAGCACACAGGACAGTTTCCTATCCAGAACATTGGAAGGCTCCGCTGACAGCTAAAGGACAGATGACCCTGGATAGCTGTCCTGTGGGGTCCCAAGTTCTCTTCTGTGGGGTTCATCATGAAACATAGGGGGTGGCCTTCTTACTCCAGCTTTGAGTATCTGTGAAGGAATGAGTTTAACGATGTTGACTCTATAAAAGTCTCTTCAAAAAGCAAAACGCATCATGAACCAAGTGTTGGCATCAGCCACTTGGATGCTACCCCTATCTAAGTGATGGTGTGTTGTTTTTGTAATAGACAGAATTGACCTACATGCAATTGTTTTGATATATAATACAATAGTCCAGAGTTCCTGTGTTTATGTACATGTAGTACAAGTAGATGATCGAGATGGCCTATCCATAAAAATAATACACAATCACAGGCATGACATCTAAGAACTGATGAGCCACAATATATTTTTGGTCTTGGATTTAAGCTTTAATACAGGTTTATAAAAATTCTGACTTGGTCTGTTCACTGTATTTCATTTGCTGGATTCTATTGAATTGTTGTACATCTGGCATCTGTTCTTTGTAACGAGGTAGCGGATGTTTGATCGGTACCGGTCTGCAGTGTCATAGTGGGAAGGATGATGCGGCATTTCAGAGGAAGGTGATCTATATCTGTGATGATCTTATCGAACGGAGTTTATTATTATCTGCTATGACTCATGGTAATGTGAGCTTTCAGTATCAAATGATACAGCCTATACACTCTGGCTTTCATCAGTGAGGACAACATTCTAAAGCCCCCCGATCTTACCATACAAAATCAACTTTTCTTCTGCCAAAACCATGTGATATGAGGACCTTTCTAAACCTTCCAATCACTATGTATTCTATCAGGGAGGTCATTATATAAATAGTTGTTGGTAGATCTAAAGGAAATTGTCTGGAGTGATCTAAAGGTGTATGGGGGCTTTACCATTATATGTTTTTTATAATGATTTATAACAATGGTTTCTGCTTTTAATTGTAACCTTATAACCAAAACAATGTAATATTTTTTCTTAAAACTTTTGTTTAAAATGTAAAACTTATGATTTTGTCTAAAGCTAAATTTTAAATATATGTTCAATCCATTGTATATTCATATTTAATTTAACTTTGTTTCAGCTATCAGATTGGACCAAAATTGGAGAGCTGGGATCCCACAGCAAACAAATATTTCTAAACCTGCAGTCAAAAGGCTTAAAAGGAGGAGGTAACTATATTTCAAACAGAGTTTGTCAGTGTCTGAAATCAGAAATTATATGCAATCCATTGCTGCTTGACACTCCGCATGCTCATAGTTTGTGAGTTTGGGTGAAAAAGTCCCATTAAGAATTTTCACACAGACATGCTTTGTAAAACTGCACTATAATGAGGGGGGGGGGCGCATTCATTTAAATGTATATAATTACATTGTAGCTCATTTATGCACACCTTTTTTTCACCTGATGCAACGCACTGTGGTGCACTGCAATACAAAGCTGCAGTAACACACAGCAGTGTGCTGCAATGCCATTCACAATGGTTGGCACCAGTATGTTCGCATGTGCTGTGGTATAGGGTTGTGTTAACAAGGGTCCAAATAGATATGGTTACCACACCAAAATGCCCTTAGCCTGCCATATATGTAACCTATAGATTTTATGTTATCTATAGAGTAACATATGAGCCACTTCAATGTTATTACAGAGGAAAATGCTCCTGTCCTGCTTCATGTCTTTAGAATTTCCTGTGAGATCCCCTCATCACTTAGAATGGGACAGATCTCAGCTGATCTACCTCTGTTCTGCCTCGTCTGAGGCCACTTGTGACCCAAATCTTGTTGATGAGAGTAAGAATAGAGAATATTTTAGTAAGTACACAGTTCCTTCAGAGGAAAATAATTAGTCCTCCTTGCCACTTCTCCCTCTATGCAATATGCTGGTGCCAGGGTGTAAGGGAAGGGCACACTTGTAACCATGCCATGCATGCTTGTGCATTATACAAAGCTCTCTTTTCATTCAGGTGACTTTGGATCTAATTTAAGCTTAATCATAAAATTGTTTGTAATAGCTTTTAGATCATATTCAATGGTCTGCTGGCTTTTGCTGCACTTTTCTCTCCTGCCTTTTTGGTATGTTTTGTTATTCCTGGTACGCCCTCTGTAAAGGAGTAATCCCAAGTGCTTCTAGAGCAGGTGTGGGCAAACTAAGGCCTGGGGGCCATATCTGGCCCTTTAGTATTTTAATCTGGCCCTTCGTCACCATTTAAGATGTAGTTTTAGTATTTAGTATTAGTATGTAGTTTAGTATTCAAAATACTCTGGCTCCCCTCTGCTCATTTCCTGCAATATGTGGAGTTAATGCCTAGTGCATGATTATAAATGTTTTATGCTAGAGGCCTCATTTTTATATATAATATTATAATTTATTAATATATTTTCTCTTTTTTTAACCTCCCTGGTAACCAGTATGACTATTACTTTTTTTAATCAATGTATCAATGTTTACATTTTCTAACCAGACTGGGGGGACTTGGAATCAGGTGGCCCTTAAAGGTTCATTATCTGTCCCATCTTAAAAATCTATGCAGCCCAAGTTAAAAAGTGTGCACACCCCTTGTATAGAGGAGGCTTTCGCCACATAACTAAAATATATTTTACCAAATCTGGTGGGCTAGAAACTATAAAAAGATTAATAATAAAAATAGACAAGTCTAGAAAAGTATTAAAAGGTAAAGACAAGTCGAGAAACAAAAAAAAACTATAATGATATTCCGGAATATACTTGGATATGAATAAATGAATCTGTCTATATTAAGGTGTTGAAGGTGCTATAACATACACTGACATTAACATGTATTTATCCATCTCCCTTATAAAACACATGTTGTCATGAAATCTGTTTCTGCTCTCTGTACACACGATTTCGAATTTTTTCTTACTTTTGCATCAGGTAAATTTGGACAAACAACTCCACCACTTGTTGACTTCCTTAAGGATATTTTAAGGAGATACCCAGAAGGAGGACAAATTCTAAAGGTAAGACTCTCCTTTCTGTGCTCCATGGCTTGTCCATCAGTAAGAAACTAGTATACTTCTAGTAGCATCTATATAGTCTTGTATGGTTCTTAGAAAAGATCATTAATGTTAGGGGGTTACAGTGGTGCTGCCAAGACAATGATCCTACAAGTGAAGTTAAGTGGTACACATTGTAATTGTATACCGAGTTATTTGTAATGGACTGATTTGCTACAATTAATGTCATCAAGATGAATATTAATGTTGTATTCTTACTGTAGGAGCTGATTCAAAATGCAGAGGACGCTGGTGCCAGTGAAGTGAAATTTCTCTATGATGAAACTCATTATGGCACCCAATCCCTTTACTCTAAAGAAATGGCTCAATATCAAGGTGAGTTTAAAAGAAGCCAGCCATGTGAAATATCCACATCTATGTTTATGTGGTCCAATGGTCCCTGCAGCAGCGTGATGACATTATCACGCTGCTGTCAGATATCGGCAGAGCCGGGGAGACAGCTCTGTTCTCTCCCCAGCTCAGGCAATACTTTAGACAGAGACCTGCGGTTTCCATGTAAAGCAACGGACATGTCCGATATGGCTGTTTTCGAGCGGGATTGATTGATCCTGCTCAAAAACAGCGATGGCCGTATATTATAGGGGCCAGACAGATGGCCGTGAGCGCGATCTGGCCCATATCTGGCTATCGTTCTTTCCTGAGGAGCCTGAGTAAACATTCCTACCGAAAGCTAAGAGCTTAAGAAGTTGCTTTACTGCATGAGAAGTAGTATGTGACCCATAGATCTGACCGCAGCTGCTTTTATTAGTTCCCCCTGTAAAGAACCCTAACTCAATCTGCTTCTTTGTTTAGGACCTGCACTTTATGTATACAACAATGCAGTCTTCACCCATGAAGACTGGCATGGAATTCAAGAAATTGCAAGAAGTAGGAAAAAAGATGACCCCCTGAAAGTTGGAAGATTTGGAATTGGGTTCAACTCTGTGTACCATATAACAGGTGAGAAGTGGTGCAATGGTTTAGGTTTATAAACAAAAAAAATTAAGGTTTTGTACTAGGAAAAAGAAAACATAAAAACAACACATTACTTACTTGTCCACCCTCTTGATCGGGGCAAACTGATCCCTAAATCTAAAAATCACATACTTACCTTCACCACTTCCTGGCTCTTGGCTTGCTCGTGTTGGTAAATTTCAGTTGATGGTTCAAGTATTTTGACGGGTTTTCAATGGATTTGTGATGGTAATATGGAGCATGCGCACAGACCTTTGTAAAGAAATCAATTGACAGATCGATTATACTACCACATAGATTTAATGTTAGACTGACCGTTGGTATTTTAACTGGACAAGCTGATGGAATCTAAAAAACGTTGATGTGTGTATGGCTAGCTTAAGTTGCAGCCTCTTGCTTTTCTCTAGTCACCACTCTGCCCTCCAATGACAATTGGGTGTGGCGTAAATTTTCCAGCCCTCCACAGAGTTCTAACTGGCGCCCACGGGGGGCATGGTGGGTACCCGCGGCAGAGAGCAGACAGAAGCCACAGAGTAGAAGCTGCCGGCTGTGAAACTCGATTGGCGAGAAGCGTGGCAACAATGGGGGAAGCCGATTGACAGGCTCAGCACCGAGCCTGTTGGCCTTTGCTGCCACGCCCCCTTTTGTGTCACACTCTCTCTGATGTGAATAGTGTGTGTGGTATTTTGGTTCGGGGGGGGGGGGGGGGATTGCAGGGCTATTGGTTGATGAATATGATGTGTATTACAGGGGGTTTGTGTGTGTGAAATTTATTTTGGCTATGCTGGGGGGGAACAATACAATATGTGCATCCACTACATCTGCCAAAAAGCAGCGTTTGCTCCCCCTTCATTGCCAATGAACGTGTTGTGCATTTACTACACGCATAAAATGCACAGCACTTCCATTGACATTGAATGGGGGGCGCACTGCAGGTGCAACGTTTTGTACCACGTTTTCGCCAAACGCAGTGGACACAAGCCCTTACAGGGGTATCCAGAAACCGGGCCAGTAAATATAGTCCGCCCCCCAACAATCTGGGGTACCATGAACTGGCCCATTGTTTATTAAGTTTAAGGACCCCTGGTGTAGGATGATTAAGTTGACCTAAACTCTAAAAAAGCATTCTGCCAAGAGCAGATGTAAACTTTTAAACAAAAATCTATTATGCATTGAAAAAAAAATTAAGAAGAATATTTGTAGTTTTATCTGGTGAAGTTTGTTCTTTCCTCTGCATCTATATCCGTCTGGTACCCTATTTTGGCAACAGGGGAGAACTATGTGTGCGGGTCAATTTGCTTGGTTACTAGTTTCACTTATTAGAGAAAATATCTGATCTTCTGATTCTGGGTTTGAAGTCATATTGCTAATCTAAATCTAAATGTTTATATAAAAAATTATTTCTATTCATAGATGTTCCCAGCATCTTTAGCGGAGATCAAATCGGGATGTTGGATCCACACCAGGTACTCTTTGGACGCCATGAGTCAGGCCAGTGCTGGAACATTAAAGAGGACAGCAAAGAAATAAGTGAACTCGAGGACCAATTCGCCCCATTTCTCAACATTTTTGGGAGCACTAAAGAAACTTTTTCGGAAGGTCACTTTCCAGGAACCTTTTTCAGATTTCCTCTTCGTGTCCAACCCTCTTTGCTAAGTAGCAATTTGTACAATAAACAAAAGGTTCTAGAACTCTATGAATCCTTCAGAGCTGATGCAGACACTGTGCTTCTGTTTCTTAAGAATGTCCAAAAAGTGTCTCTACACATAAGAGAGGCGGATGGCTCTGAAAAGCTAGTTTTCCGAGTTACAGCTAGTGAGAACAAGCTTTTGAAACATGATAGACCCAACTCCATCAAGATTCTTGGCTCATCGATTGATGGCTACTGTAAAGGTGTACCAAGCAATAGTATAACTTGTGTTACTTATCATGTAAATATTGTTGTTGAGGATGAAAGTGTCAAGGAAACACAAACTTCTTCATGGTTGGTATGTAATGGGGTTGGGGGGCGGGGTATATGCAATGAACTAGACTGTCTTGCTGATGACCTCAAATTTGTTCCTGCTATTGGAATTGCTATGCCTTTATGGAACAATGGCGAGGAAAAGGGAGCCGAGTCAGAGTTTGTAGGAAGAGCTTTTTGCTTTCTTCCTTTACCTCCAGGAGATGAAAGTAAGACAGGTCTTCCGGTTCACATAAGTGGATTCTTTGGATTAACAGACAACCGTAGGAGTATCAAATGGAGAGAACTGGACCAGTGGCGAGATCCTGCTGCTCTTTGGAATGAACTTCTTGTTAAGAACGTTGTCCCAAAAGCATATGCCACGCTCATCTTAGAAGCCATTAAGAGAATGGAAACCAAAGAGAATCCAGACTTCCCTCTGTCTGCTGAAAGTATCTACAGCGTGTGGCCAGAGGTGGACCAAGTTAAGACACACTGGAAACCCATTGTAGAACCTCTAATGAAGATGTTATTCCAGAATGCAGTGATATTCTCCACCAATAAGTGCTGGTTAAAAGAATGTGATGTCAACTTTACTGAGATAGACGAAAGTAAAGAGTACACAAAAACAATCTTGAACTACCTCCAGGTCTCAGGAACTCAGATTGCCAAGGTACCGACAAATGTTGCTGCTGCATTCCAAATACCATTAAATAATTCAATACAAGTGAAGAAGGTCACCCCAACTCTTGTCCGTCAGGTGTTAAGGAAATGTCCACACAGGGGACCTAAGCATGAGAAGTTTCACCTTCTTGAATTCATACTCAGTGATGAGACTTATAGTGAACTGATAGGACTAGAAATGCTTCCTCTGCAAAATGGGAATTTTATTTCTTTCTCTTCTTCTGTATCGGAGAAGGATGTTGTTTACATCACCACAGAGGAGTTCCCCAGGTAAGAAAATTATATTGTCACTAATCACGTGTTCAACTTTAGGAAGGAGGGGGTGGCTTGTTTTTCCTAATAATAAAACTTAAAATATTTTGTAAACTATTCAGTATATGAAAACCGTATTACAACCGTATATTAAGGTACTGCTTTGGGTTTCATAGCTATAAGCATAATGAAAGGGTAATGCCGCCTTATAGACTAATTGTTTGCCTCAACAATAGTTCTTTTGAAGACATAGTTTATTTAGCAGGAACCTACCTGTGTCATTCAGACCAGAATTTCCAATGCTGTGAATAGTGTATCCTACCCGCATACACGCATTAAAATAACGTTCCCTCCCTCCTACCTTGCATGCACACAACCCTTTTTTTTTTATATCTCCATCGATTGTGGGGATGATGCCATGTTTAGAGGCTTTGTAATAAACTCACAAAGTCAAATAGTGACATTTTCAAAATGAAATTCCACCATCTATAGAAAAGGCCACAAGATGGTGCTGCCATTTGTTTTCATTTCACCAGCCAAGTACAGCTTAGGATTACCACTTTCGGTTTATGGTGTGCACAGGGGGCATGGAGCTAAGCTTGCAGGCACCCCTCCCTTCTATGCCACTGATGGTGTGCCCCCTCTGTAATTTCTAGCTACCTACCCCCCCCCCCCCCCCCCCCAGGAACCACTGGTGTACACAATGGGATTCTGCTCATAAATCAGAAATGTAATGAAGGATTTTTCTCTCTTTCAGGGCACTATTCCCAGGTCTGGAAGGGAGGCTTCTTTCTGAAGACTTAAAACCTGAAATTCTGACCGCTTTAAAGGAAGCAGCAATAAGTCGCGGTAATAGTTTTATGAATGTTTTCTTTTTTTTTTTTTTTAGCTACATAGATTATGTAGAATTGTTGCATAGAGAAACGTTTGAACATAATCTGTTCGTTGAGGTTAAACTTATGGTCCCCGCACATGTACCGAGTGGGGGGCAACAGATGAGCGGTGTAGTGCAGCGTGATGACGTCGCTCACAGCATTGGCGGGGACCCTTTGTGTGCAAGCCAATTGTCTCAATGGGGATGCTGGTCTTTGGGGTGACAGGGATCTGTCGCCCCATGTGGGCACCCCCAATCGGCGGCTGATTTTGCTGAAAGCCACGACCACGCACGCACATCGGTCGGCGGCAAAATAGTCGTGTTTGGGGGGCTTCACAAGGAGCCAAATGGTTCATCAGTCTGCTCCTTCTGCTTTTGCTGTCCATTCCCATGATCGGGTTCAGTAGGAGGTTCTTTGAGTGACGGACCTGTTAAATACAGAAGGGAAACTTAAGGTCTAACCAGGGAAAAGATGTGTAATAGTCGTGTGTGAAGATAAGGTGCCATGAATTCAAGGGTACTATGATAATTAAGTACTAAAATAAATTATTGTAAGATATAAAACATTTTTGTTTATATATACATTTCTTAATGTTGTAATGTTACATTGTAGCACAACAGCTTCTCTGGGGATATGCAGGTACAGTAAGTTGTGATTCTGCAGATCATAGAATGCAGTATTGTCTTTTTGCATCCAGTATATTATTCCTAACAAAAGTGTGACAGATTAATGTTCTAAAATTATCTTTCCAACACCAAAATGATCAATTGCCAATATGTGCATAGTTATCAGCATTATGGCACCCATGAAGGTGTAATGTCCACCAATTGCCACAATCTCAAGTAATATAGACAGAAAGATGCAGTATATTTATAAGATGCACCCATGTTTTTAAGCAGGAAAACTAAGGAAAAAAATATTTGAAGTGTTCAAATCAATTGGGAAAAATCCCCTGCAGTACCAATTTCAGCCACAACTGGTAATGATGTCACTAAAGAGCAAACTTAACGGCATCTCATCTTCCTCACACACTGGGAAGAGGAGGCGGGTCAGGGGCGAATCTGCATTCATGTCTCCCCTCTAGGCTGTGTGTGTGTGAAGAAGCTGCCAGCTTGAGTGGAGCTTTCCCACACACCTCTCTGCATTGCTTATATCAGCAGGGCTCAGGAGAGCGAGGATTCTGGCGGGGAGCCAAGGTGCGGCCACATTGTCGCACATTCCGACCATAAGACGCAGTCACTTTTACCCCCACAATTTTGGGGGTGAGAAAGTGCGTCTTATAGTCTGTAAAAAAAATTATAGGAGGAAAAGGTCAAGCAAAATGACTAATTTTCTAAAGGTCCTGTAATATGGAGGGTCAACTGAGGGCACTGTGTTTGGGTACCAATCCTTAACCGACAATCCAACATTTGTCTGTCTCACAGCCCAAACAATGAATATCAAAGGTTCAGAGGGGATATATGACTGCTTAGCCTAGCCTCAAGTAAATGTTTCTGAAATTTTTTTTTTTTTTTAACCCTATTGTGGAAATTTTCTCTCACTTTCTGTGCTTGTGGCACCATTACAAGAAATGTGAGCAGAAGAAGGCACAGATGAAAAATATGATTCTAGCCCATTACCGTTTTCTCAGAAATATGTTTTAGGTCTTTTGAAGAGATCTTGCATGCCTTCAACTCGCGATAGATAGAAGAAATAAGATCAGTGTGGCAGCAAGGCCTAAACCACAATTAACCAGAACGTCCGACTCTTTTCCACGCTTATAAAAATGTGTATTTGCCATACACCCCATTAGATTCCTAACTAGAAAACTACTCAATGTGGTTACACGTGGTATCAAAAACGTAATTTAGCAAGCATATACTTGGCTATAAAGTAAACTTGTTTAGTAGAATGATGGTCACTATTTATGATGATCTGTGGCAAACCAGAGAAGTTTTGGCCCTCTGACAATCTGCAATATACAAAACCTTATTTGCGCAAACTATACATAAATTTTTTATAAGTATATGTATATTAACTGTTCTAACCTGTAAATGTTGTTGAAAGTGTGTAACAACTGTTGCATGAATTGAAGGTTGAAAGTGGAAAATATATTTGTATGGTTTAGCATGATACTGTGTTGATTTGTTTTGATAGTTTTGCATGAAATTTTCATGGAAACTCTTTTCCATAGTAATTCTCGAGTGATATGTGTGATATGTAATGTATGCATTTTAACCTCCCTAGCGGTCATGACGAGCCCAGTTTGTATGGAGCTTCTTTGATAAAATATCCGGGTTGCTGGGACCGCCTCGATCGTGCCAATTTAGGCTTTGTTTGAGCTTATTCACCCAGTCAGTTTAGCATGCATCATTCCCATTGCCCAAGCAAGCAACATGGCACATTTAGCAGGTGATTTTCAGGTTGTTGTCCTTTGGGGTAACAGTTGGCAGTAACTTACAACCACCTGTGTGTCCTCCTGAAATCAACCATGTGTAGTATATCTCAATTTTACAAATCTCATCTAATATCTATTAGTCCATCCAACAATGGTGCTGTCCAATAGTGGTTACATTTCTCATCCAAAGATGCTGTTTGGAGAAACCACACATCCTTTACCTTTTTTACCTTCATCTAGTATACACAATATTATAGTAGTAAAAACAGGACAGGGCTTCTCTCCTTTCTCCGCTCTTTTTAAAACGAAGAAAAGGGCTTTGAAAGGACACGTCAATATTTCCTCTTAACTGTGTTTCCTGTAAAAAAGCATTAAGCATTTATTTCCTTATATCTTTACTGTACACTGAAAAGACATTTTATAACTTTCCAGACTGCTGATATGTTTTTCTTCTTCAACAGGAAGGCCATGCACCCAGCTGCAGCTTCTAAATCCTGAGCGATTTATACGTCTTACTAAGGAGGTTATGAATACAACATGGCTGACAAGAGACTTGGTCGTCAAATGGTCCCCTGGCAAAGACAAAAAGCATCCTCCCATCTCATGGCTTAAAATGGTCTGGAAACACTTATACATCCATTTTTCAGAAGATTTAACATGTCTTGATGACATGCCACTTATCCCTACAAAGATTCTGGAAGAAGAGGAAACTACACTGGAACTTATTCGCCTTCGGTCACCCTCACCTGTAATATATGATGATGTAGCAGACACTCAGCTGCCTGAACATATGCCAGAAATAATAAAAAATCTTGGTGGCATTGTCCTCCAATATTTAGATCCTGCCATACAACATCCCCTTCTTAAAAAGTATGTCTACCCTCCAACTCCGAGTGCTCTCCTCCAGATTATGGACAGAATGTCTCTTCAGAAACTCTCTAGTCAGATTGCTTCACTGATCCCAGGTCACAAGGACGCGATGAGGAGATTCCTTGCTAGCCTAACAGACATTAATGAAAAAGAGAAAAAGATCATTCAAGAACTGATGGTTTTTAAAAAAATAGAACATACCTCAGACCAAAAGAACTCCTATGTTTTCTTGAGAGGTTGTAGAGTTCTCCATCATAATGCCAAACTTCCTCCAAATACTCGGATTTCCTTCCCCATAATTGATAGCAGTGACGAAGAGACCATCCGTTTGACTAAGATGCTGAAGGTTGAGCAGCTAAAGAGTACAGATTGTGTAAAAAATATCTTACAAGATGTAGAGAAAGGTTTTTACTCAAGTGAAGAAAGGACAAATGTTGTGCTTTGGGTTCTGGAAAATTTTACGTTTTTAAAGAATGAAAATCCAGGTATAATAACCTGGTTATCTAATCTAAAATTTTTGCCACTTGGCAAAGACAGACTTGTATCAGCCAATGAACTTTTTGATCCAGAGGTGGTTGTCCTTCAAAGCCTCTTCTGTGCTGAGGAACATCTGTACTTTCCACCTGCTGCTTTTACATCCTCTGACGTTTTGCATTCCCTTCGACAAATAGGACTCAAAAACGATTCTCATATTTTAGAGAAGGACATTGTACAGGTTGCAAAGAAAATCGAAGCTTTACATAGTGGACCTGGGAAAAGTGAGGACACTGTCTTAAAAAAGGCAAAGACTCTCCTGACCGTTTTGAAAAAAGCATATAAACTCATACAGTCACCTGAAGCAAGAGCCATCATAAAAAAGATCAAATGGATCCCTGCTGTCAAAGAACGTCCACCAAATTATCCTAACTCTTTGGTATGGATGGGAGACCAATTTAAACTGTATGCCCCAGGAGAAATGTGCAACATGTGTTATGCTGTCCTTGTAGGATCTTCTGTTCCTCTGGTGGAGAACATGAATGACAATGTTGAAAAAGTCCTGGGAATTTCAAAAGAGCCTAGCATTGAAAATGTGTTGAAACACCTAAAGGTTGTAGTCGACTGGAATAATTCCAAAGCAATTACTGATGAAGATTATTATCAATTCCAACACATTTTATTGGAAATCTATGGCTTCATGCAAGAGTCCCTTGAAAAAGGCAAAGAGTTGTATAAAGCAATTTCATTTCCATGGGTTTGGACAGGCAAAACATTCTGTCCTCCAAAACAAGCAGTAATCAGATCAGTGCAAAATCTTGACCTTCAGCCCTTTCTGCACAATATACCAAACACAATGGTAAAATTTCACAAGTTATTAAAATTCTGCGGGTCAATTGAGGAGCTTACACCTAAACATATCTTTGAAGTTGTAAATATTATTTATGAAAGAAGCAAAAAAATCATAGGCAAAGAAGAGAACCAGCAGAACCTCAACATTATGCTGAACATCGTAAGATGGATGTATAGTCATCAGATTGTGGTGAGTCCAGAAAGCCCATTGCCCGTGCATTACAACAAAGATCCTTCCAAACTTGTGATGAGACCTATACATGAATGCTGTTACTGTGACATCAAAGTTGATGACTTGAATGACCTTCTAGAAGATTCTGTTGAACCAATAATATTGATCCATGAGGATATACCAATGAAGACAGCAGAGTGGCTGAATGTACCTTGTTTAAGTACAAGACTTATTAATCCAGAAAATATGGGGTTTGAGCAGTCAGGGCAAAGAGAACCTCTCACAGTAAGAATTAAAAACATTTTAGAAGAATATCCTTCTGTGTCAGATATCTTCAAAGAGCTCCTTCAAAATGCAGATGATGCCTCAGCTACACAGTGCAACTTTTTGATTGATATGAGAAGAAATATGGACATAAGGGAAAATCTTTTGGATCCAGGAATGTCCACATGTCATGGACCTGCTTTGTGGTCTTACAATAATTCTGAATTCACAGATAAAGACTTTATGAACATAACCCGACTGGGTGAGTCCTTAAAGAGGAGTGAAGTAGACAAGGTTGGAAAGTTTGGTCTGGGATTTAATTCTGTGTATCATGTTACAGACATCCCCATTATTATGAGTAGAGAATTTATGATCATGTTTGATCCGAATATAAACCATATTAGCAAACACATCCGAGACAAATCCAACCCAGGTATCAAAATTAACTGGAGCAAGCAACAAAAGCGACTTCGCAAATTTCCCAATCAATTCAAACCATTCTTGGGTGTGTTTAACTGTGACCTACCACTTGCTGTTGAAACACCATACTGCTACAAAGGCACACTTTTCAGGCTGTCCTTTAGAACACAACAAGAAGCAAAAGTAAGTGAGATAAGCAGTGCTTGCTACAACACTGCAGATATTTATACACTTGTGGATGAGTTTAGCTTGTGTGGTTATAGACTTATTCTATTTACTCAGCATGTAAACTCCATGGTTCTCAAATACTTGAAGCCAGAAGAGTCCGATCCCAGTCTAGCACAAGACACAGTGACTATTAAAAAGTGTGAATGCTCCTCAAAGGTTTTGGCTAACCCTACAAGACTTCTAAATGAAGCTGCCAGAGTGATGCACAATTGCAGTATATCTAAAAAATTCCCATCAGATATGCCAAAATCTTCATCCATCTTAAAGATTGCTGTTCAAGAGTTTCATCATGTGTTTAGACGAATTGTTGACCTCCATTCTCCCCTTTTTCGTGGGCCAGAAGATGAACCAGCAAACATATTTGAGATGGCCAAATCTGGACAGAACAAAAGAATGACAGAGGAACTTCCACAAAAAACTGTTGACTCAACAACTTGGCTTATATGTTCTTGCATGGACATTGGGGAAGCCTTAAAATTCGCTTTAGGTGATAGTGGCAAAAGACTTGGCCTTGTGCCATGTGGTGGAGTGGCAGTAATGCTTTCTGAAAGTCAAAATGGCCAATGGACAGTGAAACCACTTTCAACTAACGTTGGAGAAGTGTTTTGTTACTTGCCTTTACGGATAAAAACTGGTCTGCCATTGCACATAAATGGTTGCTTTGCAGTGACTTCAAATCGTAAAGAAATCTGGAAAACTGACACCAAAGGAAGATGGAATATGGTATTCATGAGGCATGTCATTGTTCAATCTTATTTAGAAGCCCTTTGTGTCCTAAGAGACATGTCCATCAGCGGAGAACTACTCAATTACAGTTACTTTTCTGTGTGGCCTGATCCGGACTATGTACATGACGACTTTTCTGTAATCTGCCAAGGAATATATGAGGACATTGCCAAAGGGAAAAGTAAGGACAGGATGAAAGTTTTTTCTGATGGAACATCTTGGGTCTCCATGAAACATGTAAGATTTCTTGATGACTCTTTACTGAAGAAACCAGATATTGGACCAGCGGCTTTTCAGATTTTCCTAAAATACTTGAAAAAGACAGGATCTAAGAATCTGTGTGCTGTAGAACTTCCCTCATGGGTTAAAATGGGCTTTGAAGAAGCAGGCTGTACAGATGTATTGCTTGAGAATACTTTTTCTGAAAGTCATTTTTTTTCTGAAGTTTTTTTCCCACATATTGCAGAGATTGAACCTAAATTACGTGACCCATTGATGCTTTTTGTTTTGAATGAGAGGATACAAGCCTTTGCTGAAATCTTGCAAGTTACACCATGCATTCCTTGTTCCAGTGAAGGTCACCCTTTAGTCGTACCTTCAAGGTTAATTCACCCAGAAGGAAGGGTTGCGAAATTGTATGATGATAGTGATGGGAGATTTCCTTTTGGCACTTACCAAAATTACTTAAACCCTGTGGTGTTGGTGAAATTGGTCCAACTGGGAATGGTTAAAGATGATATTTTGTGGGAGGATTTAATTGAACGCATTAATTCAATATCAGAAGTCAATAAAAACGACCATCCTGCAGCTTGCATGAGAAGCAATATCATTTTAAGCCTGATTGATGAAAAACTTAAGCTCAGAGACCCAAAAGCAAAGGAATTTTGTAAAACATGTCAAACTTCTACGTTTCTTCCATTTTCCTCAAAACCTGCTGGTTTTTCCTTACGTTGGAAAGGAAGTGAATATAGTCCAGAGCACTTGTTTGCAGCCACTGATCTGTATACGACTGAGTACCAAGACGTTGTTTGCCTTTTAAAACCTATCCTAAATGAGAACTCTCCTTCTTTTAAGGGTTGTGGGCCCATATCTTTGGCAGTCAAGGAGTATTTGGGTTTACTAAAAAAGCCATCCCCTGAATTAGTGATAGAACAACTGAAGGAAGTAGCAAAGCATTCAGATGGAAACACTTTGTATCAGGACAATATCACAAATGCTTGCTACAAATTTCTTAACGAAGCCATATTGCTCAATGAAGGCACAAGAAACATGGTGGTCACAGAACTGAAGACTAATCCTTTCATCTTTGTAGATGGCATTTATGTCAGTGCAGAAAAGGTTGCATTTCAGCTGAATTTTGAAGCAGCTCCTTATTTGTATCAAATGCCCACCAAGTACAAAAATAATTTCCGTGAATTGTTTGAAAGTGTTGGTGTAAAGCTTTGTTTTACTGTGGAAGACTTTGCTTCTGTTCTTCAGGCCATCAAAAATACAAACAACAGTAGAAAAATATCAGAAAATGACTTTCAACTTTGCCGACGTATTATAAGTGAAGGAATTTGGGGACTTATTCGAGAAAAAAGCCAAGAATATTGTGAAAAGAATTATGGCCAAATTCTTCTGCCAGATGTCAACCTAAATCTCCTTCCAGCTAAATCTTTATGCTATAATGACTGCCCATGGATTCGAGTAAAAGACACCACAGTAAAATATTGTCATTCTGACATTCCAAGGGAGGTGGCTGTAAAACTGGGGTCCATTCCTAAACGGCACAAAGCTCTAGAAAGGTATGCTTCAAACGTTTGCTTTACATCACTTGGGACAGAATTTGGGCAAAAAGAAAAACTAACCTGCAGAATTAAAAGCATCCTTAATGCATACCCGTCAGAGAAGGAGATGCTGAAAGAGCTTCTACAAAATGCAGATGATGCAAAAGCCACAGAAATTTGTTTTGTGTTTGATGCAAGGCATCATCCCTCAGACAGAATTTTTGATGAGAAATGGGCTCCACTTCAAGGTCCAGCACTATGTGTATACAACAACCAACCTTTCACAGATAATGATGTCCGAGGAATCCAAAACTTGGGTAGAGGGACAAAAGAAGGCAACCCTGGCAAAACTGGACAGTATGGCATAGGGTTTAATTCAGTTTACCACATCACAGATTGTCCCTCATTCATCTCTTCAAATGACATCATTTGTATTTTTGATCCTCATGCAATATATGCTCCTGGGGCAACGTCATTGAGTCCTGGGCGCATGTTCCGAGACTTAGATGCTGACTTCAGAACACAGTTCTCAGATGTTCTTAACATGTACTTGGGAAACCACTTCAACCTTTCCAATTCTACAATGTTTCGCTTTCCACTTCGGAATGCAGAAATGGCAAAAGTCTCTGAAATTTCCTCAGTACCTTGCTCCGATAGAATGGTGCAGAATCTCCTTGACAAGCTACGCACAGATGGAGCGGAACTTCTTATGTTTTTAAATCACATGGAAAAAATATCAATATGTGAGATCGAGAAGTCAACTGGTGCTCTTAAAGTGTTGTATTCTGTCAAAGGTAAAATTACTGATGGTGACCGGCTTAAACGCAAGCAGTTTCATTCATCTGTTGTCGATAGCGTCACCAGGAAAAAACAACTAAAAGATATACCTGTCCAACAGATTACTTATACAATGGACATTGAGGACACTGAAGGCAATCTCACCTCATGGTTAATTTGTAACCGGTCTGGGTTCTCCAATATAGAAAGAGTGTTGAAAAGTGTAATATCTGCACATAAAAATGAAGACATCACTTTGTTTCCACGAGGCGGGGTTGCTGCTTGTGTTACCCACAACTACAAAAAACCATACAGAGCTTTCTGCTTTCTTCCTCTTTCTCTCGAGACCGGACTTCCCTTCCATGTCAATGGACATTTTTCTTTGGATTCTGCTAGAAGAAATTTGTGGAGGGATGATGATGGTGTTGGAGTAAGAAGTGACTGGAATAACAGTTTGATGATGGCCTTAATAGCTCCAGCTTATGTAGAACTTTTGGTGCAGTTGAAAAAACGAAACTTTCCAGGTAGTGACCCTACAATCTCTGTTTTGCACAATACACCCGTCCACGCGGTTAAAGATATTTTGAAGAAGTTTTTGGTTTTTTTTCCAGTTAGCAGACTGGATTTGCAGCCAGACTGGTATTGTCTTGTAAAAGCTGTGTATTCTTGCATCTATGCTGATTCTAAACGTCTACTGCCTGTTGTGCGGACCCCAAATGTTGATGGATCTGATGGCCAGTCGGCTGTAATTGTGACGTGGGTAAACATGTCTGCAGTGAATTCTGGAAAACCATACTTTGACAACTTACTACAAGATGAGTTGCACCACATGAAAAATATTGAGTATAACATAACAACTCGGAAGACAGTAGCTGAGAATGTTTACAGGCTGAAACATCTTCTCTTAGAAATTGGTTTTAACTTGGTTTACTACAGTGATGAAACTGCAAATTTATTCCATTGCTTGGTGGATGCCGGAATCCCGGTTTCCTATGCAACGCCTTCTGATGTCCGCAGCTTTCTCATGACCTTTTCTTCTCCCGATTCAAACTGCCACATCGGGAAGTTACCCTGCCGCCTTCAGCAGACCAATTTAAAGTTATTCCACAGTCTGAAACTTCTTGTAGACTACTGCCTAAAAGATGCTGAAGAAAATGAAATTAAGATTGAGGGCCTGCCACTTTTGATCACCCTGGACAATGTTTTACAGATTTTTGATACAAAGCACCCCAAATTCCTAACCACCTATCATGAATTAATTCCATCACGTAAGGATCTATTCATGAATACTCTTTATCTGAGATACAGCAACATCCTGCTTTCAAACAGAGTTGCAAAAGTTTTCGACATCAATAGCTTTGCTGAGTTGGTGGCATCTGTTCTTCCCAGAGAATATAAAGCAAAAGTATTTGTACCCTGGAAAGATAACTTTGCTAGTGAATCATGGCTAAAAAATACCTGGCATTTTATCAGCGAGTCAGTTAATGTCAAGGATGATCAAACAGACATGAGTGCAGCTTTTGATAAAGTTGTAGAAACTCTCAAGGATTGGGCTTTGTTACCAGGAATAAAGTTTACGGTGTCACCCGGTCAACTGATCATTCCAGATGGTGATGTTTTGCTGCCGTTAAGTCTCATGCATATTGCAATATTTCCAAATGCGCAGAGTGATAAAGTATTCCATACTTTAATGAAGACTGGATGTATACAGTTGGCTCTAAATAAAATCTGTTCAAAAGACAACATATTGCTTCCTTTGCTGGCAAGTCACACTGCAAATATTGACCATCCAATAAGTATCCTTAAAGCCGTATCTCACATGATTCAAACATCAAATTTTAAAACTGAAAAAATAGCAGAGAATGACTTTGATGCCCTTTTAATGTATTTTAACTGCCACTTGGATCAGTTGGCACTAGAAGATGCTCTGCACATTTTAAAGACTCTCCCGTGCTACAGGTCAGTAAGTGGTCGCTATATCACTCTTTCAAAGTATGGAACATGCTATGTTCTTACAAAAAACATACCATCAGCTGAGGTAGAAAAGTGGTCTAACTCCTCATCCTTTGCATTTCTCGAAGAGAAAGTTAACCTTAAAGAACTATACACGGCACTAGGCTGCATTCCTGTGGACGATCTGGAAATTTATTCCAAGCACTTGTTGCCAAAGTTTGAGAACCTCTCCTACAATGCCAAGTTAGAGCATCTAATTTATCTGAAAAATAGACTATGTAGTATGGAGGAGACTTCAGCAATGAAGGATCAACTGTATGCAAAATTGGAAGATCTTTCTTTTATTCATGATGCCAGTGGTCGGCTGAAGCCTGCCAAGAATTTTTATGACCGAACTGTCAAGGTGTTCGAAGTGATGCTTTCGGAAAAATTATTTGTACCTCTGGAGTTTTTTAAGAAACTAGAACAAATCACAAAGCCAAAGAACCAAGCTGCCTTTCTCCTTTCATGGATCAAATTTCTGCGTAATATAGGCATGAAATACATTATTTCTCAACAACAATTGCTGCAGTTTGCAAAAGAGATAAGCATGAGAGCCACCACTGAAAGCTGGTCAAAAGAAGTTCTTCAGAACACTGTTGATGTAATTCTTTATCATGTCTTCCAAGAAAGAACTGATTTACTTGCAGGTAACTTTTTGAAGGAATTATCTATGATACCTTTTTTATGTCCTGAACGAGCACCTGTAGAACTAGTACGTTTTCATCCTCAGTACCAAGAAGTTAATGGCACTCTACCTTTGATAAGGTTTAATGGTGCTCAAGTTAATCCAAAGTTTAAACAGACAGATGTTATCCAGCTACTGTGGACATCTTGTCCAATTCTTCCAGAAAAAGCAACCCCACTGGCCATTAAAGAACAGGAAGGAAGCACCCTTGGCCCACAGGAACAACTTGAACAGATTTTGACAATGCTTAATGTGAATGTAGACCCTTCCCTTGATAAAGTAATCAACAATTGTCGAAACATATGCAATATCACAACTGTTGATGAGGAAATCGTAAAAACAAGGTCAAAGGTTTTAAGAAGTATCTATGAGTTCCTGAACACTGAAAAGAAAGAATTCAAGTTCCAATTGAGAGGGGTTGCTTTTGTCATGGTTGAAGATGGATGGAAACTTCTAAAGCCAGAGGAGGTTGTTATTAACTTGGAATTTGAGTCGGATTTTAAACCTTATCTGTACAAACTACCTCTAGAGCTAGGAACATTCCATCAGTTGTTCAAAAACTTAGGCACAGAAGATGTTGTTTCTACAAAGCAGTATGTCGAAGTTCTTAGCCGCATTTTTAAGAGTTCTGATGGAAAACAACTAGACCCCAATGAGATGCGCACTGTAAAGAGAGTCGTTTCTGGCTTGCTAAAAAACCTTCAGAATGATTCAGCTAAAGTGCGCAATGACTTTGAAAACATTCGTGACCTTGCCCTTTATTTGCCAAGCCAAGATGGAAGATTGGTCAAGTCAAGTATCTTAGTATTTGATGATGCACCTCACTACAAAAGCAGAATTCAGGGAAATATTGGAGTTCAGATGTTGGTTGATCTTAGTCAGTGCTACATGGGAAAAGATCATGGCTTTCACACAAGACTTATAATGCTACTCCCACAAAAGTTACGACCACGACTCCTCAGTAGCATCCTCGAAGAGCAGTTGGATGAAGAAACACCAAAATCTTGCCAGTTTGGATCTTTATGTTCTCTGCAAGGCAGACTACAGTTGCTTCTGTCCTCTGAACAGTTTATTACAGGACTTATTAGAATTATGAAGCATGAAAATGACAATGCATTCTTGGCAAATGAGGAAAAGGCAATCAAGCTTTGCAAGGCCTTGCGAGAAGGCTTAAAAGTTTCATGCTTTGAAAAACTTCAAACCACATTGAGGGTAAAAGGATTCAATCCCATCCCTCACAGCAAAAGTGAAACACTCGCATTTCTGAAGAGATATGGACATGCGGTGATCTTGCTTTACATCCAGCACTCTGACAGTAGAGACATCAATTTCTTATTAGCCTTAGCAATGACACTGAAATCTGCAACAGACAATCTCATCTCTGACACATCCTATCTCATTGCTATGCTGGGATGCAATGACATTTACAGAATTAATGAAAAGCTTGATAGCTTAGGAGTTAAATATGACTCCTCAACTGAGCAATCAAAGTTGGAACTCCCTATGCCTGGCACTCCCATTCTTGCAGAAATTCATTACACACTTCTTATGGATCCAACTAATGTATTTTATCCTGGTGAATATGTTGGCTATTTGGTTGATGCTGAAGGAGGAGACTCATTTGGCTCATACCAGCCAACATACACATATGCTATCATTGTTCAAGAAGTGGAGAAAGAAAATGACAATTCAGGATCACTTGGAAAGTTTTACCAAATAGATATTGGCTATAGTGAATACAAAATTGTTAGTTCACTTGACCTGTACAAGTTTTCCAGGCCAGAGGAATGTCCTCAGAATAAAGACAGTGCTCCATCTACACCAACAAGTCCAACAGAATTTCCCCCACCTGGTCCTAGGACAGCACCTTCTTATCAAAGTAAAGAAAGCAATAAGACAAGCGCTTCAAAACATCAGTCACCCAAAAAGATCAAGTTGAATTCTTTGCCTGAGATTCTAAAAGAGGTCACTACTGTAATTGAGCAAGCCTGGAAATTATCTGAATCAGAACGTAAGAAGATAATTAGACGGCTTTATCTAAAGTGGCATCCAGATAAAAATGCTGAAAACCTTGACATAGCAAATGAAGTTTTTAAGCACCTGCAGACTGAAATCAACCGGCTAGAGAAGCAAGCTTTTGTAGACCATAATACTGAACGAACAGCGAGAAGGACCTACACAACACCATCGGCTAGGTTCCAATCTGATAAAAGCTCTTTTCAGAGGTTTTACTCTTCTTGGAATCAAGAGGCCACACATCACAAGTCAGAGAGACAACAGTACAAGGAAAAGTTTGCCTCTACCACCGGCTCCTATGATTCCAGACGTTTCTTTGTACCACCTACTTTCAAGACTGTTGGAAACCCTGTTGAAGCACGGAGGTGGCTTAGGCAAGCAAGGGCAAACTTTTCAGCTGCAAGAAACGATATGCACAAAAATGCCAATGAGTGGGTCTGTTTTAAATGCTATCTCTCCACCAAACTAGCTTTGATTGCTGCAGACTATGCTGTTAGAGGAAAATCTGACAAAGATGTCAAGCCAACTGCACTTGCACAAAAAATTGAAGAGTATGGTCAACAGCTAGACGGCCTTACAAAAGATGTTCAGACATTAGAAGCCTACGGTGTGGACAGCTTAAAAACCCGTTATCCAGATTTGCTTCCCTTCCCCCAGATTCCAAATGATAGATTTACTTCAGATGTTGCCATGAGAGTTATGGAATGCACTGCTTGTATAATAATAAAACTTGAAAATTTTATACAAAATAAGATTATTTAAACCCAAAAAACATATTCTTCTACATATGCAACTATATCAGATTTAGTTTTAAAGCTACATAGCACAGGATACTAAATGGTACCACAAAGCCAGAGATCCCCGTTTAAAAGGTCTAGATGACCCGAGACTTCTTGATACAAACTCAACTTCATTTCTAAAACTTTTGTTAGTTACATTCACTAATGTATATGTCAGTATTGCATGACAAGAACGTAAGACAAAGTTCTACTCTGAGAAGAGTATTCAGCAATATGCAGAATGTTGGAAGAATAATTGTATTGAAGGACACTGCCAACAACATTTACATGCAGTGAATTCTAATAGCAAATCTTAGGTTTTCTGCCATTAGCTAATATGCATCTTAGACTGACTTGCCCTTTAAAATCTTAATTAAAAATCAAATATTTTTAAAAGCCTAAATATGATTTGCATATCCCTTGCTGCTATTTAAGGTGTGATTATGCAATTGCATATTGTGTTTTCGAGGCTTGAAAAGGTACTGCACAATTATTTAGAAGGCAGTTTAGTTGGTAACTGTATACCAATTGGACGCACATCATGCAACTGGAAGAGCCTTTCATTGTATAGCAGAGATGTAAGATGTAATATTTGCTAAGTAACTTTAAATTATTTTTGAAGACTATTTGCTAGGTGGTGTAAGGCAGCATCTGAGCTTTTAGGTAGCATATGTAATGTGAAAGGAACAGCAGCAAAAATGTATATACAATTGAATGTGTATAGTTGTGCATATTAGCAAAAGAGCACTTTATGTAACCAATGCTGAGCAGCACATTAGACAATCCCTTTACCCAAATCTTCCCGGTTCTCTGTATATGCAATATTTTTGTAGGTCATATCCCAAGTCACTGTTAGTAAAGTTGCTGCACAGCCTTTTCTGTTTTAATAGCTTTACCCTGAAATATAAGTCAATAGAGAATGGATTTGTCTGTTATTGGTGGACACTTGCCCACAGAATCATTTGCATCCTTAAGCTGGCCATACACGTTCAGATTTCTCTGTCAGATTTCCTTCAGATCAGATCTACCAACAACCATGTAGTATAGTGTCCTCCCTGATAGAATACATAGTGATTGGAAGGTGTAGAAAGGTCCTCATATTACATGGTTTTGGTAAAACAAAATCTGATCTGAAGGAAATCTGAGAAATCTGAAGGTGTATGGCCAGCTTTAGACCCCAGTGTGTCCAGCAATGTCCATTCAATGTCAAGCAAGAGTGAGGTGGTGTCCCTAATAGAATCTCTAAAGCAGGGTACAGATGGCTCAATATTCGAGCGGTCCGATGTACCCTGCAGCAGCGTGATGACGTCATCACGCTGCTGTGAGATATCAGAGAAGCAGGGGAGAGCAGAACTCTCTCCCCCGGCTCCTCCTCCTCAGCCGAGCTTTGCCTGGAGACCCAGGCAAAGCATCGGACATCGCTGTACTATGGGTCATGTCTGATTAGGCTGTTTTCAAGCGGGACTGATTTGTCCCGCTCGAAAACAGCTATAGGGGCAGATTATATGTGTCAGATAGATGGCCCTAAGCGCGCATGGCGCTTGAAACAGTTATTGATTTGACCCATATCGACACGTCTGTACCCTACTTTACTTTGGCTTTTCCATGAGGGACTCCAGTGTTGCTCTGGATTTCCCATTGGTGTTACTTCCTCCCTTTGAGTTTTTATTTGCTATGTGTTATGGGAAATGCAAAAGGAAACATAGGACCATCATAAGGTGGGTGCAGATTCCCATCTAAATTTTACCACCCTTAAAGAACAAATCCCTCTAATAGTTTACAGCCAATAAAGGTGCCAGCCTAGCCTTTATAAGATCTGCAGTTGGCATGGTTCTGCATACATGATCAGTTATAGAACCAGCCAAATCAGACATATGCACACTGGTATTGTTGATACCAAAGGCCTTGAATGTAATTGTTTCGGAAAACTTAAATTGGCAGGTTTGGTCTTCACTTCTTTCAAGTAAATTTAGATGATAAAAGCTCCAATGATTAACATAGGCTTTTGTTGGTCACCTAATTTGTGTCACTTAAGACTTGGCCTTTTAGGGCTATTTCACTAAATCATTCGTTCTATAAGCATCTTAGGATCTGTCAGCTGGTGGCTTCTTTATGATGAATATTAGCTACAGACCTCCAAACCTGTAAATAGGTAGGGAATTATCAGAGAGTGTTTGATTCTGAGATTTGTATATTGGCCAGGCTGAGAGGTGGAAGAGTATTATGTATGTACACTACTCACCTTCTACTTCTGTCCATAGTAGAAATTTCCTTTACCATCCACCTCCAATCAGCTGGATCTGGTTTGATATTATTGCAGGTCAGGCATAGTTCATGTTTTTAACTTCCTGCCATCCCATAACATAATCATGTCTATAACTGCCTTGCTTTTTTTAACTTGTCTTTGCATTTTATACTGTACAAAGTAGATTTTCATTGCATTTTTTTAAACACATGTATTAATAAAACTGTAAACAAATTAATGTTATTATTGATCAGAGATGTGCACTGAAATTATGAGCTTTTTGTCTTTAAACAAATGCTGGAGCCTTATTTTTTTTTACATTAACAAATGTATAAAGCCTATGGATGTTTTAAGTTATATTTGGTTCATTTTAATGCCTTGGATGAAGTGTAGCAAATATATCGCCAAATAGTCCAAGTTTTCTTTTATACAAGCCTTAAAATGCTGTTTCATCCACATTGGTCATTTTTAATAAAATATTGAACATATGTTGCCTGTTTGCATTTTGTGTTATGTGATGATATGCATTGTCGGTACACTGCTGATAGGCTGAAGCTGGGTTTACACGGCTCACTGATTTCATTCAAATTTGAAAAACGATTGTAATAAATTAAGTCCTATTATATTTCGAATTTAACATTTTTGTGATCAATTCAAAGTTGATCGATTCCTTTCCAAAGCCCTGTGCACATGTTCCATAGTACGATCGTATACCAATCCATCCAAATACCAAGAAAACGATAATCTTTTGAAATGTCCATTCACTGCTCGATTTTATGTTTGATTTAAATTAGATTGGGAAAAAAGGAAGCAATTTTTAAACAATTGACTTAAGAAACAATTGTGTTAAGTCAAATGAATGAAGAAAAAATCCAGCATGTATGTTCATCTTTATGCTAATTTGCTTGTTGGCAGGGAGAGTGCTACTTATAAATACATTTAGACTGAAAATTACCAATACTTGAGCTTTGCTATAAAGAGTTTGCAAATTGTACAAAAGTAGTGCATAAACATTTAAACCCACCCCAGCATTAAATAACTTCTAACCTATTTATATAAACAAATCATAAAAGGTTTGTCAACCTCCTTTGTAGCCGATCTATGGCCTTTTTTGGTTGAATGATACCCACCTAGCTCTCACAATACTATAATGCATAGAAAGGTGCTCCATTCTAAGATTCTGGATCGATGGATGAGCGAATGTATTGGGAATCAGGTGTGCCAACTGGTCATATTGACTGGGATCCGATCTGAATTATCTGTCATGTCGGGTCACACAGCAGATTTGTGGTAATGGCTGGAACACAAAGGGTGCCCGGCCGATTCTCGGCACTAGCGGCCGTGCGTGATGGCGTCATTAATTTAATTTGGGTAAAAACACACAGTAAAACTGTTGGTGTTAGATTCTACAAGCTGTGCTTAGAACACCTTTTGCCCATGTAAAAAACAAATAAGTGGTTTATAAAGGATAGCAGTCCACAGCTGAGGCAACCAGATTTGCCAAATATTAGATTGACTGTGAGCAGAGGTCACATTGATTTCCATAGACACATTGAATATTCTCATCTGTTTCTTGCGCAAATGACTGAAAACAACTGTTGTCTGACATTTCAGGCATGTTCAGTTCTTTTTCTGTAGACATTTGTTGTTCATAGTCTTTCTTACATGTGCCATACAGTCATCAACATGTGCCATACAGCCACTTTATTAGGCACACCTGTCTAACTGCTCGCTGACGCAAATGACTGATCAGCCAATCACATGGTGGCAACTCATTTAGGCATGTTGACATGGTCAAGACAAACCGCTGCAGTTCAAACCCAGCTTCAAAGGGATTTAGGTGACTCTGAATGTGGCGTGGTTGTTGGTGCCAGACGGGCTGGTATAAGCATTTCAGGAACTGCTGATCTTCTGGGATTGTCACGCACAACCATCTCTAGGGTTTACAGAGAATGGAAAAAGGGAAAACATCCAGTGAGCGGGAATTCTGTGGGCACAAATGCCTTGTTGATGCCAGAGGTCAGAGGAGAATGGCCAGAGTGGTTCAAGCTGATAGAAAGGCAACAGTAACTCAAATAATACAACCAAGGTATGCAGAAGAGCATCTCTGAATGCACAACATGTCAAACCTTGAGGCAGATGGGCTACAGCAGCAGACCACACCGGGTGCTACTCCTGTCAGCTAAGAGCAGAAAACAGGCTACAATTTGCACAAGCGCACCGAAATAGCCAATAGAGGATTGGAAAAATGTTGCCTGATCTGATGAGTTTCCATTTCTGCTGCGACATTTGGATGGTAGGGTCCGAATTTGGCATCAACAACATGAGAACATGGATCCATACTGCCTTGTATCAAGGGTTCAGGCTGGTGGTGTAATGGTGTGGGGAACATTTTCTTGGCACACTTTGGGCCCCTTGGTAGTAATTGATCATCGTTGCAAAGCCACAGCCTACCTGAGTATTGTTGCTGACCATGTCCATTCCTTTATGACCACAGTGTACCCATCTTCTGATGGCTACTTCCAGCAGGATAATGCACCATGTCATAAAGCTCCAATCATCTCAGACTGGTTTCTTGAACATGACAATGAGTTCACTGTACTCAAATGGCACACACAGTCACCAGATCTCAATCCAATAGAGCACCTTTGGGATGTGGTGGAATGGGAGATTCACATCATGGATGTGCAGCCAACAAATCTGCAGCAATTGCGTGATGCTATCATGTCAATATGGACCAATGTCTCTGAAGAATGTTTCCAGTACCTTGTTGAATCTATGCCACGAAGGATGAAGGCAGTTCTGAAGGCAAAAGGGGGTCAAACCCGATACTAGCAAGGTGTGCCTAATAAAGTGGCGGGTGAGTGTAGATCTATGGTACTACCACACTGTGTCATTGATGGAAACTTTGACTTGTGGGCCAGAATGTTTTTAAAAATTTGACAGAGGGGTTGGAAAAAGAATCTGCAAGGGCTGCCGGTCCCAAGTCCTCTTAGCCTGGGTGGGAAATTAAACAGATTACATCGACAAAATAATACATTTTCCAAACCACTTTAAAAAAAAGCAACCAAGGAGGTTTAATTAGGAAAACATATAAAGAAATTACAAATATATGAAAAAGAGGCTTTGGATAGTCAACTGAAACATACTATTGCAGGTGACAAAGGGCCAGAATAAAAGACCTGTGGGCTGGATTTGGCACACGGGCCGTAGTTTGCCCACATCTGTGCAAAATGCAATCTTTAAATCTAATTCCTTTCATGTTATGAAGATGAAGCCCTGTGCGCATGCTCCATAATACTCTCAGATACAAATTGATAGAAACACATTAAAACTCATCAAATACTTGTACAATTGACTTACATTTTCTGTTACAAGACATTTTATTAATTTTCAAAGTACACAGTACAAAGTTTTAAGCAAAGAATGGGGAACATAAAAGCGCATGTAAACGACCATCGGCAGAATGGTTTGTCATAAGGAACAAATAGTGTAAAAAAAGGAAAGAAGTTAGAAGAAAAGAGGCAAGGACAGAGAGAGGGGGGAAGAAGGGGAGGGAGGTTAGATCAGGGTAAAAGGAAGAGGGGACTCTGGACCATTAGAAATGCACAAAGTCTAAGGGGAGGCCTCTGGACTTTAGGTATTCGATCCAGGGAGACCAATTTTTTGGAAGCATTTATGGGTGTCACATAGGAGGTAAGATACTCGTTGATCAGGATGCCCACCAAGCGTTGCTTTACCTCAGAAAATGACCGGTTTGGTTGCTTCCAGGACCTCACGATCACTAGCCGAATTGGCTAGAAACACATATGACGCCTATTGAGCAGGGCTTCCCAAGGATTTTTAGGCAGAGGGCAGTGCACAAGTGTGCAAAAGAGGTTGTAGCTCCTTATCCATAGTTTACGCACCCTAGGGCAGTCCCACCACACACGGAGAAGGGTCCTCTGCAGAAGGGCATCCCCGGAAGCAGTTAGGAGATAAGATAGCGAGAATTGACTTACATTTTCAAATCTGACCGATTAAGGCTCTTATAATTTTATGCTCCATTTCTCTCACTTGGCTCATTTGCAAACAATATAATTATATTATACATTTTACAGCTTGATACAACAGTAAAGGTATACACAGGTCGATATTTTCGTTTGACCAAAAAATGACATTTTTGAAGTCGATCGCACAGGAATCACCCATCCAAAGTGATTGAAATCAAACCTACAATTCGCACAGGCTCGAATTTCAGTAGATCATACAAGTATCTAATGTTTTTTTGAGATCAATAGTTTTGTACTTGATTGTACTATACATCAACCGCAAACCTCCCCCATTGACAGGGAGCCTGAAGCAAGAACTTGCATAGGGCCCCAGAAAGGCTAGAAATGCCACTGTTCTTATCATATACTCTTAAAGTAACACAACATTTTATTTATGTTTACTGACTTACCATGTCTTGCCCTGTACAGTGCTTTCATGTGAAGGACTCAGCTGTGTAGCACCCAGCCAGCCAACCTCCCCCTCCTCTTCTTCTGGCTTAGCTGAGTCCGTGATGGCTACGTCCCCTTCACACACACAGAGAACCTAGCTGTCAGCTGAGATAGCTGTGCGACTAAGCTGCTCTGTGTGTCGGGCTCAGCTTTCAGCCTGTCCATTACATTGGATCGGGACAGCGCTGTCCCCTATTCAATGTAATGGATATCAACCAAGGTTGTCCAATATGTTGGAAACCTGTTTGGTCGAGTTCCTTCGAGCAGGGTTCATTGATCCCGCTCGAAGGAACCGTGGATGGCTCCGATTAAAAAACGGATTAGAGGTGAGTGCGCACGGCACTGGCTGTTCCTCTAATCTGTTACTTCATTGAGCCGGGTGTGGCTAGCTTTGCTTCTAAGGGGCAGCGGGCGTTACAAGTGGCGGCGGGCGAGCAATGTTAAGCGAGAGCCGCTTGGTCAGCTTGACATATGTTCTAGCGCCTGTTAATTTAATGGGCTTAATGTCTAGTTTCACAATAACATGCAAATTACATGCAGACTTTAATTTTTTAATCATTCACATCAAACAGAGCTGATTGTTCCTGTGCCTTAGAGAAGTTTTGGGGGAAAAGTTTTTAAATATATTTTGGGTATGTGGGAAGGACCCCCAACAAACATACATACACCATGCAGAGAATCTATTGAACATACATTTAAGATGAAACTCTATGGCTGGAGGCAACTTGTAGGCTACATTCACACAGTGTTTCCAGGAACTCAATTCTGACACACAGAAGACGCAACATTAAGTGCTCCCTTGTAACTTTTCGGGGGGGGGGGGGGGGGGGGGGGGGGGTGTCCAAATGGGATAACATTTCTGAATGTCCCATGTGTATGGGTGCCCATACACAGGGGGAGCTGGTGCTTTCCAGGCTGTTGCTAACAGTCAGCAGCTCGGAAAGTGCACTTGTGAATGCCTTATTGCCAATTATGGAAGTTTTCCTGGTAAACTTTTTTGACGCTTCACACTTTCTTCAAAAAGTTTTAGTTGAAGATATGTGACCGTTGTAATATAAGGGAGCAGCAGGAGCAGCCTTGTTTATGCTTTTAATGGATTACGTGGTCAGAATGTCACATGACTCCAAGTACTTAGCTCATTATTCTGCTTGTGAAAGTGCTTCACTTACATCAAAGTCCTGTGTGACCTTTATTACATTTTACAAGCATTCCAGTAAATGTGGAATTTTACATTCACTCATTAAACTAAAAATGAGCAGAAATATACCAAGGAAATGCTTAGAATGATGATGGTGTTATCTGACATCAGAGCTGTACATTCACTTCTGTCATTCAGAAAGATTTAAGGCGAAGCCAACACTAACCAGGAAGATGAAATAGGTAAACAGGAGTTCCTAAGTCACATAATTGGATGGTCTGCCCCACTGAATGGGTTAAATGGTTTTTAATGTCCTGTCCAACCGCAAGCTTCATCTGTGGACCGGCCCTTGTCCTTCTTTCAAAATGCAAAGGCATCCGCTCTGCATTGCATGGAGATGACATCAAAGCCTGAGATTAACCCCCCTAGCGCTTCTGACGGCTCCATCTCGTCCAGCACTTTCATGTCAGTATTGCAGTTGACAAGATGGAGCCGTCCAGCTAAGCTCAGATCCCCTGTCAGCAGCACATACTCACTGTTCTGTGCTGTCCGGGGGATCTGATGCTCTAAGCTGGCTTC
>CM070033.1:28333489-28354679 GCA_036250615.1 Ptychadena robeensis
TTTAATGTACTTTTTTTTAATAATAATTGTGTGTTTCAAACATATTTTTGGAAGTTACATGGCCTACAACACAAAAAAAGAATGAGTCTATAGTGTGCTTTTGATACAGAAACCTTGCAAGAGCGCTAGGGAGGTTAATGAATGAGGAGCCAGGGAACACTACCAAGACTTTAGCTTAAATATAAATTAATTATATAAATATGTATATATACACAAAGTTTCTTTTAATGCTTCAGTAAACTAGCCTTTATGACCACCCATGCAGCGCCACTGTATCTACCACATCTATATGCTTACCTTAAGTCTCACTTCTATTGGCTTGGCATTCTTTTTCACTTTCCGTTGTTCAGAGAACAAAGCCTGGTAAAGTGTCAGGGAGGAGAAAGGCCTACGGAAAAAGGATTGGGTCACTTTCACCATAATTTTTGGTATTTGTCAATCACCAAATGAATAAAGCCAAACATCTGTAGTATATTCAAGTACAATACACTGATGCAATACAGAGATGAAAACAAAATAGTATCTTAGCTGGTGACTAGATTAATATGCCATACCCCCCCATGTTTAATCAACATACCTTAAAATTCCCTCTCACTGAAAACTAATGAATGGTTTTTTTTATGTGTGGCAATAAATCAAAACAGAAAGGGGGATAGAGAGCTATATATCAACTCTCATCCATCCTCTCCTAAATGAAGGCTCAAACTCCTGGACTTTTAAGGCACATATTAGAAATTGATGGTTAATAATGTTGCATATTTAAGATTTTCATATATATAAGACTTTTCTTAAAAACATAACTGTTAATTTCTTTTTTGTAGAAAGATTTATGGATGTCGGCACACTATGTCGGAAAGGGGGAGTAACAATTTTTCTTTTATGTGTGGCAATGTGTGAGTATTTTGAAAATACATCATATGTCAGAAGTAAAGATAAAAGGTCTTTATTAAACCAATAGGACATGTATACAGATTGAAAAAAAAAAAGTTTTTTTGTATGTATTACATATTATTTACACAAATCTGCTTGATGCATATAGACACATAGTTACAGTACAATATATCCATACATTCTAAATAGGAGAGCTTGATGTTCGTTGCTGGTCTTTTACTCTGACATGTTTCGCCCCAGATAGGGCTTCCTCAGGGAGAACCAACTGAAGAAATGCACAGATGCATCATGATATTGAAATGCCCGTGTATGGCTACCTATAGGAAAGGAATTAGTTGGTTCTGAATCGATCCCACTGTGGTGGTACCATTGATAGAATGTAGGCTATCGCACAAGCCGATGAAATCTAAGATCAATCGTGCAATGGCTGATGGCTTTACAGGTCAAGGAACCAAGCCAGTCTATTACGTCCCTCCCCCAGTACACACAAAACAAATAAACATTTTAGGTTTAGGTACAAATTATTGTGGCTAAATTCTACTAATACCTACTGTATATTTATTACAAGCTTCATAGGAGTAAAAGATTCAACCTTTAAATACCGCTCTAGTCACATTGTATGTTTGGTTTTTGGCTTTTTTGTGATTCATAATTACAAGACAGAAATCTACAGCTGACCAGCACAGGGAATCCCCTCAGATTGATTCCAACATTTTATTTCTATGGAAAAGGTTCAGCATTGCCTTACTGCTGTATAGCGTTAGATGGCAGCAGAACACTACACACAGGATTTCCTGCTATCACAATTACATCAACACCGACAAGGTACTGGTAATAGGGAATAATAATATACACTCGTTACTTAACAAAAGCATAGAGTGTCTGATCATTGTGACTTTATATTGTATATAATGATACACATTCTCAATAGCCATGTACCAGGTTCACCTGCTTCCTAGACACATTTATATTTAGGGGTTTAGGAAATGAGGGAAAGCTATTCGGCCCAAACTGCCTCAATAATAAACATTCTGCAGATTTCCCTAAAAGATTCCTGCAGGATACAACTCAAAATCTAGCACATGTATGTGACAGCAGTCCTGTCTGGTGTAGATCACAAATCTGCCCAATTGTGTTTGTTGACCATAAATGAACCTCTTCACAATGTCTGCATTCTTTATGTCAGTGGGTCCCAAACTTTCCCTGCAGGGCCCCCCTTTTCTAGATAGAAACATCATTGAACTCCTCCAATTCAAACTACACAGTTTTAGATTGAGGGCCACTTCACACAAACCATGTTTGCGCTGCAGAGTCGTGTACTAGTGGGTTATTTGAAATACAGCGCATACAACTTTTTTGGGTTTTCACATCAATCATACAGAAACATTCATCATTCACATAGAGACGCACACACATTGCATGCATTCTAATTTCTGTCCGCAGCTAGCTCCCTGCTGTCCCTCCCTCAGCCTCCTAGCTGCACCCATAATATTACAAAATATTAATATTACAAAATTATTACAGATTACAATACAGTAAGTTTTTCATTCTTATTCACTATATGAAGTATATTAAAGAATTTTTATATGAAAAATAAAGAATATTGTTTTCCTTGTTCTGGTAGACTCACCTCTCTGCTGCCCACAAAAAACTGCTTCCCATGTCCAATCACACAGCCACCCCCAAGCCAACATCATCAGAATGCTTGACAAGTGGTCCTGCCTACAACTCTGCCTTACATAAACTTTGGTGATAATACCATGTTCAGGGGCTTTACAATTAAATCACAAATCAGCTAGTTGTAATAATGGCACCCTGGAATAAAAGCACATTTGCTGTGTGTTTCAGTGCCTTAGCTGCTGCTGCATTCCCCCCCCCCCCCCCCCCCCCCCCCCCCCCCCCCCCCCCCCGGCTTATACTAGAGTCATTCAGTTTTTCCATGTTTTTATTGGTAAAGTTAGGCATCTTGTCTTATATTCAGATGGGCTTGTTCTCATGTCTATAGGTATTTATGTGCATTACATCTCCATGTACTAAATAACTAAGGGGATCGTCCAGTATGTAAGCTCAAGGGTGGGGTGGAGCCAGGAACGGTAAGGCCATTCCTTGATTCTAAATGTTTTAGAGCGCACAAAAATGATTTGTATGTACAAAGCTCTCGGATGTAACACCATGTAGCATTTGTTTTAACCTTTTCTTTGTGACATTTAATAATCCAAAAGGGCAGCCGCAGTATGAAACGTACACGGTTTATATAACATTTCACAGGTAAATAATGTGAAGCCAGCCGCCAGTGAACATCTCGTACGTACAGTTGGCTTTCTGTAATGGAGGAAAACACATACTGAGAATTCAATATAAACATCGATCAATGGGACAAAACAGTTTAAATGTGAACTCTAAGCAAAGCTCTCTGTACACGGAGATGTATCTATGGGAGCCGTTACCTTCTATATAATATGTGTTCTATGAGTTCTCAGACTAAGGGTCCCCATACACCTTAAGATTTCTCTGTCAGATTTCCTTTAGTTTGACCAAAACCATGTAATATCAGGGACTTTCTAAACCATCAAGTCTACCTGTGTTCAATCACAGAGGACCCTATACTACATAGTTGTTGGTAGATCTAAAGGATATCTGGCAGAGAGATCTAAAGGTGTATGGCCAGTTTAAGGGTCCCCACACACGCAACGGGTGGCGGCCGATTTTGCCGCTGAACGATGTGCGTGTGCGCTCGCACCTGTCAGCAAAATCGGCCGCCGATCACATGTGCCCGTATAGGGCGACAGATCACTGTTGCCCCAAAGCTCGGTCGGCCAGAGAACGGACATGTCCATAAATCTCTGGCTGATGCCATTAGATTCAATGGGGACCGGCACACAAAGGGTGCCCGGCGATGCTGTGAGCGATGGAGAGCAGCATGATGACGTCATCACGCTGCTCTCCACAACTCATCTGTCGGTCCCCACTCGATATGTGTGTGTATCATTAATACACAGGTCGATTCCCATGAGATAGAGGAGCCGTCAAGCTCAGTGTGATAATGTCATCGCACTGAGCCCGATATCCTAGGAGCTCGAGACGCAGCACTGCTGCGCCATCGAGCTTAGCCATTGCTGTGGATGAGGACCCACAATGGAACAGGATTTTGACCTAACTTATTAATTTATTTGTATTGTTTCCACAACCCTGCATTTGCAACAATTCTGGTGATGATTAGTTTTGAATACGAATATTCAAATGGCGAATTTCTGAATTTCCTGAACATACCCCTTTCCCCGAAAAGAAGGAATCCTTAAATTTTTGCCTCACGCTGAAATATAAGGCATCCCTCCGAAAATAAGGCACCCCGAAGATATGATACTGTAACTCTGGACTGGGGGGGTCAGAGGGGGCAATCAAAATGACACAGGAGGATCAGACGGTGTTAATAAAATGTCAATTCCCCCTCTGAGTCTCATTTTGATTCCCCCCTCTGATCCCCCCTGTGTCATTTTAAGTAATCCCCCCACCCTGATACCCCAGTGCTGTATTCTTCTTCATGGAAAAATTAGACATCCCTCGAAAATAAGATATAGGGCATCTTTGGGGGCAAAACTGTCTTTTTTTCAAGGAAACACGGTAGCGCTATATCTTCATAATCTCGAATTTTCCAGGTCCTAGGGAAAGTACCATGCATTGTGTTTGCAATATCCGCATGTACATGTGTCGATTTTCGCATTGAAATAATTCTATGCAGCTGCTATCTCACATTCTGCCACTAGATGTCACTGTGACAACGCATTGTGTTCACAATATTCACATGTACAAGTGCAGCTTTTCGCATGACATAATAATGACAGGAGATGTTGCATTTTCAAATTTACTTACCCTGTTTCCCTGATAATAAGGCTTCCCCCAAAAATAAGGCTACAAAATAAGATACAGTACTGTAACTCTGGACAGGGGGGATCAGAGGGGGATATCAGAATGACACAGGAGAATCAAAAGAGGTTACTAAAATGGTAATCCCCCCTCTGAGTCTCCTGTGCCATTTTGATTCCCCCCCTCTGGTCCCCCTGTGTCATTTAAAATGACCCCCCCCCACCCTGATACCCCAGTGCTGTATTCTTCATGGAAAAATAAGACATCCCTTGAAAATAAGACATAGGGTATCTTTGGGAGCAAAAAAAATTTGACCAAAAAAAAAAATTTGATAATTTAAGACACTTATTTTCGGGGAAACGCGGTAGTGTTATTTGTTCGTAATTTCGAATTTTCGATGCTCTAGGGAAAGTACCATGCCATATTCGCATGCACATGTGCCGATATTTTCGCAATGATATACTTCTAGGCAGCTGCTATTTCACATTCTGCAACTAGATGTCACTGTGACAATGCATTGTGTTCACAATATTCGCATGTACAAGTGCCAGCTTTCGCATTGAAACACTTCTATGCAGCTGCGATTTCACATTCCACTAGATGTCACTGTAAAAATACATTGCTTTCCCAATATTTGCATGTACATGTGCAGATTTTCACATTACATAATAATGACAGGAGATCTTGAAATTTCAAATTCACTAAGTATATTTGGAGAATAATTTGCTTAATGTCACAAATTCGAATATTGACTATACGGCTCATCACATGATACCTTGTTCAGGGTATTTGTACATCAAGGTCAAAATAACATTTATTGACCAACGCTATTGGTAAGAATACTGGTGGAATATTGGTGAGAAGGAAGAGGTGAGTGACAAGAGGTTATGTAGCTAAGGTGGTATCTAGCTGATGTGGCTAGATCTAGCAGAATATTAATGAGGTCACTTTCATGTACAGACTCTACAGTGGGTTGCTTAAACGCATCCAAAAAGTCAGGCCATAGTGACAAAGTAAATCACAGCGGGTTGCATATGCCGCCTAATAGGAACAATAGCCGTCTGCTGTTAGGTAGGACATTTACTTTAAAAGTTTGAAATGAAGTACCGGTCTACCGTAATGATTTTATTAAAGGCCAAGCTCTCCCCACAGGTTCCTCCTCTGTCTCGGCTAACATAACGAGACACTTGTATCTGTATTACTCAGGGCTGGATACAAATCTCAGAGTCACTGTTCCTTCACCGACACTCATATCTACTTCTGTAGTCCAGTCATTTCAATTCTCCTGGGGGAACGGCAACAGTGCATCAAGGAGCCGGCAACATTAAGACTTTATAGATTTTTTTGTACGTTTGTACAGAATGCCCATGGAATGTAGAGAGATAAAATACAGTGACAGACATTTCTCTGAATGACAAATGTCCTGTTACGGTGATAAATTCATAATTGATTAGAGAATATTAAAAGGGACATATAGAAGGGGAAGGGGGATATTAATTAATCTTAATAATGTTCCAGGTGACACGAAACGTGTGTTGACTGCCTCCCGATGTCCTTCTCACTTCTTGTTTTCCAGCTTGGAGAGCCCAATGACGCCGGTTTTATGAATTTAGTGGCCAATAATGTTGGATTTTAATGGAGAGTAATAAAATGTGGATGCATATGTTCTCAGTCACCTCTCTGTTAATTAAATAACTGATTCATACCACTGGAGATTGCTCTGACAATTTAATATGTGCTCAGGAAGACACTCCACAACCTTATATTTAATTCCCACTGTCTGGCTCAGAGTAGGCACGCTTGAAAATGTTTAGGTTTTAAATTGGACTTTATCGGGCTGCCCTTGTGATTCTGGACTATAATCACCTGTCTGCGGGCGATCGCACAAAAGTGCAGGTATTGAGTTGTACCCGTATCGGTCAAATCAGGGCCTCCATCAGAAATTTCAGGGCCCACTGGCACCCTCCCCCGGTGTGAGGGCTCCAATGAATGCTTACCACTACCCCTTTTACATCCCCCCCCCCGGTCTGAGGGCTCTAGCGGCTGCTTACCCAGGGGTGTGCACTCCACCAACTTATATTTAATACCCACTGCCTGGCTCAGAGTAAGCATGCTTGAAAATGTTTAGGTTTGAGACAGATTTTCAATTGGACTTTATAGGCCAGAATCACCTGTCTGCGGCCAATTGCACAAAATGTGCAGGCATTTGAGTTGTAACCGCATCGGTCAAATCAGAGCTGCCATCAAAAATTTCAGGGCCCACTAGCTCCAGCGGATGCTTACCCAGGGGTGCACATACCTTTTTTAGTGAGCGGAGTACCAGGAGATGGTCCAAAAACCAAAAACAGATGAATCTGCACTCCATGCCAGACTTTTTGGATCAACACAGAACTCTCTGGCATCTAATTATCTCTGATAGGATGCACCGGTGCTGGAACAGACAATGCCCTTCTCCAAAGCTTCACAATCCACAATATCCAGAAAGATACAGCATACCAACCTCTCCCTTGGGGTGTTCTCCTCTCTTAAGCCCCCAATACACCTTAAGATCGATCCATACAATTTTCATTAGATCTACCAACAACTGTGTAGTATAGTGGTCTCCCTGATAGAATACATAGTGATTGGAAGGTATATATCACTGCTATGTAGTATAGTGGCCTCCCTGATAGAATACATAGTGTTTGGAAGGTATATATCACTGCTATGTAGTGCCAGGTCCTCCCTGATAAAATACATAGTGATTGGAAGGTTTAGAAAGCTCATCATATTACCTGGTTTTGGTAGAAGAAAAGGTGACTGTACATAAATTGTATGGAAAGATTGTAAGGTGTATACGGGCCTTTACATGTTTCACTCCCATTAGAGCTTAATCATAGAGCGCACAGGATGGGGAACACAGGACCAAGCAGCAGATGCCAATGGCCCGTAGATGGTTGGGCCCGGGACAGGAGCGCCCCCTGTCCCTGCCTGATGAGGGCGCTGGGTCAAATGCCTGAAAAGTGACCAGTAGTGATGAGCGGCATAGGCAACATTCGTATTCGCGGCATGCCACGAATTTTATGGACTCGGAAAATATTCGCAATTCGGGCAATATTCCGGGATTTTTTTTTTGTTTATTGGCGAATATCGGCAGTTTTTTATGCGAATATCTCGCGCAGCAAATATATGTTAACATGTGCGACTTTTTATGTCGAATTTTACAAGTTGACGATTTCGCATTGCGCATCACGCCAATATTCATTTAAAAATCTGTTGATGGGTGTTTGCTAAGCTCCTTGTTGCACGCCTTCCTCCCATGTGTTCCACTCCACATTGAAGGGAAGTGTCATGGATAACAAATACCGAATATCCGGAATTGCGATATGCGTACAATAATTCACCATCTTCGCGAATTTCCGAATTGACGATATTCGCGATTAAATCGGAATCCGAATATTCGCGATCATCACTATTGGACCAGTAAAATGTACACTTGCTTTTCAATTCATAGTAATGAGCAGGCAGTCAATAGGCAAATATTGGAATCTTCGTCATTCGCAACTATTCTCCAAATATTCTTTATATTAGTAGATTCAAGATCTCCTGTCATTATTTACTTTCGAAAATCGGCAACTTTGTACATGGTGAAATTGTGAACGCTGGCATTTGTACTTTTCTCCAGGGTTCAGGAATTCAAGATTATGAGAGAAGCCTATATTAAATATCTTCTAAAGTTATTTTCTTAGAACCGTGTCATCAATAGAACTGCGTGATTTCTCATTGTCATTAGAAATCCGTTTCCCTCCTCCCACCACATAACCTAATGCAGCAAAACTCCACAGTCTTTAAGTAATACAAAGACCTCATTGTAATGGGAAGCAATTGCCATTGAGAAGCATATTGGCGTCTGCACAGTCCAGCTAACTTTTTCATTTTTCTCAAGTAATTGCAATATTTCTCTGCTACATCGTAACGTTCTACTGACAGTGATTTACGGGGTTGACAGAATCAGGACAGGTGGTGCAAAGTATCTGATATCATAAAACCTAACAGGAAATATAGTATGGGAAGGTAAGAATAATGCCAAAACCTCACATGTTTCCTTAATGATTTCAAAGAAGAAAGTATACGGATATTTTTTTTCATTCTTCAGGACGCCCGTAATAGGTATTACTCCGCAGATGAACCAAAGACTTTTCAAAGGTCAAATGAAGAGGCAGACATGAGATTTAAATTTGGTTAAGCCTCTTGAAGCGCTGCTACTATATAAAATGGAATGTACTATTCTTCATATAATGTGCCAATATTATTAACAAGACCTTTAGATTTCTATCTTATTACAGGACGCGGATTTTTCAAACCCAAGGTCAGTGTTTTTGGGAATGACTTGGTCTTATTTGTGCATTTTACCTTAATAGCATATTACCCTTCAGTAGTATTTTTTAGTTTAACGGACCCCACACACGTAGCGCGTGGGGGCAACCGACGAAGTGGTGGAGGTTCCATTGATGATTATCGGTGGGCACCCTTTTGGGTCCCAGATGTTAGTTTGGGATGGAGACGCGGGATCTGTCGCCCCATGTGGCATCCCTCATCCGCTGCCATTTTGCTGCCGTTAGAGTGCCTGCACATCGTTTTTGGCTGAAAACGACAAGGGTTTTGCTATTGTATGTGGCCTTTTATTTTATCAAAGATGCACAACAAACTCGTGAATAAATGCATGGGGTAACATATATTCCTATAGGTCTTTTGTCAACTGACAGACCTGTAACTCTGCTTAGCTGGTAGGGTGATTACATCCTGCCACACAGCACAGGCTGTATCCTTGACTCCCATACATTTAAACAGGGTCAAGGCCTAGTGCTCAACTGCGACAAAACGTTTCTTTTTTACAAGTGTGAATGTTGGCAACATCCTCAGGCACGTCTGCATCACTAAATGCTTCAGTTTACAAGTTGTTTAGCTTGTGTTGGCACTGTAGAACGCACATTAGCTGTTGTTTAATCTTTTTTGTTATAGGTTTTTGAATGTCCTTTGAAACCTCAACGTGTAAAACATGTCCATCATTGCAAATTGGGATCCTGCAGCTTCCTGAAGGAAGACAGCTTACATTTCCTTGATTTTGGATGTGAACTGTGAAAACTTTCAATCACCACAGAAGGGGCTACAAGGTCCCCTTTCCTGCGGTAGCCGGAGGATGGAATAGCCACCCCCAGTTCTTTTTTAAAGACTAAAGCCCCCATACCCCTTACAATCTTCCTACAATTTCTAGTACAATCACATTTTGTTCTACCAAAACCTATATATGAGGACCTTTTCTAATCCTTCCAATCACTATGTATTCTATCAGGGAGGACCCTCCTACATCAGTTGATATATACTTTCCATCACTATGTATTCTATTCTATCATTAAGACCCGGCACTAAATAGAAGTGAGATATACCTTCCATCACTATGCATTCTATCATTGAAACCCAGAACTACATAGCAGTGATATATACCTTCAATCACTATGTATTCTATACAGGGGAGGTACCCTGCACTACATAGCAGTTAATATACCTTCCAATCACTATTTAGTTTGATCAAGGGATGACCCCAGCACTACATAGCATTGAATAATACCTTCCAATCACTAATTATTCTATCAGGAGGACCGGCACTACATAGGCAGTTATATATACCTCCCATCCCTATGTATTCTATTAGGGAGACTCGCACACATAGCATTATATAATACCTTCCAATCACTATGTATTCCTATCAGGGATTACCGGCAACTACAATAGCAGTTTTATACCTTCCAATCACTATGTATTCTATCAGAGGACTCTGCCACTACATAGCAGTAATATATACCTCCAAATCACTATGTTTCTATTAGGGATGACCCCGGCACTACTAGCAGTGATATAACCTTCCAATCACTATGTATTTTATCAGGAGGACCCTGAACTACCTTAGCAGTGATATAATACCTTCCAATCACTATGTATTCTATCAGGGATGACCCGCACTACATAGCAGTGATATATAACCTTCCAATCACTATGTATTCTCATCAGGGAGGACCCGACTCATATCAGTGAATATACCCTTCCAACACTATGTAATTCTATCAGGAGGCCACTATACGACCCAGTTGTTGGTAGATGTAATGGAAATGTATGGATTTATCTTCAGGTTATGGGGGGCTAATGAGGAGTGAACAATCTTTTCAAAGTGCTGAGGTTGCTATGGAGCTCCACATTACGTCAAGTTAGTAGTTTAACGACCAAACACCCCTCTGACTTGGCGGAAGTGTTCAAGAAACCATAGAACTGCACTTCTTGATTAACGACAGCACAATTTTCTGTTCTTTAACCACCCCAATTGACTTTGATGACCAACATATTACCGCAGCGCTGTACAAATTTAGAGGGAGATAAACACAAAGAATACACATAGTTACAGTTATGACACAGCAGGAGTGGGGGACCTGCCCGATCGAGCTTACAATCTCATAGGTTGGGGAACGGAGTATACTAGGTGGGGGTGGGGGAACTTGCATGGTGTTAATGTTAGGAATGAGAAGATGGGTAGGCGAGACTGAAGAGGGGGGTTTTCGTTTTTTTTTTTTAGGTGCCAAAGGTCGAGCACGTCTAATGGGAATGAGGGAGAGCTTCTGAGAGAAAAAGTCTTAAGTCCGCACATGTGAATGGTGTTATGAGTAGAGATGTCAAAATAGATCACTGTATTATTGGTTATCATCTGATCAGCGCTGTACATTTTATGTTCCTTACTTTTGTTTTTAACATAGTCATTAATTAGGAGATCTATAGACAGCTGCCATTGCTATACTAATTCTTGTGTACCAGTCCGGTTAGAGAGCCCTCCCTGTAAATGCACAGGATCATTCCCATCACATAGCACAGTCTAATTAGTCTATTGCACTTTGCATTTTTAAACGGCAATTGTAATAAGTCAACACTTTTGGATGAGCATGCAGACTCATACATCAACCAAAGTTGGTAGTTAAGCCTAGCGCCCACATTTTGTAATGTTTAATAAATGGCTTTCATAGTCCATACTTCCTTTTAAGATCCCTAATTTATTGTGCCCTGCAGCGGATACTCATTTAAATGAGTATTTAAACATGGCAGGTATATTGTTGTGTATCACACCCATCGTTTAGAATAACCACAATTCCCCCTGCATTAAAAATGAAAGTACTGTGCCATTTACAAAATAGGACTTGGCATATTTATATCCAGTGTTTTGTCTACAGAGCTAAGTCTCTTTTTTTAATTTTATCTTCTGTATTACAATAAGAGATTATTAGTACAATAGATCATCATTTCTTGATTGGATTAGATTAGCTCGAGATTGTTTTTAGGTACCGGCATCCGGAATTGGCGTGGGCTTAATCTTGCCAATGTCTCCACTCCTCCTGCTCTAGTCACTAATTCCATAACGTCCATGTTATTTTTATTTTCAGCCATGTTATTTTTGCCACTTTCCTTGCTGAATTGTTTATCATCTGCAGGACTAATCTATCATTGAATTAAGTTCGCTTCGGTCTCATCTGGTAGTTGAAAGGTGTGAATTGGAGCTGCCAGGTTTGCCAGAGATCAAACTGGGTGCTATTCGGAAAACACAACGCCCCCTTAGCCAAAATGTTTCTAAATCAATAAAGGCAAGACCTAAATTACTAAGTAAACTTACTACTGCTAAAGTAGGATACTGGGACCAGGGGGCACCTGAAAGCAAGATCTCCCATTGAAAACGAAAGTGAAGCTATAAAACAAAGTTCTTCCAAGAAGACAGAGCTCAATAAACCCAGTCACTATTATTAACATGTAATTTTTTTGTTTTTTTTTTTTTTTTGTTTTTTTTGTTGGTTTACCTGCCGCCATTATTTTCTCTACTACCATCAACCAGGTCCTTGCTCTTCTTGCATTGTGTGGAGGTCGCCATCTTGATAGAGGGTTTCAGAGATTTGCTTCCTCATGTCAGAGTTGGCCTCTCGTTGTTTGATGACTTGTAGAGTTTACTAAACAAAATTCAAGTTGCTCCAAAAGAAACTTTCTCTTGAAGTGGGGCCAGTTCCTGCACCAAACGGGAGTGCATGCTCTCTTATCTAAGAATCCCAAACAAGATTTTTTGCCTTAATGTATCACTGCTACCCAAGAGACAACACCACCACAATGCAGGGTCCAGATGAGAATGTACAGTGGCTTGCAAAAGTATTTGAACCTTTTCCTCCACATTTTGGTCACATAACACCACAACCATGAATCAATTATTTTGTTTGGAATTCCATGTGAAAGACCATACAAAGTGGGTACAACGTGAGAAGTGGAACAAAAATCATACATGATTCACACCCTAAGAAGTCCCGTTTGCATTTTGCCACAAGCCATATTGGGATACAGCACGGAAACATGTGGAAGAATGTTGCTCTGGTCAGATGAGACCAAATGGAACTTTTTGGCCAAAATTCAAAACGCTAATGTGGATGAAAACTACACTGCACATCACTCTTAACAACCATACCACTGTCAATAGGGTGGTGGTCACAAGCACCATGCCTGGGGTGCTTCTTTTTTCAGCAGGGACTGAAAGCTTGTCGTAGTTGATGGGAATATGGAGGAGCCAAATACGGGCAAGTCTTGGAAGAAAACCCACTTGAGTTTGCAAAAGACTTGCGACTGGGGCGAGGTTTCACCTTCCAGCAGGACACCGACCCTAAAATAAAGCCAGGGCAAACAATGTCATGGGTTTTATACAAACATATCCATTTTTTTAGAATGGCCCAGTCCAAAGTCCCGATCTAAATCCAATCGCGAATCTGTGGAAAGATCTGAAAACTGCTGGTACACAATCCCTGTCCCTCTAATCTGACTGAGCTGGAGCGGTTTTTTTGCAAAGAAAGAAATGGGCAGGTTTTCGTCTCTAGATGTGGCAAAGCTGGTGGAGACATCCCTAAAAGACGGCTAGCGGGAATGGCATCAAAAGGTGATTCTCTACAAAGTATTGACTCATGGGGCTTGAATCCTTACGCACACACCCACTTTGCAGTTATTTTATTGTAAAAATTTTTGCAAACATGTATGATTTTCTTTTCACTTCTCACATTTACACCACTTTGTATTGGTCTTCACTGTGGAAATACGCAATAAATTGATCATGTTGTGGCTGCATTTGACAAAATTGGAAAAGTTCAATCCTTTGCAAGCCACGTAATTGATATTCCACAGCTTATGGATGGGATCCATGCGGTTTGTTTTTCAATAAAATGGAAACAAGAGGTTAAGAAAGAATACCTTAATCAAAATAAGTGGGAGCTCAAGTCCAGGCTGTATCTGATTGATGTTTTTGAATAGGCCAAAAATGTCTAGTTCCCGATCATGTGCCCATCCCATGAAACATATAGTGTAAGAAGGGTTTGGGTAATGAAGGACCGAATGCAGTCAGCATCACGCTTATACCTCCCAATGTGAGACAGGGGCTTCCAAAAAGGGGGACTTTAAGGCACCCGTAGTAGGTATCCAATGAAAGGCTACAGCCTTTATTGAATAAATCTTTCAATCAACGCTTAATCCAAAACAGTACATATTTTGGCGGTTATGTGTACATTTCCAGCTATTCAATACATGATTTACAAAATAAGCCAAATCATATCAAATACACCATCATTTGTACTTATGTTTCTTGATTTGATGTATAATCTGCAGTCAATACTGCTGACTGACCTACCAGGTGGTAGCTCCACTTTAAACCACCCTTCCGAGGAATTAATTTCGAAGTCAAATCCAACTAATTGTATACAATATACTACTGGGAAGATTTAAGGAAACATACAACTACCTGATCTCCAACTTTATGAAGAAGCGTGAAGGATGAGAAATACTTGTTGTGCTGGAGGGCATTGAAAAGCATCACAGTGGGTCCGTCACTTTCCCTGCCTAAACATAGATCAGTATTCTTAGAAAAAAATGTGCCAATGTGTATATTCATAACCCATCACATGGTATCTCTCGTCTTCCAGCACAACATATCAAGGAATGGATGGCTATGACTGAGCAAATAATTAGAGATGGTCGAATTTTGCGACTTGCTAACTTGTGAGCTGATTGCAAAGCCCTGACATGATATCATCACCGCATTGCTGGAAGATGTAGAGAAGGGGTGTGGGAACATTGAAAGAAAAAAAGTATGGGCTCTGCACATGTCTTTTTGCATAAATTTAAGTTTCAAAGTTGAAAGTCGAAATTCCAATTTTTTAAATTTTTACTAACTTTGAACTTATTTGTGAAAAGACTATTTGTTGTAGAGACTACTTTCTTCATCTTTTTGGGAGTATACCCCCCCAACCTCTCTGACACTCTCCAGCAAGTTGGTGATGATCCAATGTTCATGGGCTTTGCAATTAAGTCGAACCCGTCGAAATGTGTTCGAATTTTGGAAGAAATTCGATCCATCTCCTACAAAAATCCCTGACTCAGTATATTAAGGGAGAAGCTCTAATCTGAACCCGTTCACTCTACAAAAAAAGGAAAAAATCCAAACATCAGGAAAATTCACATGAGTTACAGGGAACCATTTACATGAAAAAGAAACTACACTCTATAATGATGATGATGTCTAGATGAGTAGGTAATGGTTACTACTCCTCTGTTCAGGTGTTGTCTCCTTTGTGCATTTATAAGATTTCTCCCTTCTCACTGTCTCAGAAATACACATAACTATAAAATGTGAGATGTCCTATCAATTTAAGGTTTTGGTGACAGTGGTCGCTGGAGAACCGAGATTACAAGTCTGCAAGCAAGAACATACAGCAAAACCTACCATTCTCCTATTATCTCCTACTCTGGCCAAACTTTAAAAAAAAAAGTTTTTCATTCAGCTATATATAACATCCAGGGTTCATTCCTTACTGAAGAGACAGACCGATGCTGTAACATAAGCGGCATAATGGTTCTATCCAAAAATTGGTTAAACTCTCTATTCCACCTTTATATCCATCCTAATCTTAAGATTCTAACTCTACTTTGAACCTCAGAAACCCAACTACTAGAACAAAATAAATCAGTGACGTCGTTTCACGAGTTTCATTGGACCCGTCATCAAAACTATCAACTAGTAGGACGACATTCATCTTCCTTCAATAGATTTAAAAACTAAAAGCCCCACCTATACATACAGCGAATCCATGCAACATACTCAAACTTCCATTTGCATCATCAGGTCCGTCATCAACCGCTGGGGCTGGTCGTTCAGAGAATTGGCCGCGAACCATTTGTGGGCAGTCGTTGGTGGTGCATGCCCAGGTCCCCATCCCTAATAATACGATCTTCTCTTGTCATTCTTGGAGGGGAGTTTTAAATTGCTTACGTACGACACATGAAACAAAGATGACAGGACCATGTACTTCTGGTGAAAAGTTTGATGCATGTAATTGTTATTTTTCTTGATACATGATACAGGTTTGTATAAATCAATTGATCACTTTTAATAAAATTTAAAATGATTTTAAAAGAAAAAAGACGACAAGTGGTATCAGAATCCATGCGACCAGACTATTGGTGCTATATGGTCAATCGGGCTATTTCGAGCAACATGAATTAAACAACATCTGCCTGGGGAACGGTGACGAGGGTTCCCACTCTGGATTTTGGGCTTTCGCCCCCATAGCCATATTACCTGGTTTATCTATAGGATGGCAGGCACTCGCAGTCATGTGTTGCTCGGATGACAACAGTTTTAAAACAGGGTACAGACGTGGAGATATGGGGTCCAATCGACGATGGCCGCTTCGAGTGCGTGCACGCTCACGGCCATCTCTCTGACGCCCATATAATTGCCCCCATCGTTCTGTTTTCAAGCGGGACAAATCAAATCCTGCTCTAAACAGCCTTAATCGACATAATCCGTTTAATACTGCGGGATGTCCCCGATGCTTTGGCCCTGGGTCTCCAGCAAAGCTCGGACAGAAAAGGAGGAGCTGGGAGAGGCAGTTTGTGCGCCTGGCTTCTCCGATATTGACAGCAGCGTGATGAAGGTATATGAGCTGTCTGTACCCAGCCTTAAATGTGCGCTTAAACTTTTACTCGTCTCTGAACACAGGGTGGGGTGAAGTGGCTTCACATGCCTAAAAGTATACTTAGCTCTATTCCCCTTGTGCCAATTGGCAGTGTCCATAGTTTTTCCGATACTAGCAAGGGGGGGGGGCACTTTTTTTTTTCCAACTTGAGAGGATTCGGCAACAGAGTTGTGTGGCTAAATGAACCTGTTACAAGGCGCAACATAATCAAAACAAAGCTGTTGATAGATAAGGGATGGGTGAACGTTTTAAAGAAACCAAAGTGCCCAAACTGGAACCCCAAACCCACTTATTTTATCGCAACGTGCCGGCATGGCAGTTTTGCTCCTTAAAGGTGTATTGCAAGCTTATTCACTTTTTTATATCTCACCATATCTTATAATATGATATGTATCCACTGGCCCTTCTCCTTCATCCGTTGTTACCAAACACCACAAACTTTTTAAAATGTAAATACCACTAAAAAACATGCATAATAACACCAGACTGGATGAAATGTTATTGCAGGATAGGTTGCATAGTCTAATTGCTGGCACCTATTCTTTGTTTCAAATATTGGAAACAGTCAATAAGATCATATTTATACACTAAAAATGTGGTACCGAGCAAAAAAAGTTTTTTTCAAACAGGAGGAAAAAAAATTCTTCTGATTCTGATTTCAATTAATTACTCAGTTCAGGGTGATTGTGGAACCTTTTCAGTGTGTGACAAAATACTCATTTTATTATGGCCGAGTTCCAGAAGCTAGTGGCTCTTCATTTTCTGGCCATTACTGCTCAGGACCACACAAATGTTGAATTCATTTCCCAGTCCTATTTAACTTGTGCCTATTTTAACAGTGTTCTAAAAAAATATTTTTCCATAAAAGTTTGGTTTCCAGATCAAATACCATCCACACATTTTAATAACTCAATTTCTGTTCCAAGAAATAAAAGTCTCCAGGTTCTATAAAAGGACTGAACCTTTCCAGTGGATGCGGTCGGTTCTTTATTGACAGTCACGGCTGTATTCCTGGCAATTGGATGTTGACCCAGACACGAGAGTAGAGTTTTCCATCAGGACAGACACACACTGCTTCATATAGTTCCTGAGAACTTCCAGGGTTTGCCTTTGATCTTGAAGTCAGTTTGGCATTAAGATCTTTTCAGCATCTAAAACACCTGCGTTGTAAAGGGAAAGATCTCCATTAAATATATTGGATATGTTTAAACAGTTGCACACATATCTCTAATATCTTTTAAACCCATCCCATTTTTTCTGCCACTTATCTACATTTTCCTATTTATCTGCCTTTGAACATAGATGTCACAAGCTGTTACCCCTTTCTGATGTATTGCCTTGAAACTCCTAGCTTAGAGGTTAACTACTTTAATACATTGTTTTCAATATTTTAAAAACCTCAATTTGTTTAGGTTTTTTTCAAACAATATAGCTACAATACAGTGTTATGTTGCGCTTCGAATATTCAAATTTCATCCGCTAATATCGCCTACTCGAGAATTCCCGCAAATTTCGCGAAAATATGGTGGCGGACTAATCGCAATATCGAATTTCCGCATTGGATGCTTATTGCATGGCTGCAATATATATCTATGCTTGTGACCATTCATTTAAAGGAAATTTACCAGGCGATTAATAATTTGTGATTGGCAAATAACTCGAATATATATAGAATAATATTAGTAGAATTATTGCAAATACGCAAATTCGCATATTACCTAGTGCAGCTCTCACTATACAGTGGAATAGTGTGTGTGTTTGGGTAAACAATGAATTGTTAGGTGGGGTAAAAGTGCCCCAAAGACAGGATAAAATAAAAGGTGACAAGTGGTCCTCTCTTCTTTTTTTTTTTTAATTGCTTTTCCTTGCTCCCCTGACACAGTGATAGCCTGGTTAGTTCGTTCTTCTTTCCAATGAAGTGGCCTTTATGGTCAGGCTCCCCCTCACATCTTCTAGGCAAGTTCCCCCGGGAATTTTTTGGTAAGTGGGTGTCTAGGGTAACTTGCTTTGCACTCAACCCCCACAGAAGGCTGAGGGTTACAACCCATGGTATAGCTATGTACTTAGAGCAGTGTTGTGGCCGAGGGTAAAGGGGGTTACCCTTTAAGACCGCCCCAGCATGCAAACAGAACCTCCTTAGGATATAAGAGAAGGCTATCCAGGAGAGCTGGGTTCGAGGAAGAAAGACAGGTTCGCCCTGTTTCCCCTCTCCCCGCTGTGACTATCAGTACAGCCGTAGCACAATGGACGGGGCCTCTCCTGCCTTGTCGTTGCCTCTCTTTCCTGCCTCAGAGAGTACTCTGGCTCAGAGTGGGATTGGACCCGAAATCACCCCTTTACCGTTTTGGGCCATGCCCTGTCTAACTCTAAAAAATTCCCACCTGCTGTTGCAGCACCTTGGGAACCCTGCCCGCCATTCGACTCCTATCCGGTATCTAACCCACCGTGGACCAATTGACCTCTGTGTGGCCTTCCTCCGGTTAAGGTTACTGTGCAAATACGCTCTCCAGTCGAACCCGATCTTTCTAGTCACCCGATCCTATCCAATCTGGACGCCAATCTGATCCCTATTTGTACTCGCTAACATTCTTTTGACTCTGAGTTGGGACTGTAGTTTGCTGCTACGCAAGTGATGGCCAAGTTTGGAGGATTTATATTATTCAGCACTGTTGCCTGTGTTTTGAGATCCCGTTCGGGTCTCATTGTTCAATAAACAAGTTTTAAATACACAACCAAACACCGCCTCCGTCGTCTGGTCACTTCCTGTGTTTTACATCTATTACATTAAAGTGCCTGCTCTTTAGTATCAACTCGTTTATATACTTTACTGCCCACACCTTGCTCCTAACCGTAATGTGTCCTATACTAGTGAGGCCGAACTGTCCGCAAGGCGGAAGTCGGCGGCGGAACATGGTGTTCGCCCATCTTCTCGCCGCTGAGCAGGGTGCGGTGTTCACCCGCTCCGTTCGCCATCCAGCAAAGATATCTCTATTCTTCCTCACAGGACTACAACCTGTGTGATCGTGCCGAGGAAGAATCTTTTCCACTATGAGACCTGGCATAAAGCCGGTCTCCTATTGAAAAAACAACCGGGTCGGTACAGGAAGTGACGTCAGGTGACGTCACACATCCGGCTCCCGAAACCAGGAACTATGCGTACGGCGGGGAATTTGAAATCTGGTCGCGAACACGGAGTGCGGTCTTTCGCTGAGTCCGACCCGCCCGTTCCGCGGACCGTCCTGGCCGATGTTTCGGCCACACTAGTCCTAACACTCTCTTTTACTTCATTTCCCCACACTCCTCCTGACTATGATTTTAATTAATAACTCCTCCTATTCCATGCCTTTCTCCGTCTTCTTCAGCTTCTGCCTGCTTTCCAGTCCATCACACTTTTCTGCTCCCAATTCTCAATCACATCTTGTGTAAATGCTCCAGCTTCCTGCTTTAATGATCCTCTAAAGTACGTTCTCTGTTCTTCCCTTTACACCGCTCTCAAAACCCACTATTCATTATTTCAGCTTTTCTCATCCTGATCCCCCTTTTCTCTGTGTCTTCTCTATGGTGTCTGCTCATTTCTGTACCTTCTCTTTAATTTTTAGCTGCTCCATAGCTCAGAGAAAGAGTTATCTATTTCTTTTATCTAACGACAAATATGGGGTTGGCCCGTCGATCTACCTGTCAATCTTCAATTTTTTTTTTATTGTTCTTGCTTCCCTGTCACAAATCTCCACATAGAGCGTGATATAATAAAACTCATTTGCTTTTATAATGGATAAAAGCTGGAAAACAGAGCATAAAGCTAATCTTGAAAGACTTTTCAAAAATTTATCATTTTTGTAAACCCTCTGAATCTCTTTTTTTTGCATGTGGGGTTCAATAATTTAAGATAGAAAAGAAAAATATCTCAAACACAGTAACAGCAGCTAGCTGAGGTCTACCACAGAGAATGTTTTCACCTTCCAGCAGCAATGTGGGAAAATCTCCACATTAATTGAGCGAATAATTGCCAGCTATCGCGTATTAACATTTTGGCTTCAAACACTAGGCGATATAGTTTTCACAGGACAAACACTGTGCACCAAGTGGGTGGCGGGGTTGGTTAGAATGATAATATCCCCTAAATGTTAAGCAGAAGCTTGTCTTAGTTCCTTGTGGGTAATTTGAGTTAAATTATTGTATTTTAGAGCCACGTTCATTCTTCTCCTCTAACATGCGCTGTGTAAAACAGCTCTCCCAGTAAAAAAACATTATATTTTTATAGACATTAATAACATATATATGTTTTCTTTTAATAATGTGTCTTGTTTTACCAGGACCAGAAAGTGGGATTCTTTGTACCAAGGATAAATTGCTCCCCTACTACTTTT
>CM070033.1:28359218-28376348 GCA_036250615.1 Ptychadena robeensis
GGGCTGAATAATTACGCACACCCCACTTTGCAGTTATTTATTTGTAAAAAATGTTTGCAAACATGTATGATTTTCGTTTCACTTCTCACATGTACACCACTTTGTATTGGTCTTTCACGTGGAATACCAATAAAATTGAGTCATGTTTGTGGCTGTAATGTGACAAAATGTGGAAAAGTTCAATACTTTTGCAAGCCACTGTAATTGTATTCACAGCTTATGGGATGGGGATCCATGACGGTGTTGTTTCAATTAAAATAGGAAACAAAGAGGTTAAGAAGAATACCTTAATCAAATAAGTGGGAGCTTCAAGTCAGGCTGTATCGGAATTGATGTTTGAATAGGCCAAAAATGTCTAGTTCCCGATCTATGTGCCACATCCCATGAAACATCATAGTGTAAGAAGGGTTTGGGGAGTGAAGGACAGATGCAGTCAGCATCATCGCTTATACCTCCCAATGTGGAGACTAGGGGCTCCAAAAAAGGGGGACTTTTAAGGCACCCGTAGTAGGTATACCAATGAAAGGCATACAGTCTTTATTGAATAAAGTATTTTCAATCCAACGCTTAATCCAAAACATGTACATATTTTGGCGGTTATGTGGACATTCCAGCTATTCTAATACATGATTACAAAATAAAGAAAAATCATATCAAATACACCATAATTTGTAATTATGGTGTATTTGATTTGATGTATAATCTGCAGTCAATACTGCTGACTGACCTACCAGGTGGTAGCTCCACTTTAAAACCAACCCTTCCGAATGAATTAATTTCGGAAGTCAAATCCAACTAAATTGTAATACAACTATACTACTGGGAAGATTAAGGAAACATACAACTACCTGACTCTCAAACTTTATGAAGAAGAGTGAAGGATGAGAAATACATTGTTGTGCTGGAGGCATTGAAAAGCATCACAGTGGGTCCCAACTTCCCTTGCCTAGAACATATATTCATTATTCTTAGAAAAAAATGTGCCAAATGTTATATTCATAACCCAATCACATGGTAATCTCTCTTCTTCCAGCCACAACATATCAAGGGAATGGATGGCTATAGACTGAGCAAATAATTAGAGATGGTCGAATTTTTCGACTTGCTAACTTTGTGAGCTGATTGCAAAGCCCCTGAACATGATATCATCACCGAAATTGCTGGAGATGTAGAGAAGGGTTGTGGGAACATTTGAAAGAAAAAAGTATGGCTCTAGCACATGTCGTTTTTGCATAAATTAAGTTCAAAGTTAAAGTCGAAATTCCAATTTTTTAAATTTTTACTTAACTTTGAACTTAATTTGTGAAAAGACTATTTGTGTTAGAGACATACTTTCTTTTTTGGAGTATACCCCCAACCTCTCTACATCTCCAGCAAGTTTGGTGATGATACAATGTTCAGGGGCTTTGCAATTAAGTCGAAACCGTCGAAATGGTCGAATTTTTGAAAGAAAATTCGACCATCTCTACAAATAATCCCTGAATCAGTCATATTAAGGGAGAAGCTCTAATCTGAACGTGTCACTCGACAAATCAACATCAGGAAAATTCCCATGAAGTTACAGGGAACCATTTAAATGAAAAAGAAAATACTCTATAATGATGATGAATTGTCTAGATGGAGTAGGTAATGGTTACTCCTCTGTCAGGTTTCTGTCTCCTTTGTGTCATTTATAAGATTTCTTCTCACTGTCTCAGAAATACAACATAACTATAAAATGTGAGATTTCCTATCAATTTAAGTTTTGGTGACAGTGGTCGCTGGGAGAAACAGAGATGACAAGTCTGCAGAGCAAGAACAGACAGCAAAACCTACCATTCTCTACTCTGGCCAAAACTTTAAAAAGTTTTCAGCTATAGATAACATCCAGGTCATTCCTATACTGAAGAGACAGACCGATGCTGTAACATAAGCTGCATAATGGTTCTATCCAAAATTGGGGTTAAACGCTCTATTCCACCTTAATATCCAGCTAAGCTTAAGATTCTACTTAAACCATCAGAAACCCAACTACTAGAACAAAATAAATCAGGGAAGTCGTTTCCTAGTTTCATTGGACCCGGTCATCAAACTATCACTAGTAGGAGCTGACATTATCTTCCTTCAATGAGATTTAAACTAAAGCCCCCTATACATACAGCGATCCATGCACGATACTCAAACGTCCATTTGCAGCATCAGGTCGTCATCCCGCTGGGGCTGGTCGTTCAGAGAATTGGCGCGAACCATTTGTGTGCATGTCGTTGTGTGCATGACCAGGGTCCCCATCCTAAGTAATACGATCTGTCTCTTGTCATTCTTGGAGGGGATGTTTTATTGCTTACGATACAGACACATGAACAAAGATGACAGGACATGTACTCTGGTGAAAAGTTGATATCATGTAATGTGTTATTTACTTGATACATGATACATGTTTGTATAATCATTAGCACTTTTAATAAAATTTAAATGATTTTAAAAGAAAAAAGAACCGACAAGTGGTATCGCCATGCGACCGACTTGTGGTGCTATATGGTCAATCGGGCTAATTTACGAGCACATGAATTAACACATCTGCCTGGGGAACGTGACGAGGAGTTCTCCACTCGGTTTTTGGGCTTTCGCCCCCCATAGACCTATGACCTGTGTTATCTATAGGGAGTGCAGGCACTCGCAGTCAGGGTTGCTCGGATGACAACAGTGTAAAGCAGGGTACAGACGTGGAGATATGGGTCAAATCGATGGCCGCTTCGAGTGCCGTGCACGCTCACGGCCATCTATCTGACCCATATAATCTGCCCCCATCGCTGTTTTCAAGCGGGACAAATCAATCCTGCTCGAAAACAGCCTTATCGGACATGACCGTTAATACGGCGATGTCCGATGCTTTGCCTGGGTCTCCAGGCAAAGCTCGGCTAAAGAGGAGGAGCTGGGGAGAGGCAGTTGTGCTCCCTGGCTTCTCCGATATCTGACAGCAGCGTGATGAGGTATATCGAGCTGTCTGTACCCAGCTTAAATGTGCGCTTAAACTTTTACTCGTCTCTGAACCAGCAGGGTGATGAAGTGCTTCACAATGCTAAAAAGTATACTTAGCTGCTATTCCCTTGTGCCAAGTGGCAGTGTCCATGTTTGCCGATATTCTAGCAAGGGGGGGGGGGCAAATTTTTTTCCAACTTGAAGTCGGCACAGAGTGTGTGTGGCTAAAATGAACCTGTTACAGGCCAGACATAGCAAAACAAAGCTGTGATAGATAGGGATGGGTGAACGTTTTAAAGACCAAAGTGCCCAAACTGGAACCCAAAACCCACTTATTTATCGCAACGTGCCGGCATGGCAGTTTATGCTCAGCTTAAAGGTGTATTGCAAGCTTAATTCACATTTTAATATCTCACCATATCTTATAATATGATATGTATCCACTGGCCTTCTTCCTTTCATCCGTTGTTACCAAACACCACAAACTTTTTAAAATGTAAAATACAACTAAAAAAACATGCAATAATAACAGCAGACTGGATGAAATGTTATTGCAGGATAGGTTGCATAGTATATTGCTGGCACCTATTCATTTGTTTCAAATATTGGAAACAGGTCAATAAGATCATATTTATACAATAAAATGTGGTACAAGCAGAAAAAAGTTTTTTCAAACAGGAGGAAAAAAAATTCTGAATTCTGATTTCAATTAATTACTCAGTTCAGTGATTGTGGAACAGTTCAGTGATGTGACAAAATACTCATTTTATTAAGTGGCCGAGTTCCAGAAGCTAGTGCTCTTCATTTTCTGGCATTACTCAGGACCAACAAATGTTGATTCATTTCCAAGTCCTAATTAACTTGTGCTATTTTACAGTGTCTAAAAAAATATTTTCCATAAAAGTGTGTTTCCAGATACAAATACATCCCACACATTTTAATAACTCATTTCTGTTCCAACAAAATAAAAGTCTCCAGGTTCTATAAAAGGGACTGAACATTTCCAGTGGTACGGTCAAGTTCTTTATTGACAGTCACGGCTGTATTCCTGGCAAGTGGATGTTGACCCAGCCACCGATAGGTAGAGTTTTCCATCAGGACAGACACACACTTCATAGAGGTCCTGAGAACTTCCAGGGTTTGCCTTGGATCCTTGAGGCAGTTTTGGCATAAAGATCTTTTCAGCATCTAAAACAACCTGCGTTGTAAAGGAAAAGGATCGACCATTAAAATATATTGATATGTTTAAACCAGTTGCCACACATATCTCTAATATCTTTTTAAACCCATCCCATTTATTTCTGCCATCTTATCTAACATTTTCTATTTATCTGCCTTTGAACAGAGGATGTCACAAGCTGTTTACCCCTTTCTGATGTATTGTCTCTTGAAACTCTAGCTTTAGAGGTTAACTACTTTATACATTGTTTCAATATTTTAAAAACCTGCTAATTTGTTTAGTTTTTCAAAAATATAGCTTACAATACAGTGATAATGTTGAGCTCGAATATTCAAATTTATTCAGCGAATATCGCCTATTCGAGAATTCGCAAATTTCGCGAATATGGTGGCGGATAATCGCAATATCGAATATTCGCATTGGAATGCTTATGGGCATGGATTGCGAATATATATATATAGCATTGTGACCATTCATTTTAAAGGAAATTACAAGGCGATTATAATTGTGATTGCAAATAATCTCGAATATAGAATAGAATAATATTAGTAGAATTATTCGCGAAATATCGCGAATTCGAATATTACCTATGCAGCTCATCACTATACAGTGATAGTGTGTGTGTTATGGGTAAACAATGAATTGTGTATAGTGTAAAAGTGCCCCAAAGACAGGATATAAAAGGTGACAAGTGGTCCTTCTCTTCTTTTTTTTGCTTTTCCTTGCTCCCTGACACATATAGCCTGGTTATTTTCTTCAATGGAAGTGGCTTTATGGTCAAGGCTCCCCCTCACATCTTCTAGGCAAGTGTCCCGGGAATTTTTGTAAGTGGGGTGTCTAGGGTACTGCTTTGCACTTCAACCCCCACAAGAAGGCTGAGGGTTACAGACCCATGGTATAGCTATGTAGCGTAGAGCAGTGGTGTGCAGAGGGTGAAGGTACCTTTAAGACCGAGCCCCAGCATGCAACAGAACCTCCTGAGGAGATAAGAGAAGGCTATCCAGGAAGAGGCTGGGTTAGAGGAAGAAAGACAGGTTCGCCCTGTGCCCCTCTCCCCTGCTGGGACTTCAGTACAGCCGGTGAGCACAATGGTACGTGGCTCTCCTGCTTGTCAGTTGCCTCTCTTCCTGCCTTCAGAGAGTACTCTGCTCAGAGTGGGATGGCACCCCCCTGGAACGTGTTGGGCCATGCCTGTCTACTCTACTCCCACCTGCTGTTGCACCTGGGAACCCTGCCCGCCATTCGGACTCCTATCCGGTATCTACCCACCGTGGGGACCATTGACGCTGTTGTGGCCTTCCTCCGGTTAAGGTACTGTGCAAATACGCTCTCCGTCGACCCGATCCGTTCTAGTCACCGATCCTGATCCAATCTGGACGCCAATCTGATCCTATTTGTACTCGGCTAACCATTCTTTTGGACTCTGAGTTGGGACTGTAGTTTGCTGCTACGCAGTGATGGCCAAGTGTGGAGGATTATTATTCAGCACTGTTGCCTGTGTTTTGAGATCCCGTTCGGGTCTCATTGTTCAATAAAAAAGTTTTACACAACCAACAGCCGCCTCCGTCGTCTGGTCACTTCCTGTGTTGTTACATCTATTACATTAAAAGTGCCTGCTCTTTAGTATCAACTCTTTTATTTACTGCCCACCCTCTTGCTCCTAACCGAATGTGTCCTAACTAGTGATGGCCGAACTGTCCGCAAGGCGGACAGTTCGGCGGCGAACATGGATGTTCGCCCATCTTCTCGCCGGCGAGCAGTGCGGGTGTTCAACCCGCTCCGTTCGCCAGCAAGAAGATGATCTCTATTCTTCCTCCAGCAGGACTACAACCTGTGTGATCGTGCCGGAGGAAGAATCTTTTCACTAGGAGACCTGGCATAAAGCCGGTCTCCTAGTGAAAAAACCGGGTCGGAGCAGGAAGTGACGTCAGTGACGTCACATCCGGCTCCCGGAACCAGGAACTATGCGGAGGCGGGGAATTTGAATCTGTCCGCGAACAGGCGGGCGTTCGCTGAAGTCCGACCCGCCCGTTCGCGGACAGTCCTGGCCGATGTTCGGCCATCACTAGTCCTAACACTTCTCTTTTACTTCAGTCCCCACACTCCTCCTGAATATGATTTTAATAATAACTCTCCTATTTCCATGCCTGTTCTCCGTCTCTTCAGCTCTGCCTGCTTTCCAGTCCTCACACTTTCTGCTCCCCAATTCTCAATCATCTTGTGTAAATGCTCCAGCTTCCTTTAATTTAATGATCCATCTAAAGTCCGTTCTCTGTTCTTCCTGTACAACCGCTCTCAACCCACTATTCATTATTTTCAGCTTTTCTCCATCCTTATCCCCCTTTTCTGTGTCTTCTCTATGGTGTCTGCTATTCTGTACCTGCTCTTTAATTTTAGCTGCTCATAGCTCAGAGAAAGAGTTTATCTATTTCTGTTTATCTAAACTACAAAATATGGGGTTGGCCTCGATCTACCTTGTCAATCTTCAATTTTTTTTTTATTGTTCTTCTTCCCTGTCACATCTCCACATAGAGCGTGATATGATAAAACTCATTTGCTTTTATATGGATAAAAGCTGGAAAACAGAGCATGAAGCTATCTTGAAACTTTTCAAAATTTAATCATTTTTGTAAACCCTCTGAATCTCTTTTTTTTTGCATGTGGGGTATCAATATTTAAGATAGAAAAGAAAAATATCTCAAACACAGTAACAGCAGCTAGCTGAGGTCTACCACAGAGAAGGTTTTACCTTCCAGCAGCAATGTGTAAAATCTCCACATGAATTGAGCTAATATTGCCAGCTATCGGCGTATTACATTTTGGCTTCACACTAGGCGATATAGGTTGTTCACAGGACACACTGTGCACCAAGGTGGGGGTGGTGGGGTTGGTTAGAAATGATAATATCCCTTAAATGTTAATGCAGAAGCTGTCTTACTTTGTGGGTAATTTGATGTTAAATTATGTATTTTAGAGCAACGTTCATTGCTTCTCTAAGCATGCGCTGTGTAAAACATCTCTCCCAGTAAAACATTATATTTTATATACATTAATAAATATATATTTTTCTTTTAATAATGTGTCTTGTTTTAACAGGACACTAAAGTGGGATTCTTGTACCAAGGATAAATTGCTCCACTACTTTTTCCCCCTGCATTCAGTGTGTTCTCCAATCGCATTAAAAAGGGAGTGGGGGAGCACTGCCTATTCAAAGTAATGGGGCTATGATGTGTGTACAGGCGCGTCATAGCCCAATGACATTGAACAGGCAGGCCTGTGCAGCAGCTGTGTTGTGCAAAACAAACATGGTTTACCTCAGCACTGTCATATGTCAAAATCAATGGGCGCCTTCCATTGACATTGGCATAATGGCCATGTTTGCCCATCTGGTTTCAATGGGTGATTAATTGCTGTATTTTGGTGATTACCTGTCTAAGGTAATTTTAATGGGCATTGCTGCTATGGCGCTTAATTACATTTTTACTTACCTCTGAGCTATTCTAATGGCTCAAAGTTGCTCCAAAATCCTAATGGCTCAAAGTTGCTCCAAAATCCTAATGGCTCAAAGTTGCTCTGCACTTACCTTCTCTGCTTTCTTCTGTTGAAGTCAACTTTTTTCCAGTCTTCTGGTGGTTAATAGCTGCAGTAACAAGTAGGGCCACTGGGAGCATAAGATACAATTGTTCTTAATATATTCAAGAGATGTATACCAGGGGTTTCCAAACTGGGGGGCGGACATCCCTCGGGAGGGCGCGAAGGTATGCTTGGGGGGCACAGGCCCTCATTCTTAACCTGTGTTTGAATAGGGAGGGGGGGGGGGGGGCTCGATAATGTTCCTAAATAGAAGAGGGGGGGGGGGCCCTGCAAGGAAAGTTTGGGAACCAAACCAAAAGAAGTGGTGAAGGTGTTCTGTAGTTCCAAAGCACTTCCTATCTCTGGGTGATATTTCTTTTTCATACCAATGAACATATAGGCCTAAACAATGCTGACACATTCAATATTTTGCATCCATAATATTTAGCACTTGATGGTTATGTTGATTATAGGTACACCTCAAGCCTTTTGCGTGATCTGGCTCCTTTACCAATATTATGGAAAAACTGAACATAAATATTAATCCAATTCAAAAATTATCCTCTATAGCTCGAGTGTCTAGAGACAAAATATCAGACATATGCATGTATAGATGTTGTGTACTATAAAGATGTATAAGCTTTCTTTGATCAGACATATACTTTAGGGTAACCAGTAAAATATGATAACATACTATTTAAAAAATTAGCCACATAGGTAGATTTGCCTTTCTTGCTAAACCCATTTATTCTTTTAGTATATAATTGTTTTTAGTCAAAACATTACTTTAAAAAAAAAAACATTTCAGCAAGCGATGCAGCACAGAAATTCATGCAGGGCGTTTGCGTTTTCATATTGGCCAAACTGAGTTAGGCAGTGCTTCCCAAACTAAGGGACGGGCCCCCCTTATGGGGCGCAAAGGTATTCCAGGGGGGCACTGGCCCTCATTCTTAACCTGTGTTTGAATAGGGAGGGGGGGGGGGTTCAATAAGGTTCCTTAATAGAAAAGGGAGGCCCTGCAAGGAGAGTTTGGGAACCACTGCGTTAAGGCAATCTGCTCTGCAGTACTGCGACACAAACACAGTGTGAAAGGGCCCTGAGTTTTGTGCATATGTTAAATAAAAATCCAAAGAATAGAAGATCACAAACCACGCCATCATTGCTGTGTAATTTAATGTCCTTCCGTGACAGAGCTTCGATTTCACCAGTCTGGGCTTTGATGTAGACTCCTTTGGGGGCGTCCATGGATAAAGATCGAGTGGGTGACTCCAGTCTAAAAGATAGTGATACATTAGTTATACATAAATATACTTTGTTTTGGATGTTAATAAACAAATACTTATTTAATAATATATATATTAACCTCCCTAGCGCTCTGCTGAGGTCCAGATTTCTGTACCAAAAGCGCCCCATAGACTTAAAGCTGACCTACCACCAGAAATCTATGTTTTCATGAATGGCACTAGAAGTGCCAATAATAGGGAGGAATGCAGTGAAAAAAACCAAAAACTTACCTGTAATGACCAATTTAAGAAGATAATCCAACAGCTCTTCTCACTTCCTGTTTTACTTTAGGCAGAGCAAGGCAGAACATCACAAGGAGCTTTGTTTTCTCAGTATCTTCCTTGAAAATTCCCATGAAAGATCACTGAATGCCCCGAGTGGCCACCCGCGATATTGCACCCCCAGTTCCATGTGTTGCCTTGCAGCGAACCAGGAAGTGAGGAGAGCTGTGGGGTTATCTTCTTAAATTGCTCATTACAGGTAAGGGGGTTTTCACTGCATTCCTCCCTATTATTGGCACTTCTAGTGCTATTCATGAAAACATAGATTTCTGGTGGTAGGTCCACTTTAAATGTTGTAGGCCTGTAACTTCTAAAATATGTCCATACAAGGGTCTAGTAGACATCCTGAATATAATAATGTTTGAAACAAACAATTATGTAAAAAAAATTTCATTAAGTTATTTATATAATAAAAGGTATCATTTGAATGATAAAATCTCTAAAATATTTATTTTGTATAATAGATTTCAAAACAGTATGTATTCATATTTATGTTTTTTTATATTCATAATAAAATTTGTATTCAATTGGAAATGTGTTGTGTGTTTTTTTTTATTATGCCCTTTGGCACCCTCTCTCCCCTTGGTGTGATGAACACACCAGTAGTGATGGCCGAACATCGGCCAGATCCCTCCGCGAACGAGCGGATCTGGCTTTTAAGGAAGCCTCTGGGCGGGGAATTAGAATCCAGAAAACCGGAAGAAACGTCAGTGACATCACATCCAGTACCTGGAACGCATAGTTCAAGGTTACAATAGTCGGATTTGACGTCACTGACGTCACTTCTGGGTTCACGAGACGGCTGCTCACTAGCAGATCGGCTTCATGCCCGCTCTTCTAGTGAACAGATTCTTCCTCCGGCGGGATCTCGCTGCTCCTGATCCCGCCGGAGGAAGAATAGAGAGTTCCTTCTCGCCGGCAAACAGGGTGGGTCAAACACCCATACTGTTCGCTGGCGAGAAGGAGGGCGAACATCCATATTCGCAGCCGAACTGTGGCAGGGGAGACACTCGAGGGGAGAAAGGGTTATCTGCAAAGGGCACATCTGGAAATCACACTTCTCCAAAGAAGACTGTATGGTGGGATTAACATCTTAAGTTTTGAAACCCCCACCGCCCCCCAGGGGGGGAGGGGTCTGTTCTTCTCCTCCAGCTTCTCCTTCAAATCTGCACTGCCGGGGCACTGATCTTTGCTGGATGGCTCCATCTCGTCCATTGCTATACTGACAAGTCAGCGCTGGACGAGATGGAGCTGCCAGGAATGGCAGGGGGGTTAATATATAGCATGAAACAAAGTTCTTATAAGGGCCTTAGTTCAACTGACCTCTCACAGGAACCCTTTTCACTAAGCACAGTGTGCACATATTTTGCTGGAAAGAAAACAATGTACTGTGTAGGTATAGGAATGAAACACAGAGGGACAGGGAGCACAACACAACATTTTATGATTCAGAAGTCTGGGCTGAAAACTCATGTAGGTATATTAGCACAGAAGCCTCATGAGATCAGTATTAAAAGGAAACTAGCAAACTGGATCTGCACACTGTATGTGGCCACTCACAGAGCATCGGTACATAGTAATCCCCCAGGGGGAAGCAGGCGCTGCAAATTGCTGACCCCTGCTCTACACTGTAGAAAACATGTTGCTTTATTTAACCTCCCAAGCGGTACCCTGAGCGCAGTTTAAGACAAGTTTGTATTGCAGAACTCTGCTATCTTTGCCGGATTTGTCGGACACCACCATTGACCTCCATTTTAAAAGAGGCGGTGCCTGTTTACCGCCCCACATCCATTAAATCATCGAGAGGACGAATGGAGGAGGGCGTTTGGGGAACCACAGCCCAGACCGTGCCATTTCATGATTACTGGCAGGGAAGATAAGGACTAATTCCTAAAATATAATTCTTAGACGCACCAATTCATACTAAAGAATTAAATATCCACCTTATTCTTATCTGACCTCATGAATGCATCCACTCACCCTCTTAGCACAGTCAGCCATCAGAAAGCTTGGTAAACCACAGCATTCCCTATTGTCCCTATTGCATGTTTTACTGTCCTCTCAACCAGCTGTGCTGGAACTACAAGTCTCATCATTCTCTATTGTCCTCACAACTATTAAATAATGAAAAAGAATCTATGGTGACTAGGATAATACTGCTGTCTCCAATATAAAAAACCCTCACTGTAGAAACATGGGGACTTTAAAGGCCTTTTAAGTCCCCATGTCTCTACAGTCAGATGTGTTCTATTGGAGACAGCAGTATTATCTTAGTCACCATAGATTATTCTTCTGTATTTAAACCTGGATGTTGGCATTGGTACTTATACAATAGGTAGAAGCCAGATTAACATAAGAAACTATTACTATTAACTGTGGAAGTGATCACATCTTCATTTTTAGGAAGGTTTACCATGAATAATCAAAAAAGAGAAAGAAATAGTAAATATGAAACTGACCCAGAAAAGCAAATAAATAAAGATCCTATAGGTTGTAAACCTGGACCTATGCCTTAAGTCCCCCATGTGGATTACGTTTTGATTTAGTGTCAGATTGAGGACGCCATCACGCACGCTACCGCGAATTGGCTGGGCGCCCTTTGTGTGCCGCACGGTGATCCGACATGCCGGTAAATTCCTGGCAAATCCCATTACTTTGAATGGGGACGGCACACAAAGGGTGCTTGCCGATCAGCTGAGAGAGCCGGCCCGCTGAATTCGATCCCTCATCTATCAAGGCAGAATCGCCTTGTGTATGGCTACCTTAAGAATTACAGACATGTTCGTAATGGCTTAGATAGATTTGGCGGCCAATTCCGGCCCCAAATAAAACTTTAAGCATTAGAATTCCACCCAATTTTTCGGCATGCACGGCGGTTCATCAGACGAAAGATCGGGTGAAAAACTTAGCGTGTATTTTTCAGCCACAAAAATAGTGTCACTAGAGAGCACACTTCGGCATCTCTTCTTCCTCAAACAGAGGGAAAAGAGGGGGGCTCCACAGGGGGAATCAGCACACTGATCTCCCTGTCTCCTCTCTGCTGCAAGTGGCAAGTGTGAGGAAGCTGCCTGCGAGTACAGCTCTCCCCACACACACTCTGCATTGGCTATATCTGCAGGGCTTTGCAAATACAGCCAATACAGTTCAGCTCCCCACAGTTCTCCCGGCAGATAGGAGATCTACACAGCGGGTGGCCGCATATTCGGACCATAAGATGCAGGCACTCCCCCCCCCCCCCATTTTGGGGGTGAAAAAGTGCATCTTATGGTCCGAAAAAATACGGTTCTTATTTTCATTTTTATTTCTATCTTCTGCCATAGAGACCTAAATGTGATGATGTTTCTGAAAGTGACCAGAGCGTCTCAGATGCACCAGACATCGGACCCGGATATAATTATTATACCCCAGGCGATCTCTATTACTTTGGTCCTTGACTTTTCATTGACACGTAGGTTAATAAATACTTCAGTACCACAAAGACCTGTAACTGAAAATGTCAGAAAAACACTATGTTCTATTCAGGAGCTGAAGAAAATAGGCTCATGAGGAGGACAGAGCCTCTCGGTGGTAGCATTGTCCTTACTGAGATGAAGAGAAAGATAGTAACTAAAAGGTCACGGTTGAAAAATGAAAACAGTTCTCTTTATAGGAAAGAACATTATTGATGTCAGCAAGGCAGCCCTTAAATAAACTCCACGCCACATTACAATGGTTATGTTGTTTTCCAGCAAGAGGCAAAGGCAACTAGCCATAACATTGCAGACGATAATACCGCATGTTTTCTTAGAAAATTCTATTGCCGCTTCTCAAGTGGCAGATAATTAAATGTGACATCTAAAAAAAAACACACACTCTCAATTCCACTTTTTTGCTTCTTCGTCAGTTAGCCCCCTTTGAAAATCAGACGTCGTTGTACCACACACAATCATATGATTGGAGATACTCCGGGAAATTGATTTACTCCTGAGTTCTATTACATCCACACTGCAATAAAGCTTCAGCCCTGATGTTTGCCAGCCCATAAAAGTGCCAAACAGAATGCAGGAGCAATGTAAACGCAATAAAATTAGCACAAACAAATAAAAACAAAACTTAACTATGATTAAGTCATTACAGTTCAAACTGCTGGCAGGATTTCATGGCAGACGAGGAGGAAATAACAAGATCCATTAAAGTGAATGAGCATTGATAAAAGTTCAATGAATACAGCGGTGATGTGGCTGAGGACGTTGTGTGATGTTTACAATGGACTTTCAATAAGATGTTTAAGTATAGATGCGCTAATGAGCTGTTCTGCATGGAAACGGTGGTGCAGTTTATTTACACTATGAAAAGCATGATGCTTTAAACTAGATGTATGGGTAAAGGCCACCACACATGCAACAAGCGGGGGTGCCCACATGGTGCAAAGCTCGGTCAGCCAGAGAATGGACATGTCCGATAATCTCTGGCCGATGCCATTAGCTTCAATGGGGAACGGCGTCCAAAGGGTGCTCGCGGATGCTGTCAGCGATGAAGTGCAGCGTGATGAGATTATCACACTGCACTCCATCGCTGATCTCTTGGCCCCCACTCGGTACGTGTGTGGGGGCCTTAAATCACTAAGATTGTAAGCCCGTCCAGGCAGGCTCCTCCACTCCTCCTGTGTCATATCCTGTACCTGTATGTAATATCCTGTGTTGTGTTTCAACTCTATTTTATTGTACAACCCTGCGTAATATGTTGGCGCTATATAAACAATAATACTAAAAATAAATAGTTTATTGCTGCATAGTGATGAGCAGCAAGGGGAACATTCGTATCCACAAAATATCGTGAATTTTTTGCCTAATATTTGCAATAAATTCTAGATCTCACAGCACATAGCACTAGCACATATTGCGAATGCAATGCATGGTAGTTCCGGGCACTGCTGTAAAAAATCTTGAATATTTATGGTTACGAAGATATAGCACTATAGTCGAGATTTTCATGAATGTTTGAAGTGCCTATATTCACAATAAAAATTTGTGATTAGAATGTTCGCGATCAACACTATTGCCATAATGAGTGCTTGTTGCTTTATTATGCCAGCAGAAAAGTCCTCCTCTTTCACACGTGGTCGACCAGAGCTTTAATGCCTATGAAGAGATGGCCAGATTGGTTTAGACTGGCTTGATGAGTTAAGTGTGAGTTATGTGTGAGGTATTAGCAGTAGAGCAGCAGGGCACAGGACCACCTGAATGAGTCCACAGCAGGTGAAAGGGGCACAGCAAATAAGAATTGAGGGGGGAAAACACACATGCGGTTTATTGCCCAAGTCTATTTACAAGATGAACAGCGTGAACAGCAAGTAAGGTTATCACATCCAAAGAAAGAAGTAGTCCTCGGGAAACAGAGGCTATGTACCTCAACACAGAAAGTCCTAATGTACCACACAGGTATAAGCTGCTCCCCAATCTGTCACACTCAGTACTGTTCCAGGTTGGAGCATCTCACTAAGCAGGCTGGGAGGTTATATAGGGCTCCTACTGAGCACACAGGTCACAGCTGTGATCACCCTGAACCAGCCCCAGCAATTCCAGCTCAAACAGAAAAATACTCGGCATAATGCCTGTATCTGGGACACACATACCTCCCAAAATGGATATATCCTGAGGATTTAATGTGCTCCCTGTCACATATGAAATCAAAATTGTTGGCTTTGTAGAGAAGGATTGCAAGAACATTACATAAAAAAAAGTATTGCTCTAGGATGTTAATACATGAATTGTTTAGGTACCAATTAAAGATATAACTACTGTGCATCATCCTTTCTTTTACATTGACTCCCCCCTGCTTTCCCTCTTTTTAATAATATGCCTTTACAAACAATTATAGTAAATCACCTCTAAACCATAATATATATTCACAATTTACTTATCATTAAGAAAGCGCACCAAAAACATCTCCAATCTGGTCATGGGCAATTCTGGTAACCCCATCTGGCTACAAGGAATGCCTTTAAGTAACATACATATGCCTAAGAGCAGGGTATTTCCACTTCAGTCCTTGAAGGCCACATATAAGCTAGGTTCCATTATAAACTTTAATTTTCTACTCCTTTAATTCACACCTTCACTGGAGAAAACAAGGAATGTGAACTTGGCCCTTAAGGTCAGAAGTGTGACAACCTGCCTTAGAGTTTACAAATTATGCACCATGGTAATGCCATATATTTTGCTCTGATTTAATGAGTGACATTACATATTTTGACAGACCATTTGTCGGTCACTGTGAAAATGATCCATATCCAGGAGTGAAAGGGTCAGGAGGTGTATGCTGGAAGGAATCCAGGATAGTGTTTGACAGCAGCAGCCTCTTACTGCCAAGGTTTTGTTATGTTTTTGGTTACAGGGACCCGGGTGGGCCTTCCACGTCCACCAAGATAACCCTGTTGGACTCTAACAAGGTAGCTGGTTGTGTCTCCACAAAAGGGGCTGAGAACCCTCCATCAACGCTCCTGATGAGGTTGGAGACCTGGTGCTAGAGGTACAGAGGGTACAAAGGAAGTGGTTGACCCAGGCCGGGTACTTCTAGGAGTCAGGCATGATCACTCATCCTTTAGCTAAAGGTAAGAGCCTGCATTGGAAAATTTGCAAGCCATTTTCCTGTGTGGACTTTGTAGCATTCCTGCTATTAACCCTTGCAAGAGTATTTACTTTGGTTCTTTTGTATTGCTGATACAGGCAGGAGCCCTAAAGTGAACCTGTTGTATGGTTTGAAGTATTTGAGAGCACCCGTCTGTGGCATCCCCACAATATTTATTCATTATGTCCCCACCATGCACTACTGTCAACAAAATCCCAATTAATAGATCAAAAGTCGCCCGTCCATGTACTCTGCAATATTATCTAAATATGCTTTCGGTAATAACAAACGCCTATGATCACAAGCCAATGTGCCCAAAATGCTTTCAGAAAACAACAATAAATGTTCCTATAAATAACAATTAGCGACAATAAATACCTGACAAACCTGGCAAATATCCTCTAAGCTGTAAATATAATTATAGCCTAATGAGTTTGCAATCACCATAGAATAGATAGTAGGAGCTACAGAGCAAAGGCTGGTAATAGAAAGTACTACTTCAAATGTTTTATGACTGACACATCTGATAGAGAATTACAAGCAAGGAGCACAATGACCTTATTTTTATAATACAATAGCTCGTAGGATAATTTAAAAAAAGCCAAGGGCCCTACTGAAAATAATTGAATTTGTCAAGGTACAGATGTTGTCATGCTACCTATCATGTTTAAATAATGTTAATTATCTTTTCAGCCAGTGATGAAGCAGCAGTGCAGTACTCTTACCTTGAGTAAAACCCATACAAGGTCGATGATTTATGGTCAGCAATGTCCTAGGTCACAAAGTTCTGAAATTGTCTTACATGGCGGCTTTCCTAACACAACACTTTATTTCCAGGGGTGATTTCTAAAGCACTGCATTTTAACCCATGCAAAGAGAAACATTGACTACCCAATCATTTTGTAAAAAATTTAATATTTGTTTGGCAACTATGGAAGAAAAGGGCAAATAAATAAAGACTCCCCCCCCCACCCCAATTACTGGGGATTTATTCAAAATTCAACAACAAGAGATTTTATATGCTGGCAACATATAGTCAGAAGGGGGTTTTTGAGGGTCTTTTGTTTGCCAAAATAATTTTAAGCCAGAAACTTCAAAGACAATTTAGCCCCATCTGGGGTACAGTTTATTAAAAATCTTATTTAACAAAACAACAACTGACAGTTTGTTAGACTGCAGAGATAAATACATACATACAGTGCTGCTTGAAAGTATGTGAACCCCTCAAGTGGTGTAGATGTTTCT
>CM070033.1:28376448-28388282 GCA_036250615.1 Ptychadena robeensis
ACAATTATTGACAAGCATTGGTTTTCTACATTACCTCTAGGGCTTGATGGTGGGCTAGTTAAAATCTCTTGTTGTTGAATACCCAATCATTTGTGGGTGAATGAAAAAACTATAATGAACAACAAGGAACCAGCAAATACAAATACCCCCCAAAACATGATGTACACCACCATATATTCATACACATATTTAAAATGTTTTTTCAATTACAAAATCCAACAGATGTCTATGGTAAAAAACCACAATGGGCACATGGCACATATAGTGAAAGGTAGGTACACCTAACAACCAAGGTTACTTTAACGCTACCCACATCCAAACAACAATAAAGTAAACAACAATACGTGGCACCCTGCTACATTAAAGAACAAACCTTTAGTTATAGCCACACTGGACTTTCACGGTAGCAAACATAGTCAATTAACAAAACATAAAGTGATGAGGTCCAATGACTCAATTGTAGATACAAATCAATCAAAAGGTACATTTGAGGATTTGCTGATCATGTACATCTCGACACGTTTTGCGAGCACATGGCACACTTTATAACCACTAATGAACAACTCCAGATCACCAAACCCACATTACCACCTAAATAGATAAAGTATGCCTCACAACCATTCTGTATTGGGATTTACAGGGTCCCTGAGTACCCCAACTCAGTGGTTCCCGAAGTTTCCTTGCAGGGCCCCTTCTTTTCTATATAGGAACATTATAGAGCCCCTCCTCCCTATTCAAGTTAGGAATGAGGTCCAGCACCCCCCTGGAAAGACTAGGCTGATAAAGACAAAATCAGAGAGCAGTGGTGCAAGCTGACAGAATTGGGCAAAGCTATGGATCTCTTGATCTCAGGATCAGATTCTCACACTATATCTACAGTGCATCCAGAAAGTATTCACAGCGTATCACATCTTGTTATGTTACAGCCTTATTACATAATGGATGAAATACATTTTTCCTCAGAATTCTACACACCCCATAATGACAACATGAAAAAAAATTACTTGAGGTTATGGCAAAATTGTAAAAAATCCCTTAGAAATCACATGTACATAAGTACATCTTTACACCCTGAACCCCAGGAAAAGAGTAATGGTTTGTATTTCTACCCATCCACAACACAGCTTTGTATAAAGGAGGAAAGAACCTGTTATATGTCTTCAACAGTTCATTAAAAGGTATGGTCAGGTCAGCACTGCATAATAGCTCACAATATACACTATTAGCATACCAGTTCAGTCACCACAACATACCAGCTTTCTGAACAATGTCACAGTTATGGTAATCCCTGCAGTGAAGTACGCTGAGAATCTTTCATTATGTGGCACATCCCCTAGAGTAGAAGGGGCACAAAATATTGGTATGTGGTTGACGTATTAGAAGTATTTCTCCTGGTGAAGTTCCTGAGGAGGTGGCTCTACAGTAATACATGTGCTGCGTGGCTTTATTGGTTTATTGGATAATCCATCTTTTGGCTCCCTGGGGTTTGAAGTCACTTACGGTATACCTAGTACAGAAATATTTCTCTTCCTCTGCTCTGATTTTCTTTGACTTTCATCATGTATACTATTTAACATCACAAAGGCTCAACATAAGATCTTCTACAGACAATTAGAACACCAGAACTACAAGTACTCCATTGTAATTTAGTGAGTTCATGTGGGCTAGGGCAAGGGTAGGCACACTAAGGCCCGGGAGCCGGACGGCCCATCTAGCTTTTCTTTCCTACCCTTTGTCACCTTGTTGAAAAGATGCTCCCATTCGCTTGTTCTCTACAGTGAGTGCAAGGAATTTATAAAGATAATGTCTCTTTCACATGTCACCTATTACACATCACCATCATGATTAGTGATGCCAGGAATTGGCACCTATGGCGGGTCGGCCACTACAAGCTCTTGGCCCAGCGCCTTTATCAAATTTAAGAAGCCAATGCGGCCCACGAGTCAAAAAGTTTGCCCACCCCTGGTCTAGGGTTTTATTGGTAATTTTCCTTTCAGTTTTTAGAACTGTATCAATAAACATTTAATAATTGATGGGTAGCAGCTTTATGAGTTTAGGCCTTGGTTAGGTGATGATGGTATCAGATCATTCTGAATTAATTGACAGGTACATTTGACCTGTGGACGACTCCTTCTAGCTTGCATTTCATCTGCATCACAAACTACTTGTACGGGGTGAAAACATAAGGCTGCCATACACAGGAAGGTTTTTTGTATTTTATTCCCAAATTATAAACTACATTCACGGCGCTTGATCATTCAGGAATCACTGGCTGCCGACCTGGAGCAATCGCCCAGAATCTAACAGTGATCCAGCATGTCAGTATTTTCTGTTTGATCATCGTTACTTTGGATGGGGTCCCTCCATCCCTATTCAAAGTATTGAGCAAAATTTATTACCCAAGGGGGTGTGTACTGTGATTGTTGTACGATCAACGACCGATTTTGTAATCACATGCTAACAATTGTTTCTACAGCAATCGCAGGGTGGGATAGCAACGTGTATGGCTAGTATGAAGTAAAAAAAAGCCCAATGTCACAGGAGTAACTTTTTGTACATACCTGAGTTGCTTAGATGAATCGGCTCTGACTAAAGGAGTTTCCACAGAGTGTTCAAACAAAGCACCTTCAGCTCCTGAAACAAAAACACAATCACATATGGGTCATATTGGGCTTGACTGATCAATATACACTGCCTGTTCAAAAAAAGGTCACACACTCTAATATTCCTTTGGGACCGCCTTTATCATTGATTATGGCACACATTCGCTGTGGCATTGTTTTGATAAGCTTCTGCAATGTCACAAGATTTATTTCCATCCAGTGTTGTATTAATTTCTGAGTCTGACCGATGTGCAAAGCCTTCTCCAGCTCCAAGATTTTCAATGGGGTTAAGGTCTGGACTCTGTGGGGGCCAATCCATGTGTGAAGATGTCTCATGCTCCCTGAACCCTGGCATGGTCATCTTGGAATATGCCCGTGCCAGGGAAGAAAGGATCCATTGATGGAATAACCTGGTGCAGCAACTCCAGATTTATCCAATAGAAGGCTTGTTCTGATTTGCTTAGTAAAATCCAGGTAGTGACTTTTTTTGGGGCCAGGCTGTGTTTATTGCGATTCAGAGTTAGCTTTACAGAAAATGTTGTTAAGAATAAGAATAGTTTGCTCCGGAAGAAGTGATATGTGAAGAGAGGTCATTAGGAATCACAATCAGATTTTACTGGGGAGATCATGGACATAAATAATTTGTAACATTTTAATACATATGCCAAGAACAGTGGATTGTAATGGATTATTGAAATAAAAGTAGTTTTCGAGCCAAACCAGATAGCTGCGACTCTGTACTATGGACTTAAAAAAAAAGTAAAAATATAAAAAAGACATAATTATCATTCAATTTTCTTTAAACTGGACCTATAGTCCGATGTGTTTCAGAACAGATTGCATGTCCTATTATAGGGTGAATATATAAAAAAAAAAAATGTACCCATCATCCAGAAATTTGCAGTGTTCCCAGTACTGTGGGAGCAAAGAAAATTGAGAAGGGAGAGATCACTGCCTTAGTTGTGTTCCCTTACCAAATATTGTGACCTGCCAGAGTCAGGAAACTTTTGGACCACTTTAGCACGAAGGAACTAACAAGAAATGAACCTTAATCAATGGAAGTCACAATAAAGACACCCTTCTGTAGACGCAATTGGTTTATGAATGCCTCTTCTAAGGCTGTGGTCATTTGAGTGTTTATGGATCATCCGAAACAGCAGCATAGATATTGTAATGCCTCCGTACGCCGCCGTCGCCTCCTTACTTACCGTTGCAGATCTAGCGGTGATTCTGATATTCCTACCCACTTCCTTAAACACCAGCGTGTGTCATTTCCTGGGATTAAAGGTATTAAAGGTATTCCTCATGAGACCTGGCTGACCAATAGTGAACCTCCTGCAGCTATATAAGGAACCCTGCCCTTTCAGCTTTGCCTCAGTATTAAGGACTCTGTGTTATGCTAAGCACTGCCCGCCATTGCTGTTCCTGTGATATAGAGTTCTGCCTGTGTTCTGAGACTGAGACCTGTTAACCCTTACCTGCCTGCTGCACTCTCCTGCTACCTGATCTATACCTGTGCTGCCTGCCCTGTCACACTGTCTGGCTGATGACACTTGTGTCCCTGGAGCCTTCCCTGCTGTCCCCTGGTCCAGCTTCCTGTGTTCCTACCATCCCTCAAGAGCTAGCGACCTGCATAGGAACATCCTGAATTTCCCAATATTGATAGAAAGTTACATGTTTCCCGATGATACATGGATCTGCAAATAGCTAGAGATGGTCGAATTTTTCAACTAGCTAAATTTGAGTTGCGATTGCAAAGCCTCTGAAAATGGTATAATCTCCAAAATTGCTGGAGATGTAGGAGAAGGATTGTGGGAACATTAAATCATTTTTTTTGCTCTAGCACATGTAGTTTTTGCATAAATTTAGTTCAAAGTCCGACTTTCAAAATTTTGACTAGACTTTGAACCTAATTTATGCAAAAACTGTTTGTGTTAGAGAAATCCTTTTTTTCTGTTGTATACCTACAACCCATATCTCCAGCAAGTTTGGTGACGATACCATGCTCGACAATCTCTACAAATAGCTCTGTCTCCCTCCCCCCCCCCCACATACAGGTTTCTTGAAACATGTAGAGATGTATACACATAAATTGGATGTGTACACTGCAAAGCTTTAGCAACATACATATATGTTAATACTGTTTTACGCTTGAAACCCCATAATTTAGACTGACGGCCCCTTTAACGGCAAGCCATGACAAGCTCTTATTACTGCTGTACAGAACAGTTATTTTCTGTCTTTCAGTCTAGGAGAGATAATAACGTAACCTCATCATTACAGTTTTATGGAGATATTCTGATGTGTTACTTGGAATCTCAGAAGCCCAGGCTATCAATTAAGTTCTTTAATTGGACCACAGGAGGCTTAGCATTTTTGGATGATTATATTTCATGCCATGTTTGGGAAACACAATTCTGTTTTGCAAGAGAGAAAAAGAAGTTGAAGTCGAGGTATTCACATGGAATGAAATCTAGCACAGATCCTGGAGGAGTTATGAATTAGTAGTGTGAGCTAATTTTTTTTTTACAGGTTGCCTGGTGAAGTTATCAGCATGTAGGGTTATAATATAAACTGTGGACTTGTAACACACGAGACCAGACGCAGCACCTAAAATATGAAGCAGCACCCAAAACGAAGCACTATGTGGGATACTGTTTTTAACTGCATAAGACGCACTTTTTTTTCTCTCAAAATCAGTGGGAAAATGTCTGTGCAACTTATGGAGAGAATGTGATAAAAAAAATTTCTTCAAATTATGGACAGTTACAGTTAACAACCTGGCACTAACAACTTACTCATGAGCAACTATTTACATATGGGAGAAGGGTTAAAGCGGACCTACCACCAGAAATCTATGTTTTCATGAATGGCACTAGAAGTGCCAATAATAGGGAGGAATGCAGTAAAAAAAAAACAAAAAAAAAACGTACCTGTAATGAGCAATTTAAGAAGATAATTCGGCAGCTGTTCTAACTTCCTGGTCTAACTTCCTGGTTCATAGGCAGCACGTCACAGGAAGCAGTGATCTGCCTTGAAAATTCCCATAGAAAGTCACTGAACGCCCCCCAGTGGCCACCGGCGTTATTGCACCCCCAGTTTCATGTGTTGCCTTCAGCGAACCAGGAAGTGAGGGGAGCTGTGTGGTAATCTTGTTAAAATTACAGTAAAAGTTACAGGAAAGTTTTTGAGGTTTTTTTTACTGCATTCCTCCCTATTATTGGCACTTCTAGTGCTATTCATAAAAAAAATAGGTTTCTGGTGGTAGGTCCACTTTGAGTCTCATTGTATCGTTGTTTTACTGCAAAGCTAAATGTTAATAGCCACAACTCATATCAAAGACAATTTTCTTGGGGTGTGAAGAAGACGGATTCTCTTTGCATCAACCCCTGCACTACCCCAAATGAAGACTAGGGACTTCATGGGGACTTTAAAGGCACCTAATTGTATACACAGTAATCAGGCATAAAATGTTACACCATTTATTTAGGCAATGTCAAGCTATCCAGTAATATTGTCAATAACAGAAATGTTACAATGTCATTAATTCAATAGGTAAACATAATGTATAAATAAGATAAAATGTTACAAACATGTATCTCACACCGAGGTTCTACATATACAGAGCAATTAAGTTGTGCAAGATTGGGAATAAATTTTTTTGATGTATTGTCACAGAACTATGATATAAGTTAATACTTCTTAACTTTGAGCGTTCTCCCCGAATTAACTCGGGCTGAGTTTCATGCATCATGAAACTCAGCCCGAGTTAGCCGGAGGAACGCCCGAGGTCTCGCCGTCTCCTGACGGCGGTCGGGAGCATCGGCATGTATGCCGATGCTTCCGGGTCCGCCCCCGATCACGTCACCGGTGACGCGAAGGGGGCGGGGGTAGGCGGCGCCATAGACCTCCGTCAAACTGGAGGGGCGTCGCCTTTCTTCAACAGAAGTCCGGCGTCTCCAGCGACGCCGGACTTTTGTTTACATCCCTGAGGTTATAAAAAAAAACGTGCCACGTGGCAAACGCTCAGAGGGTTAAAGGGTAGGTTCTTTAGAAGTATTAACTTAATAATAGCTGTTGATACTGTGAAGCATATCCTTGTCCAGGCACTTCCTGTTACATGATGTCAGCTTTGTCTCCCACAGCATTGTTACCATGGCAGGAAGGCTTCGAATACAGACACAATTTGGATGTTTCAAGATACATTTTTCAGGTCTATTAGGAAGCCTAGCCAGAGAAATCTCTTAAAGCCTGAGCTGGAGCAGATGTTTACATAACAGACTGCAAAGGCTGAGCAGCACTGAGATGTACAAAGCCTGGTTCCATTTTACGTGCATTGACATGCAATTTTTTGTGAACAGACCCGTTGTTTATAATGTGCATCTGTTGAACATTGGTTAACATGAGTTGGTGTGTCATAAAGTGATCTTGAACTCACCTCAAGTACTTTATGTCCCTCGTTGGCAAACACCCAATTTTTGGGACGAAGAAATGAAAAATCCTAACCTGTAATGAATTAATCCCAAATGTCTGTTGTTACCCCTCCCCTCTCTTCATAAAGCTCTGCAGCTGTAAAAGCCTCTCACACATACTGACGGCAAGTACAAATCAGTGACGTCATCATGTCTCCTTTACATGCCAACGGAGCTATATCTTCACCATTGAAAACAATAATCTGGCGACCTCCAGTGGCCATACGCATAACTACCCTGTTTCCCCAAATATAAGACCTTCCCATAAATAAGACCTACCCCGAAAGACCTAGCTGCTACCCCCCCCTGTGCTTCTAATATAAGCCCTTCCTCGAAAATAAGACCTACCATGTCCCAGGGAAAGCTTCCATATTTCGAAAAGACTTGGCAGGAGGCGTTTTGTCAACTCTTCTAAACCCAGAAATAAACTCAAGTGCAGTTTTCACACATAAAATTTATATAAGACAGTGTCTTATATTCTGGGAAACAGGGTATACATAAGCTACATATAAGCACTTTATGAGTGGCATCTACAAAGGCTTAATATGGCGACTGCGGACGCTGCAAAGTGTCATTTCCTGTATGATTAGGTAAGTGTAATGTCCTCTCCCTTATATTTTCCCACCTCGCTTGTGCAAATGATGTGTGGAGTTTGAAGTTAGAAGGGAGGGGGCATTACTTTCCCTCCTAACTTTTCAGCCTGCTTGTGGGTATCAGCGCTGCTACTTGGCGATCTCTGTGGAATGGTAATTCAACCTCCAAGGGGGTCCCGACTCGCAGGTTGAGAACCACTGTACTAGAACTTTCTCAGATCCGACAAAAACAAGCAAAATGTATAGGCCTTCTTTTGGATACATTGATACATCATCTGTGTTTAGGAGTTCCGTGGTGGAAAAAGATTTGGAGAGGAATAATGAGGTAGACATATTCATTTTTGTTTTAGAATCTTCTTGGGGATGACATGAACAGAGAGAAGGGCACAGAAAGTTCATATTTGAAGTGAAATGGAAAAAGAAACAAATAGATTTTTTTCTTTAGATGCAACAAGATGGTGAATGTAGGGAACAGGTAAGCACCAAATAACAGTAGCATTTTGTATTGACTCTTGGGTTGGAATGTTGGGTTGGTCAAGCAGTAGTGGGAAATGTGGTGCCAGGTTTAAATCTCAGCCAGGACACTATGTGCAAGGAGTTTGTATGTTCTCCATGTGTCTGTAAACACTATGGATTATTTTTACAGTAGAAAGACAAAGTAGGAAAATGGACTACTCTTAGACCAGTGGTTCCCAAACTGGGGGGAGGGGGGGGGGCAAAAGTATTCGAGGAGGGTACAGGCCCACATTCTGAACCTGTGTTTCAATGGGGAGAGGGGGCTCGAACATTTTTCCAAATAGAAAAGGGGGGCCCTGCGAGGAAAGTTTGGGAACCACTGTCTTAGACTATGCCAGTGGTTCCCAAACTTTCCTTGCAGGGCCCCCCTTTTAGGAACATTATCAAGACCCCCCCCCCCTCCCTATTCAAACACAGGTTAAAAATGAGGGCCCAAGCCCCCCCTGGAATGCCGCTGCGCCCCCCAGGGACCCCCCAGTTTGGGAACCACTGGACTATGCGAATAAGACTATGGTAGGGACATAGATTGTGACAGATCGTTAGTAACATGGCTGTATGATATGTTGGCGCTATATAAAAACGAGAACAATATATACCACAAAGGTTTGCTTGAAAGTCCATCACATTTCCTGGCGATAAAAGAAGCATAAGAATATTAACCTTATTCTAATCAAGACTGAAACCTTTATAGAAACGTACAATGGACTGACTGGAAGGAGTTCATACTTCGCATTCCCAAAAGCCATGGAAGCCTTTAAAAAAAGGGGTGGAGTGATTGCCGGTCTGTGTAAAAGACATTTCCATCAAATTACAGTTATTATAAATAATTCATCTCTGAAAAAGCATAATTTTTTTTCCATTGCCTTTTTGTATTTGACTTTTTGTACACAGGCCAGTCTACAGCACCAGCAAGTTTCCTACTTTTTTTTCTTTTAAGGAAAAAAGCGACTGTGATCCTGACAAAGATTTCTACTAATGGCTTCTGCACATGAATAGAGTTTACATAAGATGTGTATTTACCGGATTTCTAACACTGGTGGTGGTTTTATTGTGAGCACTGGGAATGCAGTTAGAATTTTGTTCAATGAGTTCCATTATTTTCTAGAAAAAAGCAACAACTTCCAAGTAGAAGCGGCAATTTAATTATAAGGGACTGCAGCGGGAGAAATGCGTTTTCTAAGCTAGTTACAGTTCAAGAAGACTTGGTGGCTCCTTTTGTTTTCTTCAGCTAAATTGGACTTCACGTATCAAGCCAACTCTCAGATAAGTTTAGTATACCAAATAACTTCCAATCCATATTGAGATTTTAATAGCAGGAGAGAAAATGGGGATATTAAATCAAGATTATTGGGTATTATGGAGCCATAAAGAAAATTTTCAGTTCAGCTAGTTTAGATACATTTGGCCCATACAAGTTACAACCAACTTGACTTAAAGCGGACCTACCACCTGGGAGGTCACTCAGTATTATCAGCTGCAGCTCAGTGGATATTGCCGACATCCTTAAGTGTAAAAAAAATCTTCTTCTGACAGCTGGAGGGGAGCTGGTTAAGAGTTCTCCCCTCCCACTGCATTACTTTGCGCCTAGGCAGCCGAAGTGGTGTCTGGGAGATCTCTTCCATGCAGGAAATTGTCAGCAGCTGATCCTCCTCTTCACCCCCTACAAGTCTCTGCAGCTCCAATAGAGAAGAGACAGGAGGAGGAGTGAAGGGGGGAGGAGAGGGGGGCCGTGTGTGCAGAAGTCTGCAAGTTTCCAGGAGCCAAGATGCAGGCATAAGAACTACAAGCAAGTGAAGTGAGTATAGTGTGGGTTTATTTTGTGTAGCAGTTTCCCAGCATCTGAACTGCTGACAGGCGAGTATTGTGTCTGTTTAATGTATATCTGTTTTTTTATTTTGAGTTTAAAACTGCTTTAAGGCCAACATGAGTTACAAGCACAATCTTGACTAATAACCAGAATTATGGCCAAAATGCGTTTCGATGTGCAGGGGCATTTCTAGCATTTGGGAAGCCCTATGCGAAGTTGCTGCCTTGGGGGTTCTAGCAGAGAAGTTGTTCTGGGGCACCGGGGTCCTTTGGGGGGGGAGAAATGGCCATGTTAATGTGTACGGTTAAAAACAAATACCAGGATTGTCAGAGAAGCATTTGTAGGCTGCATTCGGAGCCCAGATACACATGTTTAACCTCCCTAGTGGTTGAGACTAACCCAGTTCATCTACTGTTTGAGTTCGTTCCAACCACTTATGGAGCAGGGTATTCCCCTGGCATAATTACAAATACTGTAATTATGTGTTTCTCTGTTGGGTGGGTATTATTATGGACTGGTTACTGTCTGGGTAGCTCCTGATTCCCCACGTGGGTAGATCCAGAGGAAACAGAAGATCGTCCATTTGGGGTGGAATCAGTTGCAGTAATGGGTTGATCATGTTTTGCCATGTTTGATTCATTATTACTATGCTTGTTTTATGCTTATGTTGTAGACTTCATGACTTTCCAATTGTATATAATCATGGTGTAAAGTCATCCTGATGAGGCCTAACAAGATGGCCGAAATGCACCGAGGAATGACACACACCCTTGAGGAATGAGAATTTATCTGTTACGCCTGACCACTCACGTGTTGAAATCTGATGTGAATTCCTAGAATTCTCTGTGGTGAACTGCAGACTGTGTTTTTTTTTTTATATATTTATTGCAACATAGGATACTTATTTTTCCATAATTGGAAAAAAGTAAATTTTAACCGAATTTGGGTTGTGCCCTTCTCTACCACCTAAATCTCATGGGGCTAGCCACTCCTTTTCCTATCCAGATTTGCTGGATGTGGTGTTGTTTGTTGTTTCAGTTATAATTAGAGATGGTGGTTGGCACTCTACAATTTTCTACCCCAGCACCCCACTGCTAAAGGTCAGTGTTATTTTGTTAGAAATATACAGACAGTTTAGGTTTTCTTTAAATGAGCATGCAATCCCTAATAAATAGTTAAACATAACTTATGTGTATTTACAGATCCCCCTGATATTTCTTTGCATAAGTTTGTTTACATCTAAAAAGACTGACCTCTGGTTACTAGCAGCATCTTCTTGAGCACGTTTGACCGTTCTTTGTGTCAGTGGGAACTAAGGGTATTAGGTACACCATAGGACATTAGATAGTGATACAAGAGGCATCTGTTTATTTTGGGGGATCCAAATTTGAAAACTCTAAACCAATCTGAGATAAGTTAGTTTTTTGGATGATTAAATGTTCATTTGTTGCCTTGCTGGAACTGTACGTGGCTAGAATGAATTCTATATGGTTATTGCTGTAATAACCAGTTGAGTCTGTCACCATAAACAGAAAATAATCTCAAATGCAATAGAACAACATATATCAAAGCACAACAGACATTACATGAGCCTTCATTTGCAAACTATACACTTGAATGGTTATGAAGAGTACATGGACTAGAACTTAAAGGCATCAAAATTGCTTCTACTGTAAGATCACCAAAGGCTCAAAACTCTGATAACAGAAAAAAGGTGGTCGCTGGGTTAACTGAACATACAAATAACTTTGGACAGATTGTAGTGTGAGCTAGGCAGTAGTAGTTATTAGTGATGGCCCGAACTGTTCGCCGGCGAACTATCCGCGGCGAACATCGCATGTTC
>CM070033.1:28391550-28424142 GCA_036250615.1 Ptychadena robeensis
AATTGATCGTTTTAAGTCGATTGAGCTAAAATCGGACCCGTGTATGGCCTGCTTAATACTGTATCTACCTGGCTGTTATTGGTAACAAAAACTATGAAAGGTTCTTCAATTCTGCATTTTATTAGGTTTCATAGGGAATTTGTGCAGATACTAAATTAAAGATGGCATCTGATGCCACTCACAAGTACAAGGTTAACAGGATTTAGAATCATCAGAAATTATAATGTGCTTGGCTTGGGAATTGCTAAATTCTCATTATTCTCTCATTATTATTTAGGTGGTTTCTATGTTACAATAAACCAACACCTAGAGATATCTGTAAAAACATGACATAACAAATAGTGTATAAATAATAATAATTATATATTATTTACACTTAAATTTGTTAACTTCATCTGCTTTTCACAGCCTCCAAGTTAAATTTCAATGCAACGTAGTAACTAGAAAAGTGAAACCATGTTGGCTGTGTCCAATACTTGTTGCTTCCGTTGTCCACTGTAAAAAGAACCACAAAAGTCGGGCCTTTACAAACTTCCCAAAAATTGTTTTTCTTAAACAATGCTTCAAGACAACAAGTTTCTTCTCACTATATCTCCATTTTTGACTATATCTCTATTTTTGACTATATCTCTATTTTAAATATATCTCTATTTCAGCCTATAAACAAATTCCAGAGAATAATACCTAGCCTATAGGAAAGTAAACGCCTGGATCATAGTAAACCAGCCTCATTGAAGTCAACATATAAATGCAGGTTAAAGTCTACCATCAAACTCACTGCCTTGTTACTTCATACACAAAACACTAAATAAATCAGCCAAGACCCTCAGCAAAAATGTAGACCTCAACAAATCTAGGAGCGTCATAGAAAGTGGGTGTTAAAAGAATTCTTTCTGCCAGACACAGAGTCTACACAAGCGAGTAGCCCATTAATGCTTGACATGTTTCATTGACTTTATAACCCTATAACCCTATGGTATTATCATTGCTGGTGACATGGCTCTAAGGGATATGCGGTCCTGAAAAGAATGTGCATATTTTAAGGTAGCTCTTGGAAGTACTGGCAAAAAAGGAAATTAGAGTTCTTGTGGTGCCCACTATTGTCTTGTTGCCCTCAAGTGGATTACAGAAAAGCAGCCAAAATAATATATCCCAACCTCAATTTTTCTTAGCGGTGCATGCCTTTTCCAGAAGAGCTAAAACATAGCAAATTAAATCTGAACTCTGTAAACTAGTCACTTATTAATTTGTAATGCTTTTTCCTTCTTGGTCACAAATCCTGTCTATCTTTAGCAATTAGATTTCCCGGTACCCTTAGTAATAAATGGACTCTAAGTAACAACCCCTGAGTCTCTGTTTCTGTATGTATACATTCTAGGTCACAAATCTTTCTGACCGCTGAACCAAAGTATCCCACCATCCACAAGCACACTCAGACCCTACCTGAGAAGACTCCTGCTAAGAAAGAACATTTGGGAAGTCTCCACAGATTAACTGAAGACTGACTGGGAAGATAATTTATGGATTTTATGTTTATCCCCCACAACTAATTCATAACATTAGCTTGTTAAGAACCTCCAGGGTGCCAAAGAGGTTAACAAATTCTAAGGCCTATTAACTAAGCAAACAGGAAAAAATAATATTTAAGATCTAATATTTCAATATGCCCCCTATAGTTTCTTAAGCAAATCATTTGTTTTGTTTGTTGCAAACTTTTGTAAAGCCCCCCATACACCTTACAATCTTTCCATACAATTTCTGTACAATCAACTTTTGTTTTACCAAAACCATGTAATATGAGGAGCTTTCTCATCCTTACAATCACTATGCATTCTATCAGGGAGGACCTGGCACTACATAGCAGTGATATATACCTTCCAATCACTATGTATTCTATCAGGGAGGACCCGGCACTACATAGCAGTGATATATACCTTCCAATCACGATGTATTCTATCAGGGAGGCCACTATACTACACAGATGTAATGGAAATTGTATGGATTGATCTTAAGGTGTATGGGGGCTTTAACCTGTAGATCATGACAGTAAAAGTAATTTTTGTTCCAGGGTAACAACAAGCTAATGCCACACAATTGCCCTGCAGTACATCTAATGCATGTCATCACAGTGAACAATGGTCTTGACCCTCCAATGTACAATATAGAACAAGACACATGCTGTGGTCTGCTTTTCTGGTCTGTGGATGGGTCTAATAGGAAAAATAATGGTGCACGCAAGACGCAAAACAGAAAAAGGTTTTCCTTAACTATAACCATAGCCATATATCAAAAACAGTCATCTGCTCGATTCCCGTTCAAAAGGAAAACCGATCCGGCTTTAGTCTGCATGCAGTTTGTATGCTTATTTTGAATTTATGACATTTCATTAAGTATTTTAAAAGTATATAAACAAATTAAAAACCTGTAATGTTTTACATAGTGACACTAGGGAATTTATTTTCAACGATTGAATTTTTTTAATTTTATTTTGACACACACAAATTCCCTTTACTCTGACAGTAAAATGACGATGTGGGTGGGGGGGGGGGGTTGATGAAGGATTTTATACAAAAGGAAGATATAGATGTAGGCATACATTAAGCTATATGATGACCCGTTATTTAAGAACATTAATTAAGCTGCAGTTAGGTAGTGTCTAAATACCAAATCTTGGCCAGTTAATGTACATCGTAATGAATGTTCATTCATTAAAAGGATGACAAAGGATACTGGAAATGATTTTTCTATAAAAGGTTATTTGGACAGTAAGGCTATGTTTCCATTACGTTGGGACCCCTCCGTATACACTTAGCGGGAGGTCCCAACATATCCGATAGACTTACCTGCTCAGCGGAGGATCTATCTTCACTGTGCCGAGCCACTCCGCCGATGTAAGGCTGAACGTAGTCGAGTACATTCAGCCTCTGCACCGGTGGATGTGTAAACAGATCATCCGCCGGCAGGCAATGTCTGTGTCATACGTCAGGACCCCTGCTAAGCGTATACAAGCCCTAAAGCTAGCCATACACGTGTCGGATTTCATGTCCAATCGATTCATCATCCGATCGATTCCGGCGATTCTGCCGGGAATCGCAGGTGTGATCAATCGGCCAATTAAGAGTATCCATCGCAGCATACCACCTTGTCCAACGGATTCCGGGACGGATCCGTGTCCGATTGTCCACCTCACAAATGGCAACTCCCCCTGATCTGGACAGAATCGCATGAGAAAGACCAACATGTTGGTTCTCTGTCGGATCCGATTCTGAGCCCCTGATCAATCGGACGCGAACGATCGGACCAGGTGGGCTGCATGCGATTCCGGCACGATCGTTTGGCATGCACGCGCCCGGAATCGATCGTGCCGGAATCCGGTGCGAATCCGACACATGTATGGGGGCCTTAAGGAGAATGATTTAAACAAGCGCTAAGGAGAATGTAATATCTTAAACATTGTCATAAGTCCAAACACTTCTAAATTGCAGTAAAGGGTGGAATTTGGACTGTGCCCTCATTAACAATTATTTTTTCTGGATGTTTATATGGACCACTGCCTTAATACTTTGGTCCAGGCCAGCATATTTCCTGTATCATCACATCATTAGTCATTGTATCTGAGTAACTTGGTTTATTATATCTATTTCAGTATAATAAGTGCAAATTGTCCACAAAGATAACATTTTTCTCAATCGGTCTTCTACTTGACAAATGGTACATGTGGTATGTATATGATTAGAATGAACTCTTCATTAAAGATCCAGAAAAGATAGCAAGTCCAGTGTTTTGTTTAATTTAATTCATTTTTCATGGATGTGAAGGTGTTGTCGAAGAGGGTGTAGTTGGACATCCTTCAATGAGAGTATTTAAAGTAATATTTTAAGACATGGAACGATCCAGGTTAAATCTCATTTTTCAAGTGTATGATATGCACCTTTAGATTTCTGTCAGATTTCTTTAAGGTCTCCTTTTGTTTTGACCAAAACGTAATATGATGGACTTTCTAAACCATCAAGTCTACCTCTGTTCAATCACAGAGGACCCGGCACTACATAGTTGTTGGTAGATCTAAAGGTGTATGGCCAGCGTAAGGAACAATTACAAACTTCATTTAAAAACATGAGATGTTTTCAGATGCTTGACAAATGCATAGTTTCTTCTGTATGGTCTAAAGTTCCCTCTTAAAAAAGTAACTCTTATATACTCATGGTAACTATATATTTCATGGTTTGTGATGTCAACATATTTTTTTTTCTACTTATAATTTTTCAAAATAACTTTGAATTTAGAGGTTCTATTAGTTATATATAATTAATATAATACTAAGTTGCCCAGTTTCAGGTGGGCCAAAATACATTCTTCATTAGTCAGTAAAAATATAATATTATAGTATAAAATATTATAATATATTATAGTGTATAACAGGAAATAAGGGAAAAACAAATATCTTACATGAAAGATGGATCAACACTCTATGCCCAGAGCATCGAGAGGCAAAAAGTTAATTGCTTTGTGAAGCTGCCAATTAGAACTTAATGAATTTCATGATAAAATATGGTTTGCAATCATGCGTATAAGGAAAGAGAGACAATACAATAAGGGACTTAGAGGCATTTTCTGAAAACATTCAGCGAGCTTCCAGAGAAACGCATTGAAAAAAGTAAAAAGCTGAAGCTCTCAAAGACCGTTGTTGATTAAAGCTTTCTCCGCTGGAGATGTACAACGCACCTGAGGCCAACTACAGCATAAACACATAGTGCTTTTAAAGATGAACTACATGAATCGTGTATTTTCTGGTTTGTTACTGAAGGTGAAATCAGTTCACAGAACATTCTACTACATATATCAAACAACTCTTTCAAAGTGCGCTTCCTCATGAGCTATCATACTCATTCATGGAGCCATACACACCAAGAGCTAAAGACAATGGCCTCCTTTATGCATTCACATCCATTCATAATACTCTTCACTGTCCTGGCCTCATCTGCCCAAAACCTCTATACGACTTGGTGTACTTTTGAGCCAGATCAGAGAGACAAGACTATAAAAATGTTAAGCTTAACCTATAGCTTTCATTCTCTCTGTACCATTTCCTTCAAACCAACCAACAACTATGTTGTACAGGGGTCTCCCTGACTGTATACAAATTGATTGGAAGGTTTAGAAAGCCCACTTTATTACATAGATTTGAAAATATAAATGTGCATGTATAAAATAGGACAGACAGATTGTAATGTCATTAGGACCCTAAAGGGCTTTATTTGCAGGCACTGTTGATATGTAAGCCAACACAGGACTGGGAGAAGATGTTAAATTATTTCAAAGAGGCCATGAAAACCAATAGAGAATTGACATAAAAATATTATGTTCTCTTTCTAACAGAAGACACACCCTTACAGCATCCTAAGTTTAAAGATTCACAAATAATTTTGTCCATAGACTGACAAAGCAAAGACACATTTTTTTTTAATATGCAACTTTTATTCTTAATTTTAGAGATGAAAAAACCCCAATGACTTAAAATATAGCAATATAGATGAAGAGTGAAATATGGTATATGAATATGGCAATTTTATTAGTTAAAGCAAAAGTAAACTTACTTTTGTTCCAGCATTGTGAGGTCTGAAAGCTCCCTTGTCAGTATGGACACCTTAACCCTCAACTTTACTCTTGGGTACTTGCCCATTTAGATTGGTCAGTCTGGAAGAATTGTCCAGTATTGGCCAAACTTAGCACAGTACCCACCAGATGTGCAGCTAAATGTTCTAATTATTTATTACTAAAGCAAGGTTCTTTATTTGAAGAGAGAGAATATAGGTCTCCACTTCCTGAAGCTAATGTAGACTAAAAAGGGGAGCAACTAGAAAGAGGTGTTGCTGTTGAGAACAACACTAAACACCTTAACTGGACCTATGTGGTCTTTATGTTTCTTTTTCTTATATTGCATTATTTATACAAATGTCTGTTTAGCCATTTATGGACTCCCCGCCTGGGCTGTGGCACCTGCTGAAAGCATTAATGCTATGGAAGTGTGATCATGGCCCCCATGTATGCCTAACCAGAGCTTGCAGGATCATTCAGACAATTGTAAATGTTTTAAAAGGTGTAAATGTGTGGTTTACACTGACCGTTCCCCCAAAAACTATTGGGCGATTTTTTTTAAGGCAGTTGCCCATAAGGATAAGATGGGGACAGTTGTCAGTGATTGACTGACCTCACAATTTGAAACAGACAATGTAAATATAGCTTAAGGGAAAGGGTTGCTGTACCCAATTCTCCTGATCTAAATGTGTTATTACTAAAACGTGATGTAAAGCTAAGGGGTGACTTTATAGTCAAATATTCAAATATAGTTATTGATATGTTTGCCTTTATAATTTTTACTAAGAAAAAGAGAGTTTGGAGTCCAAATGATCCCCAATACTGGCTACATGAAGTTATTGAAAAAGCAAGCTTTCAGGATGTCAGGAAGTCTAAGATCCTTTATTCAGGCCTAATACATATCTGGTCTTTGAGACTCACATTTATACACAAAATTACAAAGTCATAAATATAAACAAACAAAAAACAACCATTTTTTTTGACACACTTAAGGTGACTTGATTGAGGTGAAAGTGAAGGGTTTAGCCTGCCATACACGCACCGATCGGCAAAATCGGGCACCAATCAGGGGTGCCCACATGGGGAGACAGATCCCTGTTGGCCCACAACTCGGCCAGCCAGAGAACGGACATGTCCAATATTCTCTGGCCGATGCGGTCGGCTATGGAAAGCAGCATGATGACGTCATCACGCTGCACTTTAGAGCTGATCTTAGCAGCTCTGTCGGCCCCCACTCAGTAAGGGTGTGGGGGCCTTTAGTTAGTGCAGATAATGACCAGGTCCAGGCATGATATTCATCTCAATTAGTGCATATACCAGATCAATTTGTCCGATATACCTGTCAAAGGGTCATTATCTAAAACGACTTCCGAGCGCCTGCACAAGTTTGCTGATGCTCGCAGACAGGAGCGCCCATTGAACTGACAGCAGCCTGTGAAACGGCAGTGTAAATTTAGCCTTAGCAATTAAAATGTCCATAGACCATGGCAACAAAGAAATATATATATTTCTTGGAGAAGCCCAAGAATTAGAAAAAACTAAATGTTGGTTGAATTATGTCTGAAACGTTTTGCAGGTTGATAAACAGTTCTTTGTGATTAAAAGAAGGAACTCTCCATATATATATCCAAGCAAATATTTTACATATTTTAAGTGATCACCCCAATATAGCAGCTTTGTCTTACCTACTGTCAGTCTGCCAGTGATGGTCCCCTTGTCATTACGTGCATTTACTGTCACATTCTGAGAAGACTGAAGTAGTAAGGAATTGTCCTGTACAGAAAAAAATATGCAAGTAATTATTACATAGCTGCAGAAACGTTACATTTCTTTAATGAACTTGTGTTAACATTTACATAACATATGTAAATATAATATAAAGAATTAAATCTGGAATCCAACTGGTTTCTTCTCACCATTGGTCAAGTGGTAAGTGTTTACAAAAAATCTGCTTTTTTATTATGTTGGAATTTTAATGAGCCTTCACCAACCTCCTGTATAAGGAAGGATTGCTTTCCTACCTTGTGGTGACAGCAGAGAGTTAAAAACAACCAACAGTGAAGGTGTCTTCAGTTGATCAGTTGGTCCGAAGGTAGGAAGATAGCAGGAGTGAGAAAAAGGTGAATATTTCTACTTAGTCCTTTTCTCCTCAACGAAATAAGCATTTAACCCACATACTGTGAAGGAGATCCCACTGCAAGAGTAAATTTTTAGAGGAGACTAGAGTTGGGCTTTAAAATAAATAATATATATAATATATATAATATATTTAATATAAAAAAAATATATAATATATATAATATAAAATAAATAAAAAAAATTCACCTCGCGACTGTTCCACAATAATGTGAACGTTATAATTCATAACCAGAGGTGTTCGGTATTAACAGCGAGTATAATTGAGGATGCCACAGAGAACTAGAGGGAAATAAAGAGTATGTTCTCAACAAGACATTCATTACAATAGATTAAATGTCACAAAGGAACATACAGAGAATAAATCACACTAGATTTAGTTAAAAAGCAGTCTTCTATGATCATCAACAGTTTTTAAGTGACATTTAATCTATTTGTTGAAATGACTGCAGAGATATGTTATTCTACAATTAAAGAAGATAAAATAATTCTTTAACCAGCAAGAGAAAAATGCCAACCGTTCAAAAAAAGTGAAGAAAGCTGAGACGGGAAGAACAATTAATTCATTATGTCAAACGGACTGTGTAGGACAATTTAATTTGCTCAGTAAATAGTCAGCTACCTAGAAAAGTACAATGTTCACACCTCATCAACTGCTGCTTTCCTGATTATTTTATTTACCTGACATTTCATTATCATCGTGATTTAATTCCAAGTCTGTGTAAGCCTTTCTCTTTATTCCCATTTAGAAATAATTTAGTAATGAGTTGAGCTGCAGCCATTAATTAAAATATTAATATACTTACCATTGTTTCAACTTTAGCCTATTTTGATCTTTGGCCCTCCTAAAACTTTTCTTTCAATGGTAGTAAGCAGATTTCTATATTTTGCAGATAGCCATTATGTAAAGCCCCCATACACCTTACAATCTTTCCATACAATTTCTGTACAATCACATTTTGTTCTACCAAAACCATGTAATATGAGGAGCTTTCTAATCCTTTTAATCACTATGTATTCTATCAGGGAGGCCACTATACTACACAGTTGTTGGTAGATCTAATGGAGATTGTATGGATCGATCTTAAGGTGTATGGGGGGCTTAAGGGATTCTTTGATGAGTCCAGGGTGGGGGGCAGAGCTCGATTCACATATAGAAGTGGTCACCTCTACTTACAAGACCACAAACTAAGGAACATAAAGTAAGGAAACTTGCAGAAGCTAATGGAAGAAAGATACATCAGCATAAATGTACTATAATATTAAATAAGGTACAGCCATGTAAGTCTACTTTTGAGGGTTCATAGCCTTTGGCTCTCCCATAATGGCTATTCATTGATAAACTTCCTACCTAATCAGTATGCTCTTGCATTAAAACCTCCTACCATGTTCTAAGTTGTGTATGATAAAAAAGTGAATATTAGCTTTTTTAACCCAAACTGTTTTCAAAATGCCAGCAAGTATGGTAATGGTAACTGTTCCTATGCCTGTATTGTGAGGCCGGTGGATAGGTTTTACTTGATCCCGCCTAGACCTCAGTTCATCTGGTTTTACACACTAAAGTGCTTCCAAGTCTGCTGGGAGTTTTATTTTCAGAAATATGTTTTTTAAGTGTAGGGAAATATACATAGTATGTGAAAGCAACCCAAACGAACACTTCTAAATATTTAAAATAAAAAAACACCTTTCTGAAGCTTGTAAGTAAAATTATGTTTACATCTATTTCTATAGGTCATTGGTACAAAGCTTACATCTCCATAAACTGAGCTACTGAATACCTCAGATTAAGCCATCCAAACAGTTACTCCTTGTTTATAAGCAAGATAAGTCTGACCTCCTTATTTCAGGCTGATGCCCTCTGTGAACCTCGATATGACTGCGCCATAAAGAATAAGGAATCCTACCTACTTAAGCCACATTTACTTCTTGGAGATCCCAGAGCGCACCTTTAATATATTATTCTCACCAAGGGCTTTGCTACATCTGCTTTGCCAAAATAATGCAGATTATGAGCCAGAGCAATTTATAGGAAGATATCATAGTATAAGAGAGAAACCAGTCAGGACTTTCTGATTATGTCTCTCTATGCCTCTGCAATTTAATAGTTGGATCACCCTCCAAGTAGGGGGTTTAGCCTCTAAAGTAAAACTATAACAGTTGTCATACCCACCTCTTTTTTCAGGAATATGAATATTGGTAAATTAAACCTATTAATGTGTTGGTGTTTATATTGTCAGTGTGCCTGACTTAACATGGTTCCTCTGTTTCTTCTTTAGGACTAGTCTTCTCTAGCGTCAAACTCTCGAGTTCAAATCGTTTTGTGACAATAAATGGAACAGTACACACAGCCTTCATTTTCCCGGGTTACCATGTCCTATGTTAGTGTGTCCTAACATGTCTTATCTTGCCCATTAAAAAAACATTAATCACGTCAAAAACTCATAATTTCTTGGGGCCATATGACTATATGGTCCTTGTTCTATTGTGCTTATGTTGTGTAAAAGAATGCAGCAAAAAAAACTCATGGATTTTCAATGTATGAGAGCTTGAGGTTCCACTGAAGACAGTGAAGACTAGGCCTTAATTTCTCTGCCTGTAGTCTCTTCGTTTTAGCGCTTTACTGGCTTTGTTTCACCTGTGTTAGATCATTTTCCAGTGCTTGGCAATATCCATATTTGGCAGCTATAACAGCCTTCAGGGACATGGATTTTGGAAAGTATATGTGGGAGTTTATTCATGTATCAGCCAAGATCATCTTCAAGGTCAGGTACTGGTGTTGGATGATATATAGCTTACAATTGGTGTGGAAAATGTAGGGCTCTGTGCAGGCCACTTGAGTTCATACCCATCAAACTCAACTCATCTTTATGGAAGTGTGTATAAAAGGTACATATGGCAACAGAAAAGACAATACCCCAAGCTGATGCCTAAAAAAGACAATACCCCAAGCTGATGCTTTAGCTCTGCTGCACATACATTTATAACATAATGACATCATCCTTGTTATATAAAAAGGCAAAAAACTAAGTCAAATAGTATGTGATGGAAATCATTTGTCTTCATCTCCTGCTTGATTACTACCTAGTGTTTTCCTTGCTATGGTTTCTTTGGTTCAATCTCCACATTAAGCGTGCTTTCCCTCAATGTCAATAGACGCTCTTGAAATGACTCACCATCCTTGAACGAATTTCTTTGGCATAGAGTGGATAAAGGAACTCGGATTCTCCTTCAAGACGAAGACCTTCACTTGTAACTTTCAAATGTCCCATTCCACTCTGCAAAGCAAACAAAAAAATCAAGTAATCAGTCTAGTTATTATATACGAAGACGTTATACAATTTCACTATATTGACAACTGAATTTAATTACTGAATTCCAAAGAGCTCAGAGCATGCATAACAGGTACTATCCTAGATTACCACAACACGTTACAGAACAGAGACATTTGGTCATTAGAAGTAGTGTTGAGCTCGAATATGCAAATATATTCAGCTAATATCGGCTATTTGAGAATTTGCAATATTATTTAGATTTTTTATATACAATGCGAAAATAAATACCACATGTGGCCATCATTTTGAAAGTAATCGCAATGCGATTATAATAGAATATTCATAGAAGACTAAGAAGCAAATGGTTTTCTATATAATGAGAAGTCCTGCACAAAAAATGTGAGAAACCAATAGACACTTTGTCTTTAAAGAAAACCGCTTCAGTTTACTAAGGTTTTCAGCTATTTATTTAAGCATTTTAAGAGTTCTAAAGCTATAGTCACAGCATGTCATTCACGATAAGGCCTGGCCTTGGCAACACCTTGATTCTATTTTTTTTTGTTTCAATAATTTGTTTTGCCATTTTTCAAAACAAAACAATAACAATTAAAATATGAGATGGCAAAACATCAATTGAAGCATAAGATTTCAATAAAATGGTACAATGGGCATAATGAGTCTACAATGTGATAACTAAGATAATATTTTTAAGTTATTTTGTTTTAGATTTGCTACTGCGCTTTACTGGTTGTTGAAAATATGGCTTACATTTGACTCTAAAATACCTTGGTATAGAAAGTAGTGTATGGTAGACTCATTCCTCTACTACAGTTACGCTGATGCTTATACATGAATGTTTCCCACTTGTGAATATCTTTCTCACTCTAGAATGGTAAACTTCAAATTACTTGGAAAAGCCTTAGGGCATGTTTCCACAGTGTTGTGTGATCTGTCGGGAACTCTACGTTAAGCGCAGTGTTTGGCGGGAGGGGGGTCCAGACGGATCACATACACTTTACCTGCTCAGCGAATGCTGTGTTCTCACAGCGCTGAGCCAAGCTGCCAATGCAGGGGTATGTGAAGTAAAGTGTATGGGATCCATCTGGACCCCCGCCAAGCACTGTGCTGAACGCAGGGGTCCCGACGAATCACACAGCACTGTGGAGACATAGCTTTAAACTCATTCCAGATGAACCAGAAGAAGCATTTGCTTCTCAGAGATAAATTGTATTTTCTTTTCTCCTTGGAATTGTGTTAACATACATCTGAATGCTTCAGGGTGAAAACTGCATATAGATCTGCTTTTAGGGAGGTGTTACATTTGTTTATTAAAATTTTTTCAAGTGCATTTGAGGAATTGAATGCACTGTTTCTTTTGCATCTCACCAAAAGTAAGTTGCATTGTAAAGTGTAAGGATGTGGGAACAGAAACTCACAGTGGGAGCGGTGTTCAATGAGTGCTACTGGGCACAGTGTATAAACATTCTCAACTATGTTGACTTTATAGGAGTACCAAACAAGCATTGGATAGATTCTTGTAAAGCAAGTGGCAATGGACTCTGCAGTAGTGTAAACAAGGTTTCTGCAATTATCCATTATAACTTCTCCGTTTGGCAGTCTGATGTTCAAGCAGGCAGACTTTGTATTCCTGAACAAAGTATTTAACTGTGCATGGGATCCACATAGGCTAAAGTTATTTTATGCCCTGTTGATCGGTCAGGGTGGCTAAATCTACTATGAGGGATAAGCTTTATGGCAGAGAGTACAGCCCTGGTCAAAAGTTGTGACACAAATATTTGAAATTTGTTTTTATAATTGCAATTTGCATATACTCCAGAATGTTATAAAGAGTGTTCAGATGAATTGCATAATCCTTCTTTGCCATGAAAATTAACAAAATCCCCAAAAAACACTGCATTTCATTGCTGTCATTAAAGAACCTGCTGAGATCATTTCAGCAATTGTCTTGTTAACTCAGGTGAGAATGTTGACGAGCACAAGGCTGGAGATCATTATGTCAGGCTGATTGGGTTAGAATGGCAGACTTGACATGTTAAAAGGAGGGTGAAGCTTAAAATCATAAACCATGGTGACCTGCGAAGAAACGCGTGCAGCCATCATTGTGTTAAAAAAAATAAAAATGGCTTCACAGGCAAGGATATTGTGGCTACTAAGATTGCACCTAAATCAACAATTTATAGGATCATCAAGAACTTTAAGGAAAGAGGTTCAATTCTTGTTAAGAAGGCTTTAGGGCGTCAAAGAAAGTCCAGCAAGTGCCACGATCGTCTCCTAAATAGGATTCAGCTGCGGGATCGGAGTGCCACCAGGGCAGAGGTTGCTCAGGAATGGCAGCAGGTGTGAATGCATCTGCACGCACAGTGAGGCAAAGACTTTTGGAAGATGACCTGGTGTCAAGAAGGGCAGCAAAGAAGCCACTTCTCTCCCCAAAAAACATCAGGGGCAGATTGATCTTCTGCAGAAAGTATGGTGAATGGACTGCTGAGGACTAGGGCAAAGTCATATTCTCCGATGAAGCCCCTTCCTGATTGTTTGTGGCATCTGGAAAAGGGCTTGTCCGGAGAAGAAAAGGTGAGCGCTACCATCAGTCCTGTGTCATGCCAACAGTAAAGAATCCTGAGACCATGCATGTGTGGACAATTTTGCCCAAAAACACAGCCATGAATAAAGAATGGTACCAAAACACCCTCCAGCAACTTCTTCCAACAATCCAACAACAGTTTGGTAAAGAACAATGCATTTCCAGCACGATATTAATGTCAATCTCAAAACTTTTGGCCAGGACTGTATGTGTCTTTATGGACTAGCCCAGCCATGAACTAGCACCAGTAACTTTAGATCCCCCTTATGGTCAAGAAGTATCCCGCTGGCATTTGGTACACACACCTGCCAAACTGACTATAACCCGATTTTGGGCCTTCCGTTACAGTACCAAATCTTTAACACATTAAGGTGCTGGGAAGGAAACTTCATGATTTCATACTGCTGGACAGGAAATGAATGTGGTGGTGACTTCAGTCACTTTAGTCATGAGCACAGAGCTGCATTAAGATATGTCACTTATACCTGTCTAGAGTTAAGCTTTAAATGAAAAAGTGTAATTACTATCCAGGCAACATACCTCACATTCAAAACAGGTTTCAGGAGATTCTCACTTGCATATTCTAATCTGCTTTTCAGCTGTCTAATAATTGTATGGTGAAAGGACTGAATCATCTAACTGCTACTTCTGCAAACAATTTATTTTCCAATTACAAAGCTTTTTAAACATTTTAGACTATTTTGATTTAGAATTTATAAATGTTAAGTTTTGAAGGCTGTTACAGAACAGTCAATGTAAGTGTAATCTTTGTATCTCTTTCCAAAAAATCTCCCAAACGTTGAAATATATTTGTGTCAGTACATAGTCACAGCATGCTTAATTTACTAAGCAGTAATGCTAGTAGTTTACCACTGTCTGTTTTTTAACCTCCCTGGCAGTACCAGCAAGGATTCCCCGCCCTTCCCTCTACACATTGCCGGCGTCATTGATGACGGTGACATTGTGACGTGGAAAGCGATGCCTGCCATTATAATGGGCAGAGTTGGTTAACAACCGGGTTTGCCAAAGAGCCAAGGAGGTTGATCATCAATAGTCATTATTAGTGATGAATGAGCATGCTTGGCCAAACATGTGTTCATGCACCATACTCGAGTCTCCGCCCCGCATGTATGGCGGGTGGAAGACAGCCAATCAAGGGGCAGGTAAGTACTGCCCTCACTGTAATGCCAGTAGCCATCTTAGTTGCTGTCATTACAGGGATTGGCTGGCTGGAACACATGGTCAGGTGCTATATAGCACCTGTACCTGCACATTTCAAACATCCAACAAACCATCCCAAAGTCCATTTTGCATTCAAGATTAATCTGGTTTTGGACATATAGTGTTCAATAACAGTGATTTGTAGTTCACAGACATTCATCTGGGCACTATATACAGTTTTTGTTGTGGCCTTTTTTCTGCAACAAATCTAGTCAGACATCATAAAAGAAAATCTGTACTTTTAGAAAAATAAAATTACATTCACGTGGGTCCAAGCTACTCTTATTGTTGTGGCCTTTTGTGTGCAAGTCAGACATCAGAAAAAGATTCTGGACTTTTTTTGGAAATATACAGTCAGGTTTGTTATATGAAGAAGGTGATGCACAGGAAAATTGGTCATGATGCTGATCGTGCATGCAGAGGCCGTGGCCCGGGGCACAAGGAAACTGTGAATGCTGCCAGTGCACATGAAAAAAACACACTGTACCCAGTTCAAAAAGTTGGTCAGCTGGATTGCTAAAGATAATGGTTTCAGTTGTTTAACCTCCCTAGCGCACATAACATAAACCCTTTTTTTAATGTTGTAGGCCTGTAACTAACCAAAATATATCTGTACAGGGGTCTAGTAGACATCCTGAATATAATAAGCAGAAAGCTGTATTCAGTTTCATTTGAAAAATCGGGCTGTCACGATGAGAAGCAGTACGTTTTTAAACTTTAACCACTCTGAACACAGTTTTCTATTGAGAAACTGTGTTCAGACTGGTTGGATTGTGAAAACTTTTTGCTTTGAGATCGGAGCAGAGTCCTCCTCTTCTCCCTGGCCGGTGTGTCACATCACTACTTCCTGGACTCCGGGAGGGGGGATCTTCTCCGATCTCAGAAGAAACAGTAAGCTTCCATACTTGAATCACTATGACCACAGTTCTTTAAATAGAAAACTGTTCAGAGTGGTTAAAAGTTAAAAAGCACGCAACAGATCCCTCTCTCTCTCTCCCCCCATGTCACAGACGTAATGACATGACACGGAGAAGAGGGGGGGGTGGAGATTCGTCTCAACCACTAGGAAGGTTAAGCACCACCCTCTCTTCCACCAGCTCCACTCTCTGTAGCCAAGAGCCTTGTCCACCAAAACCTTCCTCTGATCATCTTTCCTCCCACAATGTAGAGGCTTGCCAAACTAGTGATCCTACCTTTGGATATTTTGAGCAGCTCTTCACAGTGCCCTGATTCCCAACCTCTTTAGCCTTCACAGTCGCAAGAAGATGACGGTGGGGATTGGCAATCATTCGTCATAAATGATTGGCAATCATATAATGTTTTAAAATGTCATGTTTCCTGTAAAATAGTATTTTGTTGGGTGTTTTGGGCGCGTTTTTGTCAGTCTGTCAAAGTGGTGTACAACTTGGGCAAACTGGTTTTTAATTTTCACGATAACAATAAATGAACAATAAATGAATTGTGGTGGAAAATATAGACAGTAACACCGAGATTGTTTCCATAGACCTTAAACAATATCAGTACTAATGAACGAGGAAGCAATCCAAATTATACGCCACTCAACAACAATCTATAAAAAACAAAAATCTAACAGTCACTCAACATGAGTCATGCTAACATACAAAACTGATAGAACATTAAAGTACAAAATTCCTTCAGTTAGAAAAGAAAAAAAAGGGAAAAGGAGGGAGCAGAAAGTAAGTAACGAAGGAAGAAAGAGAGACAGGGGGAAGAGAAGAGGTGAGTGAAGAAAAAGGACCTGCGGACAAGAGCGCCAACACTTCTAGTAACTAGCGGCTGCTGTGTGGTAATGGTCTATCCACGGCTACCAGATCTTTTCAAATTTCGATATTTTATCATTAAGCGTTGCTGCCATACATTCATTGACAAAATACCAGGTGAATTTCACCTGAGCCAGTGTGAGTAGTTGTGACTTCCAGACTCTAACCAATACTTGCTTGGTCACCGTAAAGATAAAGGCCACAAGTTCGGCTTGTGTTTCGCAAATTCCTTATATTTTTCAGGTTTAAAGAGAAGTAGTGCTTTTACGAATACTGAAACTAGGACCGTCAACACTAATTGATCGACCCTTGTTCAATAGCGTATGATTTTGGGGCAATCCCACCAAACATGTTTCAGAGTGCCTATCCTCTGAAACACAACCTCTGAAACACAAGGCAGAGAAAACTAGGATAATTTTCCCTATCCTATATGGCACCATGTAGCAAGGCATCTTAAGTTTGTAGTTAGCCTCCGAGAAGGCCAATGTGCTCGAACCCCTAAATCTTTTATCTAGTTGGGTGCCCCTAAATCTGCTTCCCATTTCTCTACATATTGCAAAGGGGGTGGGGGGTACTGATCCATGCCCAACAGTGCCCAATAAAGTAGGGAGATAGTTCCCTTACCCAACGGGTCTTGGAGACACCGAGCTTAGAACCCAGTAATAGCTAGAGGGAAATCAGTATATTTAAGGGTGGCTTACAAATAACATTTAAAGTGTATTTGGAGAGCACTGAGCACTTTTTCGCCCCCTTTGTTCTCTAGAACTAAATTTCTAATTTCTAAATCAGTATACCTTAAGTTGTAATTTTGATTAACCTGTGGTATGTGCATTAAGCTTACCAACAAGGATTAAAATACACGAAGAGCCCTAAATTACTAAAAATTACCTTTAATGGAGACATGTTTTTTTTTCACAGAAATCATTTCTTTACTTTTTAATAACAGCTAACATTCATCTAGTAGTCTGTAAAGGTTCTCATCTATCCAGGTCATAGTATTTCTGCAGTAGTAAGTCAAAGTAATTCGACTAACCGACGTGTTCATAAAGACATGGTCATGAAATCATATGGCTAATGAAATGTCTTCAAGATAACTTCAGAAAGTACAGTTGCTTTGACGCGAATGTTCTGACATGTGGTCGTTCTGCAGTGTACACAACCTCTGTTACTTCAGCAATATAAGCTTCTATTCCCCATCTTTTCTCCCTCTTGGGCTCTTATTTCCCAGTGGTTTTATGATTTGAATAAAAAAATTAGGATTATCTGTGAAAGGATCAGAAAAAAGAACTTCTTTTGGCCGATTTTCCAATCGATTCCTGAGCAATCGACCACTGTGCATGTTTGTGGTGATCAATTGTTTGTGAATCGAATGCAGCCAGCCTTTCTTCGAATGCCCTGTTCGATTGCTGTTAATTTGGATGAAAAAGAGCCTCCACTCAAAACGTGTCATATTGTTCCTGTTGAGCCCTCCAGCATCTGTAAGCAGGAAGTGATTTTATCCCTAACCAGGAAGTGAGGTCATCCTGGAAAGCACATGGCCCTGAGAGATCAATCCTTGTAAACCTCCTTTAATGTGAGTATCTTGTTTTATTTTATTTCATACTTTTTAAAAGTTTACAGTACCTTACTGTTGTACGCCTCGTGGCCTTGTTCCTATTTGTCTGTTACTTTGGATGAGGACCAGGGTCCCCATTCAAAGTATTGAACAGGAATCAACTGCGCAAAGTGGTGCACATCCATTCACCATCCAATCGTTGTCGTGCTGTGCTCGAGCATTCAACCATCGAGCTGTGTATGGGGACTCTTAGAGTGAGAGAGTTGCCCATTTGCTGCTCCTGACCGACATTGAACCAGGACTGCTGGATGGTTCTTCACAGAGGTAGCATGGGGGCGGTTGGTGGGTGATTACCAGCCACCTGTACAAGTCACAATATTACTTTTACAGGATTTAATAGTCTACCGGGAAGAAAGGGAAGAGATGTATATGTAGAACAAGAATACAAACAGACAAAATTATAAAGGGCTCTCCAAGATCTAAATATGTTCCATTACAATTTACAGAGCGTAGTACAAAAAATACATGCTTTAAGCCAGTGGTTCCCAAACTTTCCTTGCAGAGCCCCCCTTTTCTATTTAGGAACATTATGAGCCCCCCACCTCCCATTCAAAACACAGGAGAAGAAGAATGAGGTCGCACCCCCTGGAATAATTTCGCACCCCCCCCCCCCCCCCCCACCCCCCAACCCCCCCCCCACCTACCAGTTTAGGTATCACTGCTTTAAGCATCATATACCCTCATAAAAATGTATATGTGCACAAAGGTCTGTAGAAAATAGCTATAGTTGACAAGGTCTAGGAAAAGTGGATGGCAAGGGGGATCTTTTGTTCCAACCTTCACCACATGCACTAACAAGGACTCTGCATTTTGTCTAGCCTCTGCCCAAAGCTTCTTGTATTTTGCCCGAGTTATTTAGAATCTCTTTATCAAACATAACATTACAAAATATACAGTGATAAGAGTCCTACATACAGGCTTTCAAGCTTAACACCCTTGCCATGCTTCTAAACAAACATCTAAACAAACCAAAGAGGGGACCATTACCACCATGGGTGTATTGGCTAAATGGAAATACACAGTTGTCTCACCCAATATCTTATCTTCAAAACAATTATTTTTACCCCTTTCACCAAGGCCATCATTTTCCCCTTTGTAAAGAACTTACTGTTAAATGAAAGACAGTTTGGAGGAAGGATGCTAAAAACATTATAAGGAAATGTCTTATTAGCAAGACTGCAAAGTATGAGGTTGAAACAAAATGTAGGCTTTTAATTAAACCAACAGCTCATCACAATAAAGATTATGGCACATGTGTGCTGTTTATGCATCCAGAGTGTGTATATTTTTGTCTCCCCACCAGGTTTCACATCAGTTCTGTTGCTTGGCAAATGTTCCCCGGTCATAAACCCACTTCCTCTGGTGATGCATATACAGCTGTACCAGTGTGTTGTATGCAGGGGGTAAGTCTGCCTACTACTTGGCACTAAAGAACTAGCAGCTGTAAGTGTGCTCAATACAGATAGCTACAATGGGGTTTGTAGAGGAAATCTAGGTTGGAAAACAGCAGAGGTGTGCTAAAAACTTTTGCAATAAAATCAAAATGTTTAACTGCAAAAGTAAAACAAAAGGATTTAACTGGCTTAATAAAATGTTGTGTTTATGTCAAAGTAATTGTATGCTTCAAGGCCCCCATCTTACCATCCAGGCCTACAATCTCACCATACAATTTCTGTACAATCAACTTTTGTTCTACCAAAACCATGTAATATAAAGGCCCCCATACACGTGTCGGATTCCCACCGGATTCCGGCACGATCGATTCCGGGCGCGTGCACGCGAAACGATCGTGCCGGAATCGCATGCAGCCCACCTTGTCCGATCGATCAGGTCCGATCGTTCAGGGGCCCAGAATCGGATCCGACAGAGAACCAACATGTTGGTCTTTCTGATCCGATTCTGCACACATCAGGGGGAGTTGCCATTTGTGAGGTGGACAATCGGACACGGAATCGTCCCGGAATCCGTTGGACAAGGTGGTATGCAGCGATGGATACCCAATCACTATGTGTTCTATCAGGGAGGACCCGGCACTACATAGTTGTTGGTAGATCTAAAGGAAATTGTATAGAGTGATCTAAAGGTGTATGGGGGCTTAACACACCAGCACAGCCAAAAACCCAACTACGTAAACCTCCTTTGGGAATAGTTTGGTTTTCTAGATCACTGCCTCCTCACTAGACGGCAAATTGTCATAGAAAAAAGTACACCACAAAGCAGCTAGTGTGAAATAGCCCTCAAAACTGGTAGGGTATGTTTGTCGGGGAGTGGTGCATTTGGATTACATCAAACATCAAGGCCAAACATGTTCACTTTAACCTTGATTTTCAAGAACATTGTTCTAGAAGTCTTGTGTTTTCTTTAAGGTGGAACTTTGCAAACCTTTGCAGTTTCAGCATCATCTTTTTTTAAAGCAGATGCTTTTTCCTGGCAAGCTTTCCAAACAAGCAATATTTTTCCAGTCTTTTAATAATTGTAGTCATGAATTTTCACATGCTAACTAAAGCTGGGCATAGATGGGACGATCTCCCATCGATCCCCAACCCGACCTAGCGGGCTTGATGACGTCATCATGACCGCCCGCTAGTGCTAGTGCCTTTGTGTGCCGCCTATTACTTCCGCTGGGGACAGCCGTCCCCAGCCGAACTGATGGGATCAGATCAAAATTATCCGTCATGACGAATCACTGTGCAATCCGACATGATGGCTGATTTTAGTCCAATCCTGATTCCTTGTCGAACCGATCCCGAAACCGCACGGCATCCAATCAGCGGGTGTAGGAATCGGCCCATTTATGCCCAGCTTTAGGCTTAAACATACAAAATGTACCTTGTAGGTGCAATTTCCCTGAGCATTGAACGGGTGTTCTAATAATATTAGGGTAATTCTGGTGTAGAGTAGTGGAAGGTAAGTGTTAATCTAGCAACAGGTTTGGGGTTGGCTTAGGCTGGCAACACACAGGTCAATTCCTGTGCGATCAATGAAGGATTGTTTGCAACGTGGTGACGCAACTTATCTCTGACCGATCATTTGGCAAATAGATGCGCACTAACTTTGGCCGATACCAAGGGTTCCCATCCAAAAATTGAACAGGGATTTTCCAACATGTCAGATCCCTGTTCGATCGATATTTTCTTGTGGGATCAATCGGATCAATTGGTCCAGGTGGGCAGCTAAATCGACCCGTAGTTGGCCAGCGTTAGTCAGAGATTGCCTATGCCCAAACTACCTGTATACACTAAGCAAATTGCGGAGAGCTTTATTTTGCTTAATTTTACCAGTATGTAGGTGGAGTCTAATAGGAAAAGCCCACTGCTATGATTAGAGTGAATGGAAGAGAGGTATATGGCCACCTATGGAATCTAAGACTTTTGAGGGGTCCGGTGGTGGCCTATGTATTAAAGAAAGCTGGTCTCTAATAGAAATGTTTATATGGAGTTATATTGTAGTATATTAGAAAAATATGTATGCAAAATAGAAAATAGATACCATCTGTGCTGCCTGCAAACTTTATAGATGTTTGAGTATACAGTAACATTAGAGATTACTACAGAATCCTAAGTATCGGACTTCCCAGAAGTAGAGGATAGTCCTTGTTGACCTCAAGGACAGCTTTATTGGGGACACCAACAATATTCAAGAGTAATGACACCCGCTATAAGTTGAGATGTAGAGAGGACACATTACTCATTGAAGCATAAACATCTTAAATGATTGTGTCTTTTTGTTTGCATCATAATGTCACCTCTAAACTGCACAATAAATTACAAGGAAATGTGTGGAATTTGTAATATTACATCATTTCAGTATAATGAATCAGTCATTGTATTATATACAACTACTGCTCTTTGACAGGTAACTTCCATTATTGTAAAGCATTTTCCCTATGCCACCAGTAAAAGAAGAGTTTATTTATGTTTTAAGTAAAGGTCTTAGAAATCCATCTTCAAAACCTGAAAAAATTCTCTTGGCATAGAGTACACATTTTGTTAACCCATCCTAATTCCCAGTTCCCATTCTATTAGCAAGCTCCAGTGTGACCCCCCCCCCCCAGGCTGCGTTCACATCTATCTGTTTTATACACTTTGACATGCGTTTTCATGTGAACAGGACCATTGGATGTATAAGGTGCACTTGCATTAGTGTGCATTGCCCAATTTGCGTTATAACAAATAGGTGAGAGCAGTGTTCCCAACCTATTAGATTGTAAGCCCAATAGGGCAGGGTCCTCTACTCCTCCTGTGTCATAAGCTGTTCCCTTGTGTTGCATCTCAACTCTAATAATATAATACAGCTCTGTGTTTTATATGTTGGCGCTAAATAAGTAATGGGAGCAAGCTGCAAAGCTTAACTGTAAAAGGAAAAGGTCAGGTCACTAACCTGGATGTGGTTTCTATTAGGACGCTATACATTTAGGATTGGTGGACCAGAATAAACTATCTCTGGGACCAGAGGTAGTGCCAAATGTGTATATAATCCTTCTGCCAGTAAAGAGAGACCCCAGTACATTAGTGTGTGGAAATGTACTTTACTTCTTACTTTATTCAACACCAGAGAACTGTGTCACCACAGTTCCTTTATTTTCCTAGAGTTCTACTACATATTGAGCCCAGGTAAACCAATTCCCCCTGACTTCTTAGGGGCAAGGGGAATTTAAGGGCTCCAATGAGAAAGTATGGGTCACAAGGTACATATATTTAAAACAATTACACAGTTAAAACACTAGATAGGCCTCAGGCCTTGATGATAAATAGTTACTCAGCTGGCAATAACAAACATGAAAATAAAAACACAATCAATAGTAATACTCTGCAGATTGGCAGAAGGGTTTTTAACTCCCAACCCAACGTACGTTTCATTCTTTTAATGACTTCTTCAGGACTCCACAGGGGAGATAAATTTCGACAGAGCTAATTTGAGCCCAAAAGAAAAATTTCCTCAGGAGCCAACATGAGGTAACCACCAGGGTCAGAGCAGGTTCCCACCAATGAACGGGGAACAAAAAAAGGCACCCTACATCCAGCAAAAGAACCAGGTACATGTAATATAACAGGTGACCAGTTGAGTAGGTACAAAGTAAAGATAATAGGTGTCTGTTATGTTGTAAGGTGAGTGGGTGTCCCAGGAATTCTTAGCAGGACCAGCCGGTTTAGGATTGGTTGGATAGAAATACAATCATGTAAAATCTCTATCCCTTATACGCATTTAACTGTTAGGTTGGCAGTTTTCTTAAGTTATAAAAATAAACTTTTTCTAAATCAGCAGCATCTCTTCCCCATAGCTACATGCTCAGTGTGATCGCCAACAATAGAAAGCAGCCCTTGTGTATTAATATTTAATCACTCTTCTCAACTATGAGCTACTGCGTATTACAGGTACCGGAGAGCATATTTGTTTTTTACGCACATTAAAATGTAATTAACACAATGCAAAAAAAAGAAAAAATCTCCATTAATCTGCAAACAGTAAATGGTAATGCCCACACTACATTAAAACTAATGTGTTAGTGCTGTGCTGGTAACAATTTAACATTCAGGACTTACTAATTTTGACTGCTTTACATAAAAAGTAACTGCTCTTTATGTTCAACTTTATCTACTGAGATAATTAGGCAAATGGATCGTGTAGGACGGCTTGTGAAATTATGGAAGTCCCATTATAAGGTACCTTAAAGTAGAAGTGCTCACCTCTACTTGTTACTGACACCCAAGACAAAGTCTATGTATGCTTTCCATCTTGGCAGTACTCGATTACGTCCAGGCAACCACTATGGAACAGATTTATTGTTTATTGGCTGAAAGATATCTTATCAATGCAAGTGACATCATCTCCACAAAGTGGACCTCTTAACCCTTATGTACTCAACTGGGCTCCCTCGCAGCTTTTTGACAAATATTGGATATTCAAGAATTCGCAAATTTTGTGAATATGGTGGCGAATATTAGAGATATGATGCACTGGCAAGCTTATGGCCATGCATTGTGATAATAAATACCATGTGACCATTCATTTTGAAGATAATCGCGATTTTGATGTGATTATGATAGCGAATATATTATCGCAATGCAATGGCCTATACGCGGAAAGTTCATATTTACGAACATCGAATCAAATATTAGTAGATTTGGGAAATATCGCAAATTCCAATATTGCCTATGCTGCTCATCACCCCTCTTTGATATCTTGAAGCGGATGATGAGATTGGTGGTGTTAATGAAACTGGAGAGCAGTGCTGTCATTGGCCAGGCCATTTTACATTGATTGAGATGAGTAGATCACATGCCCTGACATACTCTGCTACAGAGGAATAAAGAACTTTATTTCCCGCATCTGTTCGTATCAATATAATTTGGTATAGCAGCAAAAACCTGTTTTGGGATTTCTTAGCCATATCTAATGCAGATAGACTAATCCTTTCAAAATATTTAGAAATGGGAAATTGTGATGGATTACAATGTAATTACAATGCAATTTGCTGGGATTCTGCACACTCCCTCCACCCCTCACACATCACTGGCATCATGAACGGCGCTGGGGGTGTGTTGAAAAAGGCCGGGAACTGCCTTGATAACATGGAGGTCAATGGTGCCGCCTATTTGCCATCAATGTTACACGGAAGAGATGGACCTTGAAGAGATCAGTTGGTCCGTTGATACTCAGATTCGCTCCCTGGGTTCACTAGGGATAGGGGAGTATCCCTGAACATAGACCTGGGTAAGCATACTTACCCCAAGCTACGTTCAGGCTAAACAATGAATGAATAATGAATAAATGAATAAAACTGTATACCTGCTGAACCGTTTAGTTTATATTGCACCTTATCCTATACTAAATACACGTATTCACATAAAACATGGTCCAGGTATACAAAGCAGCGATAATCATCTCTCATTTTAAGGCTGATCTGTGCTCACAGAAACTTCTTTTATGCATCATAGATACTCAGAAGAACAATTAAAAGACTGAATGCAAACTGCAGATCTATTACCCAATAAAGGTCAGAGTCTTACTGGATGATTTGCTGTGTTATTGCTGATCATGCATATTTCAGAATGGCCACAAGTAATTCATCATGGTTCTGTGGTCTTATAAAATATGTATCTTTTGGTCTCATAAATCAGCATCAAATCTTACGCTTGCCACTGCTATCCAGGAAAATCTTAAGGTAGGCAAAAATATAGGTCTTACAACAAGTTAAATGAAAAAAATTCAAGGAAATGATAACGATAAAATTCTGAGATATTTATTTTCACATGTTATATTTACTATTTACTTTGTTGTAAACCGCAATATATGCTTATTGCTTAAGGTGAGTGGCACACTAAAGGCACTAAAAAGCCCCTATCTGGCTTGTTGTACTCTAGCAAATCAATCATCAAAGTTTAGGCTGCAGCAATTTCTCTTGCTGATGTTACATCTGACATAGCTTAACACTTGCCCAGTCAGAAAACAGATACAGGAGAAAGGAGAGAGATTTCTTCAGTTAGAACTTTAATGTTGGACCAGTTGCTACTTCCATTGGAGAAGACTTGTTTACAGGATACTCCTACAAGCTGTATCAGTCGGTTTTTCTGAACCAAGAGCTTTTGCATCTGTAGTGTAATGGACTTGGCCATGATTAATATGTTAACTCATACTGTAGATTAGTCCTCCCAGCTCAAGGGAGATGCCTTTCTCCAAGAGAGATATAAACTTGATACATAGGAGGGGCTAGTCAGTTCTTGCCCTGGATGTGACCCTGCAGCAGCTGTCTGCCAGGATCCCACATGGGATTTGCAGGACCTTCCATCAGATAATGTGAGTTAATCATCTTCCCCAAAGGGCTTAGGGTAGTTCTGGACAGACACCCTCCAATACTAATGCTCGGCATACACACACCAAGCAGGTCAGACCAACCTGCTCCAATGTATGCCGAGATGCTAACGTGATGACGTCATCACGTTAGCATCCCGTTGCATTGTGGGGCCCCTTCAATCGGCCAGGCACCCTTTGTGTGCCGGCAATAAGCTGCGATGGAGACGCCATCTTCATTGCAGCTTATGGCATCGGCTTCTATCGGCTCGTGCCGGCCAGAGATTTTCCGACATGTCCGTTCTCTGGCCGGCCCAGAAGTGGGGCAACAGGGATCTGTCGCCCCATGTGGGCACATGCCGATTAGCGGCCAATTTTTAACCTGACCGACGGCGAGAGCGCGCACGCCCGTCGGTCAGATTAAAATCCGGCCATTTATCGGCATGTGTATGCCTAGCATTAGTGCCCCGGGAAGCTATCTCTTCCCTCTTGGATTACAAGCACACCTCTCAGGACTTAATATATAGACTGTTTGCAACTGTGTATAAGACTATACCCCATCACTGGGACCAGAGGTAGTGCCAAATGTGTATATAATCCTTCTGCCAGTAAAGAGAGACCCCAGTACATTAGTGTGTGGAAATGTACTTTACTTCTTACTTTATTCAACACCAGAGAACTGTGTCACCACAGTTCCTTTATTTTCCTAGAGTTCTACTACATATTGTAACCTTAGAAAAAAGCACAGCAACTGCAGCCTCCATATATCATGGCTAAGCTCAGGAGTTTCATATATGTATTAAAGGATATTAGGTTACAGTTGGGTATTACCTAAAAAATCTGAATATTTACAGTGAATGCTAGTGGGTTTAGAAAACAATAGTGTGATAAATTGAAATATCATCTATTATTAGATATGTGAAGCACTTACAGATGGCGTGTGTTATCTTTACAGATACTTAGTAACAGCAGCTGAATATAGTCTTTGACTTACAGCTTTCTTATGACATACAAAAACAACCTGACTCTTTACCAGAGTACCCAGACCTAGTAAATACACAACAGTCATTTATAGTAGCAGCTTCTAATTTTATAGGCTTCCAATGCAGTCAGCTAGACATATAACTGTAGGTTTGTAAAGGTCAGTGCTTTTAGGCTATTGGAAACCATTTACAAGCATTCTGGGCGTAATTGTAAATGTCTAGAAAGGAACATTTTTTACCAAATCAATTTAATTGTCAGCAGTGTAACTGTGAATTTGAAAAAGTACCAAAAACAAATCTATGTTTTATTTAAACTGATACACAATACCTTGATTACAGGCAGCAAGGAAAAGCCGGTCACAAGATAAAGAGTAAATAAATGTGTTACATTCTACCTAGAATCAGTCTGCTTAGCTTGTGATTTAACATTTAATGCAAAAAAACGAAAATATATACCTACATAAGGAGGCAAACTTAATACAGACTGCAACTGAGCCAACCAACCAACCAACCAACCAACCAACCAACCAACCAACCAACGTTGCAGTGTTTCAGTTGCAATCAGCATGTCCAAATTTGCTTGCTTCTATATAAAACTCCATAGCAGTGAGGCTACGCTTCCACGGTGTTATGGGCACTGTTGGCACCACCTGCATTAAGCACAATCCTTCAAGGGGATAATGACGTAGCACGGTCCACCTGGCGGAAGTTCAACATAGTGCACCATGATGTTGATCTTACACCCGGCGGACTGGCTCAACGTCGTGGGAACAACAGGTGGGGTAGGCAGGTAATATGGATGGGCTACACATCCCTGTGAAGGAATTAGCTTAATGCAGGGGGTTCCAACAGAACCCATAAAACCGTGGAAACTTAGCCTTAGTTTAAATTTCAATGGCGTTTTTCAGTCCGTCAACGCAACCATGATGCGTTGGGGGCATTCATTAACCTCCCTAGCGCACCGCCCGTGCGCCACTTTTAACAGCATAGTACGGTCAATTGCAATTCCCACCCTCCCCCCGCCTCTGTCCACACAGCCAGAATCATTAATGACGCTCTGGACGAGCTGGGCTCATCACGAATGCTAGGGAGGTTAAGAAGTTAATGGATTAAATGCATTGTCTATGGGTGCATCAGCTGTTGCATCAAGGTCGACCTAGTACTCTACGCTGATTTTAATGCAACGTATGCGGGTACAGGCTCATTCAATATAATGGGATGCATGAACATCCTTCTGTATTTTGACTCCGTGGAAACCAAGTCTTATCCTGAGTGTGGTTAGGATTGCTTAACTTATTCAGATGAGCCTGCGGTGCTCCCACCAGTGATGTCCATCCATCAGTCATGTAGTATAGGGTCCTCTGTTGGTAGAGTTAATTATTTAGAAAACCCCTCATATTACATGGTTTTGGTAAAACAAAAGGAGATCTACAGGAATCTAGAGGAATCTAAAGGTGTATGGGGACCCTTATTGTAAATAATTTTTTTCAAAACACTGCTGTACTACAAATTGTCCAACAGACAACTGCTCATACTAGAGTAATAAAATATATAGGTACTGTGTATATACATTGAGTTTCAGAGGGATTTCACTGTTGAGGGTTAATGCTCGGGAGTGGGATACATAATAAAGTGTGAGTTGATTTAGTGGTGTGTAGACACTTTGGGACATAATGTAATATGCAGGTGTTTAGTGGTGTGTATACAGGTGTTAGTACAGATAGACACCTAGACAGATGAATGATTGATATCCATCATTTTATTCTCATTACTGCTGCTGAAAGTTTGGAAAACTAACAAGTCAACAAAATCGAATACAGCAAGCTGCAACTGCAGAAACATGGCATTCTGCGAATGTGAGGAGGTAGAAGCAGAGAAATGAATAACACTGAAAGTTCATTTTTCATAATACTGAAATATTTACCTAAAGTAGACCTGTCACAAACCTTACTAATTGAAACTTAGCAAATGATGAGTAAGATTAATGGTTTGTTTTCAGCATAAGTTCCTATTCAAATAATCCAATGGTTGATATAGAAAGAAAAGTTTGGATTATACCGACTTCTACAGTAGGAATGTACACTGGTAGACAAAAAAAAAGTAGGCCAGCCTCAGATATAAAACCTGCAACTAACAGCAAACTGGAATAAGCAAAGTGAACGCAGAGGGTGGTACAAAATGATATGCTATTTTCCTTTTTAAATACCGAGGGGCAAAAAAAAAAAAAAAAAAAAAAAAAAAAAGAGTTCTAAACCTTCAAGACCTTTAAAAGTTGTCCAAATTAAGATGGGCAACACATCAAACAACTGCCTGCCTGGGGACTGCCTGAAGCTCAAAGAGCCACCAGAAGGAGCTTTCCCTTACGGCTGGATCCTGAAGAAGTCAAAATATCCATCTGGTAAAACTAATAAAACGTGTTTAAAAAATGCAGTTATAAGACACAGAGGCCTTGTGCCAAAACATCCAAATAAAAAAGAACATGAAACCATAAGAGGTTAGCCACCGTGACATGGTGGAAATAGAAACTGGGGTGTCTTTTATAGTGCAATCCATTATGACAAATGATCCACCTTGTGGAATGAAAAACCTGCAGAGATATTTTTCTTAAATATTTTTAGTTCTACATATTGTTCAAAGCATATGTAAACCGTTAAAATTAACCTCTCTTACTTCCTACTGTTTTGGTTAATATACCATTGAAAGTGTTTTGTTATATCATGAAATACCAGCTGTTGCTGCCAAAACCCTATTGAATTGGTAACTTCCTGTGCTCTTTGCTGACTCGCTGTTCCAAGTAATTTCTATGGACTACAGCAGCTGGGTACTCTGCAATCCTTTCTTGGGTGCAATTTGTACCCAATGATACAGTAAAAAGTAAAGCAAGCACTGCTATTCCAGAACAGAATTGTATTCCTAGTAGGGTTACCAGTTGAAAATAAACAAAAGCCTGGAAAAATAAAAGAATTGACATGATCTCATTGAAGGACTGGTCAGATGCAATATATTACATTTGTTTTGGGGATTAGATACACTAAAGGTAGCCATACATGGTTCGCTATTTCCACTCAATCAACCAAAATTAGATAACTTTATGTTGATCACACAGAAATCGATTCCTGCACACCTGGTACGATCGACCAAAAGTGATGGAAATCAAACATAAAATCAACCAAGCAGTGATCGGACATGTTTTTAAATTTCAGGTCGATCATACAAGTATCTAACAGGTTTTCTAGGGATTTTGATCTGTCCTTTACCTTAGTAAAGGAATTTATCGGTTCTAAATCAATGACCCTGTGTGGTGGTACAATCATTCAATGTTGGATTGCCAATTAATATTTAAACTGCACAAGATAATCCAATCTGAGATCGATCGTGCAAACCTCAACCCATGTATTGGTACATTACGTATAAGTGCAACCTCCAGAATCAACCACAAACATTGTAGAAGGTATAATATAAAATTGGGTGCAATGGTACCAATTTTGGGTAATGACCAATAGCTTTGGTAATGGTAAAAGGGAAGCAACATGGCGGAACAAAGATCTACATGGGATCACAACCTAACACACACTTAAACCTTCATAACCGGGAATGTAGTGTCTATCCTTTGTTGTTGACTATGAATTTGCTCTTACAAATACTTTTAACAACCCAAATATGAGTCCTTCTTTTTTTCTACACTTTAACAATCGAAAATTACTATACCATTAACGAGAAAATTAACAATTAGTGGACACACCCAAGCAGAGATTCAAATGAAAGTCAATTGAATCATGGAACATTAGCAGGCTGATATCCATAATAATTAACGTCAATTGGAAATGATTAATTACAGTATTAGGCTCCACAACTTATTACAATATATAAAGCAGAAATCTTTAGCCCTGTGAGTAATTGTGCACTGGGGACATTGAGAAACAGAAATGAAAAGATTAACCAAACAATAAAATTATGTACAAATGCTGATTTAGATAGAATTACATTGTTCTTACAATTAAAAGAGATGAATTTTAAGATGTAATAATGAAGATGAATATTTACCATTAGTTGGGTTTATATATCATCAATAATTAATATAACTGCATTAAGCACACAACATTTTATAATGCCTTGTAATAAAAAAAGATGTGTGTTAGAACCTTAAACCACAGCTCTGTGCATGTTTGTGTAGTAAAGTCACATAATTGCTTGTTTTTTGTCCTTGTGATATATTATCTATACCAGTGGTTCTCAACCTGTAGGGCCGGACTCCCACTCTCGCCAAGCTCACTGAAAGCATCAGAGCTGATGCTAACATGAAGCAACACTGATGCCCACAAGTGGGGTGGGAAGCTAGAATAGAGAGTATTGTAAAGGAGGGGACATTACACTTATCTGATCATGCTGAGTGATTCTGTGGAGTGTATTTTCTGGTATTTGGAGCGAAACATCACTTCCGGGGTCACGGAACTAACAAGGTTGAGAATCACTGCTCTATACAAAAAAAAAACATATACAAAAAAATAGGGCTATCCTACATTCATAGGGATACAGAAACAACACCTCCCTATATCTAATATCATTTATGATGAACTGTATGGACTGAAAGTACAACCAAAGACACTTCTGACTTGTGAGTTTGTGCAAAGCTGCTGAACATGATATCGTCACCAAAACTGTTGGAGAAAGAGAAGGGTTGTGTTTTTAAAAAAAAATATTTACGTATTATTAAGTATATCTAGTTAAAGTCAAGACGAACAATTTTGTTTAGGGGCTTTGCAATCATCCAGTAGAAATCTTGTGACAATCTCTCGTGGAATTCACTGGCATGCTCAACCTGTTATTTCTGGGACTTAATTTAAATGTTGTGAAAATTAAAATCTACATGAAATATTTTAAAAAAAAAAGACAACACAAATTTGAACTAAACTACAAATACAGGCTGCTGACCAAAACAAATACACAATTTATGTCAGTGTAAAAGTTATCAAGATTACTTACTGGTGAGAACCACATGACTTTCAGAATCCAAATGGTCAGAGCAAAATTCACCACTAAGATGATGAGAAGAAGTAAGACAAACAGGTAGAGGCATCGCTTTCTCCAGCCATAGATTCCAATGCTATAGACATACTGTGTCTCTGGGCGTTCTATGCCGGATTCTTGGGTTGTTCTGGTGTACTGTTCCCGGACCATCTGCTACAAAATACAAATAAACTGTTAAAATTGTCTGCTCCATGGTGAGTCTCTCAGAATTGTCTTTACTAAGCATGCTGTATCTTCCAAAAAAATCCTTCTATTTTTTATAGACAAGGTCTGCTTGGTCTGCAGTGGTGGTTCCAAAACTGGGGGGCATGGAGAGGTATTCCAGAGGGGGTGCACCTAGAGGGGCAGCCAAGGTGGCACTTGGAGCCTTGTGAGAAGTTATTTAGACAAACAGAGAGAGAGAGAGAGAGAGAGAACGAGAACTGCAGCACTTAGCTGTGTGTCTGTGTTTGTCGCTATGTTAATGATGGAGGTGTGTGTGTCTGTCTCTATGTGCCTGATAGGGGTGTGTGTCTGTGTTTGTCTCTATGTGAATGATGGGTGTGTGTGTGTCTGTCTCTATGTG
>CM070033.1:28430949-28459253 GCA_036250615.1 Ptychadena robeensis
TGCGTGAGTGGGAAAGCCGGCGCTCCTCCATTAACATGGAGGTCTATGGCGCTGCCCCCCACCCCCTTTTGCGTCACCGTGACGCGATCGGGGTGGTGCCGAAACCCCGGAAATGCTGCAGCGATGAAGCTTTCCAGAGAGGCATCAGGTCTACCCGATGCCGGCTTCCCCTGCGGTTGAGACGAGCCTGAACAGCGGATGAGCTGGGCTCATCTCAACCGCTAGGAAGGTTAATAAAGGATTGCAACATCAGGATTCATCTATCTGTAAATATTATCGGTACGTGTATGGCTGGCCTAAGAGGCCAAGAGCAATCTGGGAATCAAACTGCACAGAATTCTGTAATAATACTAGTTGTATTGTGTTAATAATATATCGACCAGTAGATTGTGCATTTATTGACTGAAGAATGGAAATTTTCCTCAAATGTTTTTGGTAATATAATGCAGTTAATTTTACAATTTCAGACATAGGTTCCCAGTGCCACTGCAGCTTCACACACCTACAACACCAGAGATCAACCCCTACTGCTTGACAGTAGCACAGACTGGGTACTTTTCATAGGTCTTGGAGATTCCGCTGCAAACATAGGGTATTTGGTGTACTGTATAAATTGTGAGGCTTATAAAGATAGTGTTCGGCATATTGTAAGGCATCTGTAAAGGCTTTCTACTCAATCATGCAGGTTTATTTTGGAATATAAGTATTGTTTTTGCAGAAAAATCTGCATTTGCGCTGATGTGGTTTGTGGGCTTTTCTTTTCACATCAGCAAGTTTTCCTGGCAGTTCTGGCTAAAATCTTGATTGGTGTAACTGACCAAGGCCTGGGAACTACAGAACCCCATCATTTTCCAAATTTTTTATCCATATTTGAACACTACCAGCATTCTCCAATCTCTGAATAAGCTTTTATTATAGTTTGCCTGATTTATACAATTTCCTTGTAGGTCTGTTGAGAGCAAAGCCGGTCACACACGGCTTGACTTTCCTCCAGATCGAGGAGGGCTGACTGCGGCATGATGATGTCATCGTGCTGCAGACGAGCTGGTCTGATATCAAGCCGCAGCACTTCTGTGGTTGCCAGTCCGTTCGAGGGTGCCAATTCAAAGTAATGGCTTCAATAGAGCACCGTGAATGCACATGGCACCAGATTGTGCTCAAATCTATTAAGAAATCGAGCTGTATAGTGTCAGGCTTCCCCACGCCTATATTACATTTGTTTGCCTATTAACCCAAGTAATAGGAGGAACCATACTAACACCAGTAAGGTTCAGCAAACTAAACAGAACATTCGCTAAACCTGTAATGACCTTAACATAGACAATATCAACCATTACTTTTCCCCTGTATGTAAGCAAGTCTTTACTTTTTGAGTTCTGACGATAGTAAATGTAAGAATAATGTCCCTTTATCCACAAGTATCACTGATGAATCTTAAGACGAAGGGGATATGCATTATGCATGCACTCATATTTAAAATTTTTTAAAATGAACATTTTAAGTTGCCTCAAAAGTAGTGAGATTATAAGATGAAAATCAGTCATTCCTATCTCCAAGATTGTGGAACATTGAACTCCTCTGGCAGAGATAACAATGTGTCCCATGATGCAGAGAGTTGATGTAATTGCAATGTAGCGTGTGGCAAAAAGCTCAGGTTATGAGAAAGAACATTTATTCATAAGAAAGTGCATATGATAAGACAGCGGAGTACAGTATAGTAATATGCATTCTATCACTGTCTATATCTTGGTTGGGGGAAAAAACTGTAGCTCGACTCTCTTACATATGTTTCATTGTTGAATACTTTGACCCAGCATGATATCTATCCCATAAACATCGGATGACTATTTATAGCCACACGAGAAAGCTTTCTCCGTTTTTCATACAGCCATTAAGAATTTCTTCAGCATTAGTTTAATATACTGTAGTTATTGACAATACTTGTATTTCTTTTCAAATCATTATTGTTGGATACCCTTTTTTTTTTTATAAGGTTGTTTCACTCTATATGCGTTTTTTAGGCATGTGTTTCCACATATATGCAAAAACACACATTTTGCGTTTTTGAACAAATCAATGAAAAATGAATCAAAAATGCATACAGCAGTAAGTTGTAAAAAATGCATGTTGAAACTTAACGTTGCATTTTTAAAAACGCAACGCATGCAGTGTAAATGGTAGTATTGGTTGTCTATGTAAATACGTGTGCAGTAAAAAAAAAATGGGGAGATAATATGAGGAAAGGGAGGATGAGAAATGATAAACTCTTGGTGTCCTTCAGCATCAAAAACAAAGAGCAGAATTTGATTAGTTTAAGAGATATAATGACATGATCAGTGAGGCAGTTCAGCTTATAAATCCCAATATATATCAATAGGTCATGTAATACACTGAAGTCAATACTAGTCTTGTAGTTGTTGAGTTTCTCAAGAATTAATGGTGTATGGGTCCCCATACACCTTTAGATTTCTCTGTCAGATTTTCTTTAGATCTTCTTTTCAAGTCTACCTGTGTTCAATCACAGAGGACCCGGCACTACATAGTTGTTGGTAGATCTAAAGGATATCTGACAGAGAGATCTAAAGGTGTATGGCCAGCTTTAGACACACCAGACCATAACATGCACTCTACAGTTTTGGAGAGAAAATAGAAAAAAATAAGGCACAGCCATTCAAATTTAAATGAAAATCGAGCATGTTCCAGTAAAGTGAGCAGGGCATTTACTTCAGCTAAGCCAAAATGCCAGTGCCAGGAGGTAGAGCTTAGTTGCAGCAGAATGTGCACTGTTGAAAGCACCTATTTACATTTTGATACCATGAGTTTCAAATTTACATTCTGCATTGCAGTAAAATAAATATATATGTGACACAGGCTCTCCTGTCTCCTGGCGCAAATGGGTAAGTTGTTAGTGAAAGATTGTAAAATGTGTCTCTCCATAAGTTGGTCAGTGCATTTAGCGAATAGGTACTGCTAGTGCTAATACAGCTAGAAACTCCCTCTTAACAGTGGCCCTTTGGATTGGCTGGAGGGAATGCAACATTTTTCAGCCTACTGGGATGCAGAGATATTACTCCCAGGATGTTTGGAATTTTTTTTAACATATACAGACCATAAGGCTGCGTCTACACAATGCAATGGTGCGCGGTTTTCACGCACGTAAACCACAGTGCAGCCGCCCCCTGTAATCCCCTGTAGTCTATACTGGCACATGGCAGTGGGAGCGGATTACTTCTCCCTAAATGGCACCCAAACAGTGGGCGGGAACTATGGACATGCACACGGTGATGTGTCCATAACACCCACGGCGGTTGCTGGGACGGTATAGTATAGACCCAGCCTTAGACGATTGATGTAAATGGGAAAAATGTAAATGCAAAACACAAAGTGGGAACAACTTATTTGGCAGCAGCAAAGACACACAGAATGAGTCAACACTATACACTGATTCACAACGCTGGCCCGGGTGTTGGGGATTCAGGGGTGTCCCGCAGACGCACCAAAAACATGTACCGTGCCCATTGGTAATAAATGAACATGGTGTGTGACACACTCACACCGCACCCGCTGTGGTTCCAGGTGTGGTTTGCCAATAGAAATGTGTAGGATGCGGTATTGCCGGAACAGTGAAACAAACAGCGGGCAGGTACTATGAACACGCACACGGCGACGTGCCCATAATGCTCCCCTCACGGTTGCTGGGGCGCTATAGTGTAGACCAAGCCTTAGATGATTAAAGTTAATGGGGAAAAACTGAAGTGCAAAACAGAAAGGGTGAACAGCTTAAACGGCTGGAGCAAAGACACACAGAATGAGTCAACACAATACACTGTGGCTCACAAAAGAGCACATTGTCATTAATTAAATAAATATAACTGTAAGCTACTCAACGTGCTCTGGTCTTATACTACAGAAATACTATATATATATGTTGATTTATGGTTATGGACAACAAAAATATTTTAATATATATGTATGGCAGAAACATTGTATTGGTAGATTAATGATATGGATGGATAATTCAATGTCTTTGTTTGTGGGGTTGTAAAACTGGTCAGCACTGACCAGCTGTGGTGTGTTTTGATGTGTTTAGCATATCCTGTGGAATGTATGTGTGATATACCTGATTAAGCTGGGTGGAGGAAGCCTTATCTATTAGCTGCCCTTAAAACAAAAGAAGGTCCCCTTTTTAGTATGCATGGAAAGTTTACAACACATTGTTTATGATCCAGGAAAGCAGGAAACCCCTTTTGAAGTTTTGAGCAGAGAATCTAGGAATCTCCAATTAACATATTTATGCTAGTAGAATTTTTAGATGATAGATATATGAACTTCAAAGGGATTTGGGGTATAAAAGAGGGTAGGCAAAATAGAGACAGGACAACCAGAGGACAGACAAGGCCAACCAGAGAGAGAGAACAGCCTAGGAGTCCACACAGCAGAGGCTGGAGACCAGAGTGTTACAAGTCAGCCAGATGAAAGCAGCTAACAGCCAGTCAGGTATACATGCTAATGTCTGATTCATAGTTTGCCCAACTGTATTATTTTCGTGTACTATTTTATGTTTTATGTATACATTGTCGCAGCATTCTGTAATATTGTACACAATATATGTTTTTTTACTCAATTGTTCTGTGCAACTTTTTCTGGCGGCCGACTTCCGAACCTACATAAGGAATTTTATTATTGAATTAATATTCATATCCTAATTAGGCGTGATTATTATTTTCCATAATATTTATTTTCTTACATAATTACTGTTTATAGGGTCCTTATAGATCACTGGAACCTCTGGGCACACAGAATAAATGTTAAGCAATAGGAGGATCTTTTTACTTTTTAAAACATTTTGTCGGACTATGATGATCTTTTACCATTTCCAAGAAAAAACAAAAAGATAGATAAAATGAAAAGTAGATTAATGACACAATGTTCAAAAACAGTATTATGCATAGAAGATATCACACACATTACAAACCAGATGTAAAAGAGTTGTGAGGCTGGAGATGGCTTAACCCTCTGAGCGTTTGCCACGTGGCACGGTTTTTTTTATAACCGTGCCACGGGCAATCGCGGCGGAGCACAATGTGCTCCGCCGCAATTGCCAGCTCAGCTCAGGGTAGTAAACATAAGCCCGGCATCACTGGAGACGCCGGACTTATGCTGATGAAAGGCGACGCCCCTCCAGTTACATGGAGGTCTATGGCGCCGCCTACCCCCGCCCCCTTCACGTCACGGTGACGCGATCGGGGGCGGACCCGGAAGCATCGGCATACATGCCGATGCTCCCGACCGCCGTCAGAAGACGGCGAGACCTCGGGCGCTCCTCCGGCTAACTGGGGCTGAGTTTCATGATGCATGAAACTCAGCCCGAGTTAATTCGGGGAGAACGCTCAGAAGGTTAACTTAACAATTGCGGAAAAAACACATTTACAACCCTGCCAATTTTTTATGCTTAAATCACCTAAGCTCTATTTTGTGTGTGTGGCACTTGTGATTTTCTATTTCCTTCCAATTCAACTTTTATTCTCTTTGGGTATTGCGTGGATAAAGCATAAATCACACTTTCTCAGCACAGTTGACCTTCCGTCTAGTGATCTTATCAAAATAAACTGTTATTTAGTGGCTCTTGACAACATTGTTGCATGGAACAGCTTCTAGAGCAACATTTATCAACAAATTATCTGCATGGGTACTATTCAAATTACAATGTTAAATTATTATTATTAGTATTTATTGGACTATAAGACACACTTTTTTACCATAAAAATCAATGTAAAAATATTCTCACGTCTGAATATGTCAAAAATATATAGAGCAGTATAGCAAAAGCTCTGCATCTCAAGAGGCTGACATTTGTGCCATTGCCCACAGCTAAGCCAAAAAGCCACTGCCAAGATGGAGATCTTATCTGCATAAGCACTAGCAGTACCCATTCCCTAAACACAGTAATAAACTTATGGAGAGACACATTTTACAATATGTGCAATACATACATTTTTTGTGACCGACTCATGTCTCCTCCCATATGTAAATAGCTGCTTAAGTTTCAGCCCTGCACACTCTGCTAAAGTGACGGCCTCCCTCCTGGCACTGGCCGTTTGACTTGGCTGGAGGTATATAGAGTCAATGCTGCATGGACCAGTCCTGTCTGCTTTACTGGAACATATTCACTTGTTATCTTAATGGCTGTGTTGTTTATTTTTTCTAATTTGCTTTTCAAAACTTTGGGTTGCATCTTATGGTCCAATTCATCTTAAAGTGTGACAACACAGTGCACTAAATCACAACCTACATTGTCAGACCTGCCATTTAAACAACTTTTACTCCACAACTATTGGTGCCACCTCCACAGACATACATTGAGTCTGCTTTTCCCAGCAAAACCAATGATGCTAGCCGGACTTCCAAGAGTTTGTGAGGATGCCACAAAAGGACTCTTGGGGGATGTGGTGCTGGGTATACCTACATCATTAGGGACAAAGGTACCAGCATCTGCCTGTGCAAGAGATTTACAAGCTTTGTGCCAATATCACAAAGAAACTTAAAAGTGGTTTCTAGCTACAATTAAAAAGGCAAAACTAAACGTATTAATACATGGTACACATTTTAGATGAGGAGCGGGAGATTTAGAGTTAAATATGCGTAATGGCTGGACCTATCCATTTAATTTTAAATGCCAACTTCATCCCTAAAGCAAATACAAGTACTGGTTACTGGTGGAATAATTATATGGGTCCCTTACCTCCTAGGCATTATGCACGTGGCGCGCTTTTTAAAAAAAACACCCCACGGCAATCGCGGCAGGGCACAACATGCTCTGCCCCTATTTCCTACCTGCCCAGAGGTCCCGTGCACAACTCCAGCATCACTGGAGACGTCGAAGCCTAACCCTGTCCCCAGACCCGATCGACGAGGGAATCTGGCGGACAGATAAGTTTCTCCTGAATTAACTCGGGCTGAGTTTCATGGTGGATTAAACTCAACCCAAGTTAACTCGGGACAAACGCCCAGGAGGTTAATCCTTAAAAGTAAAACTTCATCTTACAACAAAGGGAAATGTTGCATCTTAAGGTAGATATTTCCATTAGATTGACCAAAAAAACGATCAAATGAGGATCTTTTTCTGCACACCTGGTACGATCAACCAAAAGTGATCGGACATGTTGGTAAATTTCAGTTGATTGTACAAGTATCTGATGGGTTTACTAGGTGAATCGATCACATATCATATATGAGAAGATATTTAATATCGCACAAGACAATACAATGTAAGATTGATTGTGCAAAATTTGAACAGTGTGTGGCCAGCTAAAGTGTTAAGTAATTAGCAAATCAGTATGAAACATTTGGGCGGGATCTGCTTTTGGTACAGTGATCTCACCATCTAAGCCTAAAAGAAACACAAAAAGAATTCCAGCAATTTGGAAGCATTATCCAAAAACATTAAATAAAAAAAGTCAAGCAATCTCAAAACATAAGACTTTTAAAAATGCAAGACTCATCTCTGGCTCAAAAATAGATTGTAGCATTTTAGAAAGATTTCAGATCACATGTAATACCTGAAGAGATAAAACTGAATTATATTGTCTCCAGCAGAATGCTGAATGTAGATGGATACAAAGTAAACAAAATCATTCCCAGTGAAAGCAGAGGTCTGCAGAGAAATATTAGTACAGTAAAATGATGTTAGAGATGAATGTCTGACCTTTAGAAAGTTGATTTCAGACTCCTAGAATTTCCTTTCCTACAAAAGCAAAATGATTTATAGCAACTGTCTGATGGACAGATAATGAAAAAATCCCAATGTCATGAATACCACATACAATGCAGCCAAAGCTATACTGTATATACTACTGTCCCTCCACAGAGAAGGAATCAGCATGTATTGTAAATGTAACATAACTTAACAATATGATGATTCCATATAATAATCATTTGTGTGCCAGAGTTTACCTTCCAGAAATTAGTTTCTCAGTTGTGGGAAGAGAAAAAAACAACCAAAATCCACTAACTTTCTGTGTTTATTGGTACATATATATATATATATATATATATATATATATATATATATATATATACACACACACACACACAATAATTGTATATATCCAGGGGTGCACATAACGTTTTTAGTGAGCTCCTCAGAGGAGTACCAGGAGATGGTGTGTGATACTCACCCCATATGTAGGGTGGTCTTTCTCATTGTCTCCCTCACTGTCCTCTGTGTCAGCCTCCTGCATGGTAGACTCTGCTGCAGATGGACCTCCCTGTTCCTGATTGAGCCTCTGATTAGCTGTCTCCATCCACAGGTCACCAGTTGGCTTTGGGTCACTTGTAACTCTCCCAGTACAACCCGTTTGAACCCCCAGATCTAATACCTCAGTAGTACAACCCTGACATTTTCTGGCTTAGTAACTAGCCCCTGAGACTACAAGCAGTCCAAATGTCAATCTTTCATAGTCAAGTTCCAGCTGTCATATTCCACACAGATGCCATGTTGTAAAAAGTAGGGACCATCACTAAACTGTGGCCACAAAGTTGAGAGCATGAAATTGCCAAAATCGTTGATACTTAATTGTTGATAAATAGGGTGTGGGGGGGGGGGCACAAAATTGTTGGTACTTTTAAGAATTTATAGTTCCTCTAAACCAAAAAAACACCACCATGCCATAATCCCCCTCCACCAAACCGTACACAATGCAGCCAGACAAGTACTTTTCCCATGGTATTGCCAAACCCAGACCATTAGGTTTAAAGAATAAGAATCAGGATTTTTCACTTATCCACTGCATTCCTGTTTATAATTGCTTGCATTTTGAATATTTGCATTTCTTGAACAGAAGGCATCTCATCACTTTGCCAGAGTGGAATAGATTGACCTTCTGAGAAAGACATTCATTCACCAATTTTTGTAGAAGTAGTATTAATGGTGAGGTCCTTTGTTTTACATGTGGCATGGTGTGATTTCGAACACTTGAATTAAAAAATTTGGAGATATGTCCCAATACTTTTGACATGCTTCTTGAAAACATTTTGTGAGAAGGCCCTTGCACAGCAGTGTTCTTAAGTCTTTCATGCTGGCATGTTCCAAGGTTGGAAATGCTTAGGACGCAGTCCCTTAGAAGTCTTAGTCAACTATATGGAAGAGCTGAATTAATTTTCTAGTTCAATAAACATCATAAAACAGCTGGGGCTATAAATTAAAAAATGACATTCTCTCTGAGCTTCAGAAAGAACAACTTGTTTTACATGTACCTATTTTTTAATCTCTTAAGAATACTTACTTTTTGAAGCACAGTACATCTTAACTAGATTCTCACTAGTTTTGCTACTTTCTGCCCTCTTGCCCAATGCTGTTAATGTCCAAAGTGGAGAAATGTTCAGAGAATCTTAAACTTTTATTTTATGATGCGCAGTTTATCAACAGAATGTTCACTAAGAGGAAACAGTACAGGGAAGTATTGGAAAAATATCAGACAAGCTTAGAAACTTTCACATTTTGAAGAAAAGTTCGAACCCTCAAATATTAGCCTTCATGAAACAACTGCAAAAGGTCCTTTGCAAGATGAGAAATGGTTACTTAAAGTAGAGATATGAAATTGAGGAGCTCTGGGAAAAGGTTAACACCATAAATTGTGTTTTTCAGACCAGTTATGAAAGAAGGAGACATGGGAGGTCAACCTAACTGGGGAGATTATACAGACTGAACCATACCGCCTAGTTCACAGTGCATCTCCATAGACAAAGAACGACTCCCCTGGTACCTCAATATACACACAACACCATTGTGATCAATTACACATCAACCACTTATATCAAGACACCTTAAGAGAAAGAACCTCAGAACACATAGCATGTCTCTATATGTACCCTGTAACCCCCAACACATGGAAGCTACTCCCGGTGATACAGAGAAGCATCCATCTCATTGCATACACTTGGTATTCCATGCTGTATAACCTAATATTTTTAACAGATCACAGGCTGCATTCTATAATTCAGTATATAAATGTTACCCCCAAACTGAAAAACTTTTCCTTGCTTGTCCCTTATCCCTGTTTCTAAATGAAAGAAATGTTAATTACAACTGCAGCATTTATTTGAGAAAACCACCAAGCTTGACCAACTTACGCTTACCAGATTGGTTTTGGCCTGGGGGATATCATTGAAATATTGCCCATTGAATTGCTATAATTGCATAACTTATCAAATAGGGGAATTAGGGGCCACAAAGACATTTAGTCTTAATGTTGTTTTTTAATAATTCTGGTTATAAAAGAAATGACCAGATCCAGCAACTAGATTTTTTTTGCATTTGATATTTTAATAAATTTGAGCAAGCCCTAAAGAAAACAAACCTATAAATTTACATCAGCATTGGGCCAAGTTTCTAAAGATTAAAAAGAGGCAATAGAAAGGTAAGTGCGGCACAATTCCATTTTCAAAATACTTTTGGCTTTTTGCTCCCATCAGGTTCCAAAATTGTCATGCTGTGAGCACCAAATCCCTTACACATTGTTGCTGAAACACGGGCTTATAAATATTCTCCTCGTATTCCTAACTATGAATAAGTATTTGAAAACCTTGCTAAAGTATGCTGCTGTGAGCCAATAACCCAAGACTTCAATAGCAAAAACTACACTGAGACTAGAGGGTAATGTGAAAAAAATGGGAAGCTATTTGCAATTCATCAAGTAGACTAGCGATTCTAGTGACAATGCATCAGAAGAGGCCATAAATAAAAGGATTTGGGCTCTTGTGGTAAATACAATTACTGTTCTTATCAAATATGGCTTAGACACAATATCCCCTCCGCTGTGACAGTGCATTAATAAAAATCTCACACTGTTCCACAAACAAGAGGGGGTGCTTTTCACTCTTCATCAGCAGTTTTTCTACTCTGCTTCTTTTCGATTACACAATGCCTGTAAGAACATTTTTTACAAGATAATATATGCATACATTATGAAGGCCATAGAACATACCTTTTATATAAAATCAAGACAAGTGGCATTCTTTTTACAATAGTACTATTAATAGGGATCTTACCAAATCTAACTTCCTAACCCAGGTTCAACAAAGTCAACATGCCGAGTTGGAGTCTATCTCCAACATCAAGAATTGGTTAGTTGGAGGTCCCTTCTCTGACATAGACCACAACTTACATATAACCTCTGTATTCAGTTCTATACAACACCCCCAGATTGTATAATGAAATACTCTTAGGGGTTGTGTTATTGATAATAATGGCTAACAGAAAGCTTTTTAATTGAACCCTTAAGAGGAATGAAAAAAACTGAAAAGGGAAAAAAGGGTACTGCTAGAGCATTGAGATTATGAGTAGTATATTAGTGACATATTGTTGACTGGTAGCCTTAAGGTTGCCATACACCGGTCGATACCCATGCAATTGTTGAACCCTTCAGTAAAACATGATGACCATGATCACCATGCCGTGCTTGAGGTTTGACGATTGAATGGAGAATCCAGGCACAGCACTTCTGCGCATACGCTACTATATCCAGATTTACCAAATCTTCTAAATCCTTGGTGAATCAAACCAGAACAGATTTGATCATTCCTAACTACAAGTAAGGATATCGATTTGATTCTGTGCAATTGTGTATAGCCATTAGCCAACAAATCGTCATGTTTTTTAAAGAAAAGAAAATCAGTTTGCAACAACTGTCAGCTGATGACATAAAATGATATTCTCTGGAAACTTTAGGGTTTTATTACTCATTTAAAATCAAGAGAATATTGTTTTTGTAGTACATGTCATGCAGGTTTACTTGCGGCACCATTTAGTGAGCTAGTGATGTATAAATGGTTGGTGGAGTTATTATTTTCTTTGTGTTTACAATAAATTCCCATTTGCATAAACTCAACTAATTCTCTTCTTTTCATCTTTGTGCTACAGTAGCAATTTATGCAAAATTAATAATGATTTGGACCCATGTCTCAATACAACAGACAAGCAATTAAAGAATAAAGAAAGTATATTCCCTCCAGCAACATGGCTATTGGGGGACACCACATGCAGCATTTGAAAAGTCTTGTTTTGTAAACAAAGGGAAAAATATAACTGAGGAAATCAGCCTATTAATCCTAAAGTGAAACTGTAGATGTCTAGATTGAGATGATGTCACAAGTCTTCTGAAGGTGGAGTTAGCATTTACATATGTTCCTCTAACCACTGTGGTCAATTATTTTTGATGGTTTGGAGTTTAAGTAATGTCCTATATTGGCTAACTCAGTGGTTCCCACCCTTTTCTATTAAGGAACATTGTTGAGGCCCCCTCCCTATTGAAACACAGGTTGACTGCCCGCATCCCCCTGGAATACCTTTGTGCCGCCCCTCCCAGTTTGGGAACCACTGGGATAACTGAAGAAGTAAGCTTCTGGATTATGTGGTGAAAAAGGGATTACCAAAGCTTGTTTCTTTATTAACTTCTCCTCTCTACAATGACATTGAGAACCACACAAAGATCAAGTGGTTATATTAAAAGGTTATACTAAAATAAGGTCATATTTAAAACTTAAATAAGCTTGTTGATCAGATGGAAGGGAGAAAAAAACACCTAAGCAGATAAATACTTAACTTTAATGAGCAAAAGGGAATTTGCATGAGAATTCAAAATCTAGGTAATTAAAGTAAATAGGACGATAGTGCTCGCATTGTTTAAGTAGCAATTAAATAAAGACTTGTAAACAAGCTTAAAAGTGTAGTTAAATTAGATGTGATCATCAATGTTGATGAACTTACAATAAAAGTACCTTATGCAAAGGAATATGTCTGGGACCCCAAAACAACAAATTTACTTATAATGGAGGACTGCAGTTAGCTTATGCAAAATATATTAATCAGAGTACTCTAGATTCCAGTTCATAGTCATGGCCAATTGTGATGCTGAGTTTTGCTAGGAAAAGTGATCTAGCAAGAAAACTTATGGAGAATCATATCATAATCATATGATCAATTTTATCCATTGATTATTTTTAGAGCTTTTCTTGATAGATCCTTTTTTTTTTCAAAAATACGATACAGAAAGAATTCAGAGCAAAAAGTTACAAATAACAGGCCTTCGGCCTGAAAACGAATATGCAGCATATGAGGATATGACCAACTGTAGGAGTATAAAACAGGAAGGGGGTAACAAAGATTATAAACCGAAATTCTCTTACGACAGTCTCATAATAAACAAAATATTCCCCCGATTACTTTGAAAATCAAACTTTCTAATTAAGTTAACACCAAAACCAACAAAACACAAAATAGTAAACAGGTTGAGAACAAATGTACTTCTGATGGCAAGGCCTAGTATAGTGAGTAAGAAACGTCATTCTAGACAGAAGCCTGTCCTTTTGTTTTACAACTCTGACCAGCAGCGCTAGGGATGGGGTGTGGTTATATGGTCTTGGTTGATTTTTTGGGAGCCAATGGAGTTATGAAGGTCACTAAGGGCATACCATGTATAATACCGATGATTAAGCATCAACCCTCTAATCTCCAGGGTTGACGATGTTACGACAACCTATTTCCGAAACCTTCGGAAGAATTTAGTCACTGCCTTATCCGATTGACTATCTGCTGCCAACCTTTCCAGGTTCAACAGTTCCCTTACTGAATGCTTTAACAGTGACATTTGGGGAGGGTCGGTGGAAAGCCATTGTAACATTATGCATCTATGTGCTGTCAGACAATTGTGCCCACTGCGATACTGAAGATGAAATGGATGGTTGGTCCTCTATTTCCAGATAAGCAAACACTAAAAGAAGAGGCTCAATGCAGTAGTTTCGGCAAACTTTTTTTAAACCTACAGAGAACAACCAAACCGACATGATCAAATGAACCTGACCCGTGAAACAGGCCTTATCAACCCAATCATATATACTGTAAATTTATCAGCCGAAGGAGGATTGCAAAAATTGGGCAATCAGCTAATAAAATTGATCATGTGCTTGCATGATGGAAGCCAGTCACAGATTCCAAACCATTATAGATGCTGTCACGTGAAAGTACTTATGCAAATGAAAGTGTAAATGTCAAATTAAGTTTAACTATAAGTATCAAAATATATCACATATATGTTGAGTGATTTTGAAAATATGCCATCAGAAGCTGGTTATTAAAGATGACTAGATCTGCAAATAAAGAAAAGTTGGTAGTTCCTAATTCCACTAAAGTTATTAAATAAATACATCACATTTGATATATGTGTCCTTTCACTACCAGAATGCATACATGAGAGCTACTGCGATGTAGTATAATTTTCAGCAGGCTGGCCAGTTATTGCTATGCCCACATGCTGCCTGTATATATAAAAAGTTTCTGCTTCCATTACAATTACTGCAGTAAAATAACCTTTTTTTATCCATTTTTTCACACCTGTCCTGCATGGCCAAAATTTAGTCTTCCAGACACTAAATCATACGGACTAGATAGAACACCCACATATTCTGGAATTTGACCCTTAAATGCCAAGACCTAACTTTGTAGGTGACCTTGTCATCACCAATGCTAAACATCGAAGAGTGGAGTTTATATATTTAACTGTTTAGTTCTAAACTGGATACCATCCCATAACACAGAATACCAGACGATATGAAGTGATCCCTCAGTGTATATCAGGTTTAGCTGAAACTTCTATTCTGTGCCAGTGGTTTCAGTATCTGTGACATAGCTTAACCAAATCATTTATAGACCTGTATCCCTGAGTTCAATGATTTTTAGATAAAATGAAATGAGTAGATTTAGACTGGAGCAAACGGCACATTGCTCAATATACTGACTCTTTTGTTCCTAGTTTGATGGCTATTCAATTTAGGGCATTAACGACAAATGATTTTGTAAAGTGGAGTCGTTGGTTCCTAAAGTCACGGTTGAGTTGACTAGTCATCACATCATAACACAGACATCACTTCCCCTTCTCTCCCAGCCAATACTGACAGTGAGAAAAGCCTTTTGGTACCATTATATGCAACTCAAGGCCACAAAAACAATCTAGGTTTGGAAATCCAAATTGCAGCATTGAACATCCCAACCATACTCCCTTAGGGCCCTTTCACACTATATATGTTTTTTAAAGGCATGCGTTTCTGCATATAGACAAAAATGACAAAAATCACACAACACTATGTGTGGAGAAAAAAAGTCACAAAACACCATTATCAAAACCTTATCCCAACTGTAAAACATGGTGGAGGGAGCAAATTACTCCACATCGTTGTGCAGGTCTGATCTGCAACTACAGGAAACGTTTGGTTGAGGTTATTGTTGCCAAATGAGGGTGAAGGTCCACATACTTTTTCCACCCTGCACTGTGACTGTTCCATGTGAAATGTGAAAATGTGAAATTTTCATGTAGTATTATTTTAAGTAGACAGTGTTTTTCTATTGGTGTGACTTAGATGAAGATCAGATCACATTTTATGACCAATTCATGCAAAATGCCACATAATCCCAAAGGGTTCACATACAATTTCTTGCAACTGTATCTACTATTATCAGGTTAGCCTCTGGGGCCAGAGATTATATGCCATCCTGTGTACCAGCAGACTTTTTAATGGTCACAAGCTTTTGGACATCGTTAGAGAACGCTATACATCATAGTATATACTATTATGCAGCATAAAATAAGTGTCTTTAAAAAATAACAGCTTTGTGTACATTGGGGAACTTTCATCCACAGCAGCTTTTAAAATGTTATTTTCACTCGGTACACTCAAGTTCATTGACCTCCACGATCCTGTGACAAACAGCTTGGTAAAAGATCTCATCCTAATGAAAGCAGAATCAGAGCCTTATACTGGTAAGGAAACCCTTCATTATCGTGAAATACTTCACATAACGGTTTGTCAGAGGATTATGGAAATCCATGGATGGTAAACGGAAACTATAGTGGCTGTATCGCAAATGTTACTTTGTTGTTGTAACAATTGTTTGCAATGTATATTATATAGTTACCATATATACTCAATATAAGAATTGTTTAGCACCCAAAATTGCAAAGCCCCTGAACAATGGAGAAGGGTTGTGGGCACAATAAAAAAAAAAAGTATTGCTCTATCTTATGCAGTTTTTGCATAAATTTGGTTCAAAGTCAAGTTTAAATGATTTAAGTAAACTTGACTTTAAATTAATGCAAAACCTACAGGTGCCAGAGCAACACTTTTTTTTTAAATGTTCCAGCAACCTTTTTCTTTATGTTCAGCAAATTTAGTAGAGATGACATGTTTTCTTTGCAGTTACTCACAAATCAGTTCAAATAATGACATCCATAAAGAAATATTATTTGCCGTGTGTGGGTTTTTACTGGGTGTCATAGCTGCTGCATTACACACCCAGGCTTATAATGGAGATGTAGTTTGTCCAGGTTTTTACCTGAGATGCCGATAAGAGAACGCATATACAGAGGTGGTAGGGCCTCTTTAATATATTGTTTACATTTTATACTTAAATTCTAAAATAAAAAAGAAACCTTAAAAGGAAGTAAATTAAAGAGGGTTATAAGACTAAAGGCCCCCATACACCTTACAATCTTTCCATTTCTACCAAAACCATGTAATATGAGAACCTTTCTAATCCTTCCAATCACTATGTATTCTATCAGGGAGGCCACTTTACTACACAGTTGTTGGTAGATCTAATGGAGATTGTATGGATCGATCTTAAGGTGTATGGGGGGCTTAAGCAAATGCCTTTTAAACAGTTTTTGTCTTAAAATATTTGCCCCCATCTTCTAACCCTTCCACTTACTCTGTGTTAAGATCCAGAAATCCAAAGCACCAATCCGCAGTGGCCAGAGAGTCCAGCCCAATGTTTTATTATTCAGTAAATACAAACAAATGAATAGGCAATGTGGTTCGGGGGGGGGGGGGCTCTCATAAATAAAAGTATGGCTAGACTGTTGTGATTTTGATGTAAGGTCAAACTTCGCCCGTATTGGCTTCGGGCATAATGCCCAGGAGAATAGAGTAGAATTTTTGATTTCTGGTTTGCGCTGTAGAAATTGGAGGCTTTCTGCCAGATATAAAGCTTTGCTAATTAATAAAAAGGAACCTGATTCTTCTTTGTTTGCCATGTGTTACAAACAAAGGTGCCAAATAGCTCTCTTTATCTATGTCTGCTTTGAAGTAAACGTTCTTCTGGTACTAGTTATTAGAGATGATCAAATTTTTCGACTAGCTGACTTTGTGAGTGGATTGCAAAGCCTCTGAAAATGATATCATCACCAACATTGCTGGAGATGTAGAAAATGGTTGTGGGAACATTTGAAAAAAAAGTTTGCTCTAGGACATGTAGTTTTTGCATAAATGACGTTCAAAATCAAAGTCTTAATTTATATTTTTGACATTTTTACTCGACTTTGAACTTAATTTATGCAAAAAATATTTGTGTTAGAGCAATACTTTTTTTTGTAGAATACCCCCAACACTTCTCTACATCTGCAAGTTTGGTGAGGATACCATGCTTAGCAATTACCTTGAAATCATCAAATGAAAAGAAAAAAAAAATCTCTACTGGTTATGGGGTAAAGAGAAAGGTTGGCACAGCTCCTACGAAGAGAAAACTTTCCAATACAATAGGATTGTATGGCCCAGCTGAGGACATTTGTTATATTTTAGAGAGAACTATAAAGTGATCCTTTTGATTGCTATTATCATAAAATCACCATGATACATGTGGTGTGAGGAGCTCCCTGTATAGGAGATACTCACGTAGCCTGCTAGGGAAATGTGATAGAATATTAGCATTTCATCCAGAAATTGTCAGAGAATACCAAATACAGCAAAATAACAGGGAAAGCGGTTTTACAACTAGGTACTCGAGGCAATAAAGACATAATTAATGATCTGTCATAATGATCAATGAGCGCACCAGCAGAATAAGCAAATATAGGTATAAGGAAAACAAGCAGACGGTTTTTGGGAAGCAGGTCAACTAAGGTCCCAGGATCTTTGGTCATAGTAGGGAAATAAATTGTTGAAAGTAATAAAAAAATATATATACCACTACACTCAAAGTCATACGTACTTGTGGGATCAGCTGAGGCAAGAATTACCATAAAAGTATGAAAACTCACAACAATCAGAACATGAACAGAAATTGCAGGGTTTGAAAAGTATGCAAAGTTGCGTAATGATACACATAAAGTGTCACTACGCATAGCTAGTTTTCTCCCCATTTCCCCTATAGATCCAAGTTATTGTAAACCTACTGTTAGTGTCAACCCAATGCAGCTTCCTACCTTTAGTTGATATTTAAGACTGTAAGTGTGTGTACAATATTATATATATATATATATAGTAAAGTTCAACTGGGTGATAAACAAAACTGTTTATTTTCACCAAAAGGAAAACATAAATCAAAACTTGCAGTACACTGGACAACCATTCACTGGTACTTCGTAAGACTTTGCAGCTCACCACTGTTGCTCAGTCTGCCTGTATTTTCCAAGGCCCCTGCCAGCCCTCCTTGGCTTTCCACAGGAGTAGTCGTATCTAGAGAGAGTTGGGCTTCACACAGGCTCCCCACCGGACCACTACTCCCACAGTCCACACCCTCTTTCAGTACCGGAGCCTTTATCAGACAGACAAGTTCCTGTCTGCCTGAAAGTTAGCAGCAAATCCCAGAGTATATGCTGGGTGAAATGGGAAGGCCCACCCAGTTCCTTCCCTCCCACTCTAGAGTCCAGAGCTCTAAAAGACCTACCAAGTGGCAACCCCCGGTTACACCCGTCTATCCCTGGACTCCTTACCCAAAATAAACTGAGGACCACAGTCCATAATATGGGGAGACAAATCTGCCATCCAGGACCCATCCCCCGGGTACTCCACAAAATATATATAGTACACCTTCTCATTCAATGTGTTTTATTTACTTCATGACCATTTACATTGGTAGGTTCTCACTGAAGGCATCAAAACTACGAATGAACACATGTGGAGTTATGTACTTAACAAAAAAGGTGAAATAACTGAAAACATGTTTTATATTCTATATATATATATACACATACACACACACACACACACACACACACACACACACACATATACATTTATACACACACACGGTAAAGAAAATACAGTATGAACTCAGAATCAAATGACAAGTTTTCTAGTCTTGCCTTGATTTTTGTCACACAGTAAAATGTAATGACTAAATTTCTCCTGTGTTTCGCTGATATAACACCGCTAGATTTAACACTTCAGGCATGCAACAAGATTATAGGCTGTCATCATAAACAGTCTGAGAGATGTGTCACTGAAGAAGAGCACTTAGTCTAGAAATGTGAAATCCAGGCTGGAACAGGACATTGAGCTAAATTACATTCTTCAGAAATTATTTCCTCACTGGTACTTGCAGTATATTGGACGCAAACCCCTCAGCCTAATAGAGAACCATCACTATGTATTGTTTTTCATATGTAGTTTACCAATTCATTTTATTATGTTCAGCATTAATGCAACATCCTAAAGATCTGGTAAAAATCTGGTTCCAGTTTACCTCCCTTATTTCTTTATTGGCACAGGCTGCTAATACACTATGTAAGTCCATTACAGCCTCTTCTGTCTGGCAATTGGTGGGGGGGGGGTTATGTCCTCTGACATCATTCCTCACAATGTAGGGCCTACAGCCGAACCTTGTAGTTCGGGACTACACTAAGGCTGGGTCTCCATCCATAACTGAGAAAATGGTTTTACCGATGGTTGTCTGTGTATCTGGGAAAATAATGGTACTGAAGGGACAGATAGCCAAGCATGAGATGGGAGAGTGCCCGGCACTGGGTAGTCTACTCAGATAACAGAAGCCACAGGACCCACAGCCATCATCCACCCATGAGCCTTATTGTTCATGATGGATGTTTCTTTGTAGTCACCTTCAGGCTTTAATGTAATAATAAAAGACCATTGCTGTTAACCCTTTTTGATGTGTCACCATATTACCAGTGAGTCTAGCTGTTGCTTAAAGTGAAAACACTAAATATGAGTATAGATGGGTTGTTTTCCTGCCCACTTCTTGGCAGATCGAATGTGTGTGATGAGGCCGAGAATCGGCCGGGCCAGGACTTTGGACGGAGACTGCCGTCACTGTGCGATCAGACATGCGGCGATCCGACATGCGGCAGATTCCTGGTCAATCTTGCCAGGTGGGTGCATCCTTTTTTCAGCCGACCGACCACTTGGTGGGAACATGCACGGGCAGTCGTACACACCAAAAATCGGGCAGCCCGTCTATGCCCAGCTCATCTATGATGTGAATATTCTCTGTGTATTCCCAATATCTGTTCTGCTGCGATGGAGGATAATGCCGGGAGCAGTAAGCATGTAAAGCCAAATGAATCATGATTTACAAGCTGACCTGGTAACCCTGAGCAATTCCAGGCAACTTTGTACCTCACATTGATATATAAGCTATGCATTTGATGTCGATGTTGTACTGAACAACCATCCCAAAGGTCACATTCTATCCAACACAGTAAAAAAAAAAAAAAAAAGACAAATTACATGGCGGTGGTGTTACCGATATCGGATGAGCGCAGCCCACCTGGAGCAATCATTCCCACTCCAAGAAAATGTAGATCAGACAGAGATCCGACATGTTGGTAAATCCCTGTTTGATCGACATTCAGGTGGGCAGTGCTCGATTCCCGTGAATTGATCGTCGTGAAACCATGCATGCAAATCGGCGCGTGCATGGCCAGCTTTACCCCCCATAAATATAATACGCAACCTCCTGGATTCTAAAGAACAATACTTCAAAGATCAGACAGTCTCATATAAACATCAGGCCTTAAGCTAGCCATACACGTGTCGGATTCCATGTCCAATCGATTCATCATCCGATCTATTCCGGTGATTCTGCCGGGAATCGCAGGTGTGATCAATCGGCCAATTAAGAGTATCCATCGCAGCATATCACCTTGTCCAACGGATTCCGGGACGGATCCGTGTCCGATTGTCCACCTCACAAATGGCAACTCCCCCTGATCCGGACAGAATCGCATGAGAAAGACCAACATGTTGGTTCTCCGTCGGATCCGATTCTGAGCCCCTGATCAATCGGACGCGAACGATCGGACTAGGTGGGCTGCATGCGATTCCGGCACGATCGTTTCGCGTGCACGTGCCCGGAATCGATCGTGCCGGAATCCGGTGCGAATCCGACACGTGTATGGGGGCCTTAATTCTAAGCATCGTGTGATCTAAATAGGCCTCAGGAAAACACTGGACCAGGAATTGGGTATATGCTGCACCCTGTTCTTGCAGATTCCAAGTAAATCCAGCCCCAAAACAGAATTTAGAAAATACCACCAGAGGAACATACGTGTTTCTTGTGAATAAATCAGTGCTGGCCTCACCTCAAAATGGAAATCTGAGATACCATGGCCCCCTATACTATCCAATACTCTGACCTTGTCACTTTTTTTTACACCATATTGTACAGTAAGTGAGGGTAAGTCTCTAGTAAAAAAAATAAAAAGTTTTTAATTAGTGAAGTAAGGGAGCATTCACACAGGTCCTTTCTGAGCTGCTGACAGTCTGAAAACGCCTCCCCACATCTGTATGTGGGCGCTTGCACACAATGTATAGGCGCTGGCATTCAGAAACGCCCCAATGTTATCCCTATTGAGTGCACATGCGATAACTGCCCTTATGCCTAATGCCGCGTTTTCTGGGCTGCAGTGCTTTTTAGTCATCCAGTTGCTGGAAATGGTTCATTTGCACGCATGTGAATGCTCCCTAAGGGGAGGACAGAACACTTTTTATTCATAAAAAAAAGAAAAGAAAGAACTCTAGACAAATATACAAAGTGACATGTTATTGCAATTTAGAAGTCATTCATATATTAGTTATATTTTTGGGAAAGCAGCATTAGCATCTGTTATCAGCCTCTGTATAGCAGGCAGACAGTGAAAGAAAGATGAAGCAGCAATAGGAGGCAATCAGATGTGTTTGGTGAGATGTGTGGTAATGGGAAGAAAACGCAAAGTGACTGATACTTGAACTCATCACTGTGCTGCTTTTTCTTTCGCTGTCCAGTTAGGGGGGATTTCCAGATCCGTCGGAACCCCCTAAGCTAAGTGTAGTGCTTGGTCCCGACGGATCACATACACTTTAGCTGGCCAGTGGAGGCTGTGTTCAGACATCCGCCGATGCAGTAGTTAACGTACTGGAATGCGTTAACCCCGGCATCAGCAGAATGGCTCAGCTTTGTGAGAACACAGCATACGCTGAGCAGCTAAAGTGTATGTGCTCCGTTGGGACCTCCCGCCAAGCAATGCGCTTAGCGTAGGGGGTCCCAACGGATTTGAAAACATACCCTTACAGGCAGGGATGGATACCAGTTAACCTGGGAGTACAAGAAGCAGAAGAGGACATCTAGTGTCAGAAAGTGGAATCTGCCTGGCTGGATTCTGTAGCAGAGATGTGTACATTTCAGAACTGTATGGAAAGAAGATATATCCACCGATACAAGACAGCAAAGTAAAGGTCACGTCTGCAATGACATGTACAAATGTACAAAGCATCTATACTGCGCCTAAAGGTAGCCATAGACGGTACGACTTCCAGTCACTTTAGTGGCCAATTGACTGCCATGAGTGTTCCCACCGCCCACACATTGTGGACATCTGTACATTGTACTGTACCCAGAGTATTATAACCTACTACACACACGGTGACTTCTGGCAATTCAACATAAAAAAAATGTGAAGGCAATTCAGTAGGAGAGTGATAATAAGAGGCGGAGTTTAAGGTCTATGTGGGTATAGATATGACGTTTAACGACAAATGTTGTGTTGTATTTTGTAAGCAATTTGGAATCATCCAAGAACTCCAATCACAAATAAAATTAAATGGAACATTCGTGCAGAATACTGTGTATTTAGAGACTTCTAGCTCACCAGTTACGAATAAGAATCACATGGATCAGTCTCAATCAAACAAAGTGTACTGGCCTAGACGATAATTGTAACATCATCTACAAGGCCTGCTCTTGTTTTGATCCTGCCAAAATCACCAACCAAAGTTTTCTATAGCCAACAGTGGAGCCATTAAGTGGAGGAAGAAATGAAACTGGCAGTCCGGCAGCATACACAGCACATCAGTGTGGAAGCTTTTCTAGACACACAACACAGACGCTAGATCGTTTTTCACTGCAGCTGCCCGTAAAGGGCATAAACAGACACAAAATCATTGTGTACGAGCAAAGTCATCGAGGGACAAACAGAACTGACCTTTGGCTTTGTGCACGCGTCCTTACGATTTTATAGAAAAAAAACTTTTCTTAAGTTTATTGCTGCCTGCGCCCGAGTCTCAGAGTCCTCCACCGCCTACAGCCCGGGAGTGGAAGATATTTTAAGACCGGCCAAATATCAGAGGCACATGCTTGGCTGTATTGTACATTCCAGCCCACTGGAAACACACACACACAGCTAATCTTATTTCTCTTTTTATTGCTGACTCTTTAGTCTATCATCTCAGACCTTCCAAAATTAAAAAAGTGAAGGCAGACGTCTCAAATCGGAATACTGGGCTGGGCTGCGTAGACAGGGAGCTGAGCAAAATATGTTTTTATACTTTGTAAACTCACAGGCAGAATGTACAGTACAAATTCCATTTCTGAACTATTCAATAAAACGCATAAAACTAGGTTTACAGGAGCCGCCCGTTCCACTTCCAAGCTGCCATGAACCGTATAAAAAGGAAATGGGAGATTGGGGGTGATTGAAAGCTAACCTATCCCACATATTGGACAACAACTGTGGGTGCAATTATGTGGAGAAGCCCCACAACTGTACATAAATTTTTCTGTTTGATAAACCCCCCCCCCAACAATCATTCGTCGATCATTAGGAAATCAATTGGGCATAAAAAGTCATAGAGCTGTGATTTGTCAGGTCCAAAAATTTCAGTAGATTGTACAAGTATGTTATGGGCGTTTTGATGGATTTATATCCCATCATCATAGGAGCATGTGCACACACCTTTATCTTTGTAACAGGAAAACAATTAGAAATTAAGGAATAGGTTTTGCATTGATCACGCTGTGTGGTGCTACCATCAGTAGATGTAAGACTCATAGCCCATTTTATGCATTGAATAAAGCTGGGCAGTAACAGCTCTATTTCCCATTAGATCAACTTTAAAAAAACAAACAGCCTTTCCTAAGACACCTGCTCTATAGTGCCATCAGATACCAAGAATACCGGTCAGATACTTGACTACATGTCCGATACTGCTCCATCAATTTTTGCTCGATCAATTAATCTAAAAAGGAATCCATTTTAAAACAGATGACTTTAAATTATTGTTTTTAAGTTAATCAAATGTAAAACAATCCAACTGTGTATGCCTAGTTCCTTTTAGATAAAGTTCCCTCTCACCTATTCGTCTACACGTGCCAACATCCCATCAATTATGTGTATATTAAAACATTTGAAAGTGAGGAAAGATGGCACAATTCATCAAATGTCACCTATCACTTCCCAATGTGGAGACTGGGGACTTTTAGGGCACCAATTATTACATTAATTTGTAAAAAAAAAAATCATCACAATGCAATAATTCCAACAGTTCCAATTCATGATGAGTAACATTGATAAAAACGGCTTCTTGAACCCTGGATGGAGGCACGTGCGTGATGGGGGTACCACCATAGGGGGAATTGGGAGTGTCTAATCAGTGGAAGCCTTGAAGGATTTGGAGGTGCTTGTGTGACCTAGGGGGGGTGGGGTGGCAACCAGTGGGAGGGGGGGGGATGTTGTTTTGGGCTGGGTTTAATTAAGTTGCAGAATGAATTTCCGAACATACTTGGCAGCCGGGGCGATCAGACAGGGAGGGATGGGATATGATACACGGTGGTATGGTGTGACAGGGTGTGTGTGGTTATGGAGACCCGATTTTGACTAGATGGGTGGATGTCAAAGGGTGCACAACTCTGATCATATTGTACGTTCACTTTCATTGCCGTATCCTGCTGTCTGTCCGATATGTTGCCATGTAACCTATATCTTTGTAAACTGTCTTGACGCCTTCTCATTATTGGTTGTAATGTATTTTTTTTTTATTTGGAAACTAATAAAATACATATGCAAAAAAAAACGGCTTTATACATGTATCTTACACCCAGCGAAGTTCTCAATGTGCATTAAAAAATTATGTCTTTCAGCATGGCATCATTTTTTGATGTACATTGAGAACTTTTAACTCTGGGTGTGAGATACATGCATGAAATAGTTTTTATCAATTTTACTGTAACTGTTGGATATATATCATTGTGATAATAAATTAATAATCATTTTTTACAAATGATTGTAATAATTGGTGCCCTGAAAGTCTCCTGGAGTTCCTAGTCTCCACATTTGGAAGTGATAGGTTTAATGCAATGTGGCAACTTTCCCGCACTCTCAAATTTGAAATTTTTTGGTATACACCATGGATGCCCAGCTTAAGACAATCTCATCCAAAATAGATTGTGTATGACTTGCTTTAAACAAGACAGGTTTATCTGCTGTTCGTGTTTAACCCCAAGCTCTATAATTTTTCTTCTTCTGCAGTATGTAAAAGAGCTATAGCAGATCTCATTATTGCACAACCTTTTCATGGGAGCAAAAATGAGCATTTACCAGTTATTTTTTTTTTACAACAATAATATTTCACAGTTGCAACACATGAAATATTGTCTTTTTTTTTACTAATTTTAAAGAAACACAGGTAAGGGGTGTATTTATGTATCAGGTTGGAGATGTAAGGGGGACAGGTGTGGAGCGGTGGAGCGATTTAATACAGTGGTGAGCAACTGATATGGAGGGCCACAAGTGTGGCCCTTGGCATCACCAAAGGGCCGCACATAACATTTTCAATCTATACTGACTTGTATAAGCATTTTTATAATAAAATACAGCAGTCATAGCTACAAGATATTATTTTGTATTTTAAACAAATAAAACCTGATTTAAAAGATACTTCAAGCATTAGGAACACAGTAGTTTGGTAATTGGTACATTTTGTGTCATATAGATCATCAAAGCCTTTGATTTTATGTATGGTGCACATAACTTTTAATTCAAAGGTTATATGCCCCTATTCTGAGGTTATGTGCCGCAATATATATTATACAATCATTCTTTGCCCTGCAGAGCAGAAAGAGGAGAAGAGGAAAGGGACTTGCTCAGACGCCGCCTGGGTCACTGACTTTGAGCGAGTCACTCACCTCTCGTCCTCTTTCCGCTCTAAGAAGATCCCAGGCCAGGACGTGCCAGTGGGGGAACGGTGGACAGGTTCCTATGCTCTATGTATTAACAGTTAGGTTTGGGAGCCCCCAGGCCGCAGGTTCCGCACCTGGGATTTAAAAGCAAGGCACAGAACTTTAAATTTAATTCTCTGGATATTTGGAAGCCAGTGAAGAGATTTGCAGAAAGGAGCAGCAGACAAATAGCGGTTAGAGGAGTAAATAAGTCTAGCAGCAACATTTATGATAGACTGAAGAGGTGACAGTCTAGTTAGAGGAAGACCAGAGAGGATGATATTGCAGTAGTCCAGTCAAGAAATGATGAGAGTGTGCTAATTTGGTGGTCTCTGGGGATAGGAAGGTGCGGATCTTGGAGATGTTGTGGGGAGTAAAGAGTAAAGAAGAGTGAGTGTTATTGCTGTCATCAATGTCTCCTCTCTGTCACTTTTCCTGTCTCCTTGTTGCGCGTCCGGTTATAGAATAGATTTCCTACCTACAGTCCTCTAGAATTATGTCAAAGGGGGTTCTGTGTGTGGTAAACTACAACCATGGATACCAAGGGAAAAAGGTCAAAGGGACAGGACAAGAAGAACATTTAAGATGAAGTTCTATCCCCAAATTCAGGTAAGGAAACTCAGGGTGAATAAAAAAAACAACAACTTGAACTTATGGCCATAAAATGCTTTTAGATACCCCTTAAAATAGGATGATAAAGGATTAAATATTTTTATCAATTTAAAACAAGTCAATTTTGCTGAGTGCAAAAAGATGAAATGTTTACGTTAGGGATTACATGTTCCAAATTCTAAGCATACAGATGAATAACATTATTAGGAAATGTCTGTTCATAGCTTGGGCCATGCATCATACTTCGGGGAAGGCAGCTAGAGGAAGATGTCTGCTCTGTATCAGCCATCTTAGTAACCTGAATAACGTGTGGTTGAAACGTATACATTTGTCTCCATATTGTGATTGTGGCTGCGCCTACACGTTCATACTGCGAATACTTTGTGTACAAAGCCGAGTCTAACAAGGAGTGTGGCTGAGCGTGTGCGAGCTGCTGTGTGGGTGGAAATAAATACCAGTTTGAAAACATAGACACAAAATGTTAGGAGACAGCGAGAGCACATCAGAGAAAGGGAAAATCACAGACAAACATTGATAAAATATTAAGAGTACACTACTGGGTATTTTGAAATACTCTACAGAACTTCTCATGTTGAGCTAGTAGAAGCAAGTAGAAAGATTTTTTTGGCTTTTTTTTATGTATATACTCGAATATAAGCCAAATTTATCAAAACTTGAAATGTGCTCAAAAAATGAATGTCAGCTTATATTTGAGTAAAGAAATGAAAATCGCGGCATTTCCTAGTTGGACTTAGTAAGTGAATTGCAAAGCCCCTGAACATGGTATTTGCTGTATATATAGAGATAGGTTGTAGGAACATCATAAAAACATGTAGGTTTTTAATAAATTAGGTTCAAATTCAAGCCAAATGATTTAAAGTTGACTAAATTTTTTACTTCATTTATACACAAACGCTATAAGCTAGAGCCTAGGCGACCAACCTGCGGCCCGGGGGCCTCATGCGGCCCTTTGGGCGTTCTTTGGCGGCCCCCCTTAGTCCTCTACTTGCGGCCCCTGAAACCTAACTGTTCATGCATAGGAACTCTCTGAATCTCTCAAAATGTGCATTACCATACAGTGTTACCCAATGCTTAAAGTATAATTTAAAATACATTTTGTTACGTAAAAATTAAAATAATATCTTCTAGCTCGGCCTGCTGTCATTTTCACATTATAAAATGCTTATACAAATCAGTATAGATGGAAAAAGTTATGTTAAGAAAGGTGCAGAGGTGCCCTCTGCACCACCCTTTAGTGGTGCAGAGGGCCGCACTTGTGGCCCTCCATATCAACTCAGTTGCGCACCACTGAGCTAGAGCAATACTTTTTCTTAACAATGTTCCCACCATGCTTCTCTACATCTCCAGCAATGTTGGTGTCTCAAAACAAAAGCACATTTGCCATATGTTCCTGTGCTTTAGCTGCTGCATTCTA
>CM070033.1:28459280-28474634 GCA_036250615.1 Ptychadena robeensis
CCCCCCCCCCCCCCCCGCCCTTTAATCTTCTGCTATGCTTAGACAATAGAAAGTAGAAGCTAAAACCAGCTGTGAAAGCTTTAAGAGGTGATGATACCTAAAGAACATCTCTGAGAATTAGCATTAGGTCCCATGGTCCGAATTGAATGCTAGACAACAGTGTGAAGGTGGCCATATGCAAAGTACGTCTATCACCTTATTCTAGGAATAACGTTTAAAAGAAGCTGAGAATAAAAAGGCCCCAAAATGTGGTTTCAGTGTTTTAAGGTAGCTTGGCCGAAAATCGGATGGCCCCACCTGGTGGTCACAAGGTGATCCAACATGCCAGTAAATTCCTGGCCGATTCCATTACTTTGAATGGGGACGGCAGTCCCATTAAGAGTAATGGCCGACACACAAAGGGTTCCCCGCCGATCAGCTGAGAGAATTGACCCCTCATCTGTTGAGGCAGAATCGCCTTGTGTATGGCTGTGTATGGCTACCTTTAGGATTGAGATTTTGGATCACTGCAGGCGGGAATCAATTTCCATTAAATCGACTTCAAACTGAACTTTTGAACCGTGTATGGGCACTTAACTCCGATTACCATCTCCACTGACCAATCCTTTAATTTCACCTAAGACACGTGTGTCAAGATACATTCGTTTTATTTTCCTTTTTATTATTTTGTTTTGCAGATCATCTAAATAATTGTTCGTCAGTGAGGCACACAGAGTACCTCAGGTGAGTTTAGGTGCACTTTAACACACTTTCTGCAAAAATCTACATTATAAGCTTTTAAACTTTTGTAAGTTAAGAGGAACATTTCAGGGTATTCTCATTTCCTGTCTTTTCTTAGCTTGTTTTAAACACTAGCAGCGTTGCTAAAGTGATATTGTCCTCAAACTGTATTTGAAATACAACTCCCTTTTTCACACCAATCATGCAGACACATGCATCATTTGCATAAAAGACAAACAAACACAGAGACACATATATTATATGTACTCTACTAACAGCTAGTTCCCCTATGGTCTGCTTCCCGCTTGTTCCTCCCTCAGGCGTGTCTGATTGGCTTGCAGTGGTAGGAGAGGGTTGGGTGGACTCTGTGCAAATAGGCAGCTGAGTTCTGCAGATCTCTCTCTGCCCCCCTCTCTGTGTCAGAGAATTCAGAGGGTTCTGAGTGTCACCTCGGCTACCCCCCTAGCTGCTCCCCCTGGAATACCTCTGTGCACCCCCTCCCCCCAGGGGGCCCACCCCTCAGTTTGGGAACGTCTAACATTGGATAATCAATGCCTTAGAAAGTAAAGAGAGTCAAACAAAAAAATCGACCTGTGTTTGGGGACGTTAAGAGATAGAGGATTTCCTCACCTTCTACATGCTGGTTAGACATGGGAAGATTGGGTTAACTATAGTTACAGCAGATCTCTCTCTGCCCCAGCAGCAGCTGGTAAAGTAATAGCTATCAGGTTATGTCATGCCCTGATGTTCATCAATGTTACATTATCCCAGACTGGCCAGATGCCAAAGTGAGTAGAGTACTGATCTCATCAATCTATTGCTGCTTCTTCAGTGTCCAATCAGTAAACAGGGGGTGATGATGAACTCCTCCGTCACCCTTTCTATTTGGAGGGGTTGTATATGTACACACAAGCATGGATGGATGAGATTTCCAAGACCAATTTGCAGGTATATCAACTGTGCATTAGATATTTGAATGAAGTTGAGTTTTGAACTAAATTGAATCTCCTTTTCTATTTCTGGCAGGGTGGATAAAAATCAATGATTTTTTTTTAAAAATCTAAAAAAATCGGATTCTTTTGATTTAAATATAATGCTTTTTTGAGGAAAATAGATTACCATCAAGCGGTTATTCCATGATGGAATAACAATTCATTGTTTAATTATGTAGAATAAGTCTGTATATGTTAAATTTTTTGGTAAATAAATTCCATGAATCCATTCACAATGTCATGCTTTTCCAAAGGTTTTTGTAAGATTTTATAATCAATAAACCTACACTCTCAGATGTATAGTAGCCAACATCCCAAAAACAATAGACAGAAGTTGATAATGGCATAAGCACATCACCCAAAATTTTGCCATGAATAGACGAGGGTGAGGGGACGGGCCACTCACTATGTAAAAGCAATACATTTATTATACACAGTGCAAGAAATGAAGTAATGACATCATATCACTCAGAAACAATGTGTGATGTTGTGGATGTCACATCTGTACACATGCTGTTACACAATTAAAATAGTCCAAATTTCACCCAAACGCGCGTTTCGTTGAAGACTTCTTCAGGGGGTGCGATATGTAATTTCATCGCCAAATCTACATAACACAAACAGCCAGCACAAGGGGATCAGTCATACTGAATAACCAAATCCACATAAAAGTGGACACAGACCCTCAGGGGTTATTCATGTCCATAGATCAATATAGGGGGAAAGACATGATTTCTGAAGATGGTGTCCACACTGCCCCAACACCAGTGGGGAACGGAGAGACAGACACATAAATGCCGTGGTGATGTGTGTACAACAAGACAAATTTTTAATACATTTACTTTGGTAAACATGATCACTTGATGGTTCAGGGCGGTCTTGTTACGCAGATCACCAGTGGGGACGCCATCTTCAGGAATCATGTCTTTCCCCCTATACTGATCTATAGACGTGAGTAACCCCTGAGGGTCTGTGTCCACTTTTATGTCGATTTGGTTATTCAATATGACTGATACCCTTGTATTGGCTGTTTGTGTTATGTAAATTTGGCCGATGAAATTACATATCGTACCCCCTGAAGAAGTCTTCAATGAAATGCGCATTGGGGTGAAATTTGAGCCATTTGGACTATTTTAATTGTCTAAGCACCTGTACAGATGTGACATCAGCAACATTGCGCATTGTTTTTAAATTATAGGATGTCATTACTTTATTTTGTGCACTGTGTATAATACATGTATTATAACCAGGTCTATTCCAGGGGAAATTTGGGTGATGTGCTTATGCCATCATCAACTTCTGTCTGTTTTTGTAAGATTATTGGGCAGCTTCTCTGCTACAAGATATTATCACAGATGCTTGGTTTACTTTTGCAGTTCTCAAAACTAAGTACAACAGAAAAATTTTCCAAATATGAATGATTAACCTAAACTGGGAATAGAAATATGAAAAGTTAAGTTTAAAAGTAAAGTTATTCTAAAAATCTTTATCTACTTGCATTTTAAAGTTACACCAGGAAGAATGATTGATTTAAATCATGATTGAAATCGGTTTGATTTAAATCAAATCCACCCTGATTTCTGGATCTTCATTCTACTCCTCAGCCCAGACATATGGGTAATTTTCAGAGAAGCTGACAATCACTGCCGCATGGCTAGGTGCAGTGGTTGCAAAATTGGTGTGGATGGTTGGGTGGCAGCTGTCAATGTCGGCCAACCGCCCCACATGTTATCCCTATAGGCAACTGCCTAAAAACATCCTCTGAATGAACCCTAACACGATTTTTACATATTAATTTTTTTTTATATTACATTACTTTTTTTACTCCATGAAATCACTGTTATTTAGGTTATTAAATAGAGTTATATCTAAATGTATTTTGGAGCATTTAGATTTAAGGAAGAATTTTTTTAACAATCACAATGTGTGGTAGAACTATTCAATGCATGGCTTGCTTAAGCTATTTCACTGTGTATAATTAAAGATTATGGTTCAGCTTTAATTATACTATTAGAGATGAATAATGAGAATGATGATGAATAATGAGAAAATGAAAATTTTACATTAGAAAGCAAATTAAATGACTGAAAATAAACCAATCAAGGGCATCAGCTGCAGGGTTTTTATTGGCTCAACTCAACTGCAAGAGGAGGGGGGCAGACATCTGCAGATTCTCTCCTCTCAGTCTCTGCTTTCCTCTCCGGCTGGCTGTTACGGTGTCCGTGGGAGCTGCAGAGTAATTGCTGTTTCCACGGATGAAGAGAGGGAAAGGTGCCAGTTCATATATCTCTCTCTGCATTGCCTATGGGAGCAGGGCTTTGAACTCTGCTGGCATAGGCAATTATACAGTACATATGGGAGAGCCGGACACCGGCCGGCATCTCTCATCTGACAGCTCCCCGGCTAATCTCCGTGCCGGGAGAGGTGACGGAAAGCCAAGGTGCAACCACCGGTGGCCAAGTGGCTGCGGGGGTTGTGCATTCGGACCATAAGACGCAGGCACTTTTTGCCCCCAAAAATACAGTATATAGTTATTACAAACGGGAGTGCAGAAAATTTGGGAGAACCTTTGCTCTTCTTTGATTCCCTTAGTATGGCTTATTACTGATACGGCATTGAGCTCTATGCAGAACATTCTAATCTACTTTCTACTAACCTTTAGAAACTGATTTGTTGAGCTGCACAAGTTAATAATGTTCCTAACAAGATAAAATGCTAACATAATAATAAAAACACAAGATGCAGCCAAAATGTATTTTATTGCGTGCCAGGGGGGAAATAAGTCTTTTCCACCAATTAAGGTTATAACCAGAGAGCTGCGAGCGCCGCAGGAATTCCTGCTCACGCACATTACAGACCAGGAAGCTCTATTAAGCCAGTCCCATGCAGGCTTCTCCAGCATGTTCAGACAGTTAGGACCTTGCAAATTAATCACATACAGTATTTAATATAAAAATAAAATACCTTCAAAAAATGCAGAGATAGCAGTTTTAATAAACTCAAAATTAAAGTTGCATTAAGTTAAAACAGAATAAATTGAGAATAATATGCGGCATGATACCGTATGACCAGAAATGAGACTGCTACCAACTGGAAAGTTCTTTTGGAGATCACAAGTCCAAGCAAACAGTGACCTGATGACATTAGAAGTTGTATGTGGGAAGGGGCAATGATTGGAAGATAGAGACAAATGGATGTGACTCAAAAACATCCTGTCCTATGCAGCAAAGAGCCAGACGGGTTGGATTCCAGTGCCTAGAGAAGGTCTCTGCTGCAACCTGGTCTAGTTATCTCTCACATTTAATTGGAGAGTTGTTCATGAAAATTTATACTACGCTCTGCTGTGACCCCTCTAAACATGCCTTGACACCTTGATTTGGGGTGCATATCTTAAGGTAGCCATACAGTGTTCGATATTTCCATTCAACCAAAATATTAATCCGTTGACCTAGCCAGAATCGATTCTGGTCCACCTGGTGCGATCGATACCGATCAGAAAATCGTTCGAGCAGTGATCAGACATATTGGTAAATTTCAGTTGATCTTTCAAGCGTCTGAAATTTTTTGGGGTTTTTTTCGATCGTTTTGTTTCCAATGGTACTATGGAGCATGCGCACAAAACAAAGGAATCAATGGGTTGTTAATCACACTCTGTGAGGAGAAAATGGATCAATGTTTGACTGACTGATGATACTTAAATCGCACAAGACAATCGGATGGTCGAACGTTCATGCGAAAGTTGACCTATTTATCGCTACCTTTACTGTCCACCATGCTGTTTCACCTTGAAGACCAAATGCAGGCAATATATGAACACTAAATATTCAATAAATTCTGGATTTAATCCTGCAGAGTAAACTCATGGCTATTCAATTTCTGTTATTTGGCCATTGAACTTGTTGTATGCAACATCAAGGGAAATGATTGGACTAGGGTCCCTGAAAAAAACAAAGGCTCATCTTTTGGTTAAATTCTTTTAGGTTTGGCAAGAACGTAACCAAAATAAAAGCTTTTAACCAAAAAATGGGCGCCTCCTTTGGAGCATTTTTTCCGTGGACCCTAGTCCAATAATATCCTACCAACCAAGGGAAGGCTACCAAAAATCCCTTAGGCACCTTAAAGCCCCCCATACACGCACAGATCCGAAGGCGATTTTGCGGGCAAACAAAGCGTGGCAATCGTACATTGATTAAAGGCTGCCCACCTTGAATGAATGATCCCAAACAGTCGAAATTGACCAAAACAAGGATCAAACAGGGATCCAACAGTTTCCTGTTCGATTGTCAGTACTTTGGTTGGAGACCCAGGGATCGATTCCCAAGGGGGTGCGCATCTATTCCATGATCGATTGGTGAGCGATCACTCGGTGTGGTGAGGTAACCATGTTAGGATAAATACGGTTGTTGGTTTAAGTAGCCCCAACAGTAACTCTCTTTATATTAAATATTTAGAAACAAAATCTCTTTCGCTCCTCAAAAGATTAAAACATTTTCTTGCTTTCAATTAACCTCTGATATACCAGAAGGCTTAAAAGAAAACCTAACTTCTTCTACATCAAGGGAAATGAATTCTGTTAAGCTGGGCATAGACGGGTTGTTTTCCTGTTGACTGCCCAGCCGACCGACCGGGCGTGATGACGGCATCACGCACGGCCGCTGGTGCAGAGAATCGGCCGGGCACCCATTGTGTGCCGGCCATTACTTCGGATGGGGACTGCCTGCGATCCAAGATGCAGCAGTTTCCTGGCCAATATGACCAGGGGGCGCACCAGGTTCTCTGCCCGACCGCCGATCTATTGCGGGACAAGCATGGCGGTCGATTGACAAGAATTACACAGCTGCCCTACATTATAAGGCAGGAAATTATGAAAAGCAATATGAAAAGAGTGGAGGAAGTAAGTTCTGACCCTTGATCCTGACAATTCATTATGCCAATGAATATGACACCCAGACTCAAGACCTAATAAGATAGTGACACTCAGGATAAAGTATATTTTAGCACTGTTAAGCTAGCCACACATGGTACAATTTTAGCGTTCAATCGACGATTTTCGATGAAAAAAAAGATCGATTGAACGTTAATCGATGTACTGCCACATAGTACAATCGACGTTCACTGTACGATTTTAGTAAAATCGTCAATTGAAAAGTGATCGGACAAGTTGGAAAATTTTGGTTGATTGATCAATAATCGAACGACGTTTCTGAAAGTTTTTTGTTTGTTTCGATTCAATAATCTCGATGTGCGCTATTAACATGACTACTTCCTGGGGAAAAAAAAGTTCCTGTTAAAAAAAACATTAATCCAATCGACGATTTTAGATTACTTCGATTTAATTTCAGTCGAAATTGTTCAATTCTCGTGCTCCCCATGTGGAGAACTTCGATTAAATGACAATCGATGTTCGATTTTTTTAAATCGAAGTACAAAATCGAATCGAACCTCACTTGAATGATAAATTGTACCATGTGTGGCTAGCTTTAGGATACCAAAGAATTGACATTTCCTGAGATCTGGCTGTGACTAGGAGGTTGGTTTTAAATGCCATCCTATGGGGGCGAATACTGAGAGCTAATATAAAGACTAGTGATGGCCGAACTGCCCGCAAGGCGGACAGTTCGGCCGCGAACAAGCATGTTCGCCCTCCTTCCCACCGGCGGACAGTACGGGTGTTCGACCCGCCCTGTCCGCCGGCGTGAAGGAGCCCTCTACTCTTCCTCCGGTGGGATCATACGCAGCGAGATCCCGCCGCAGGAAGAATGTTTCCACTGAAGACCGGGTGGAGAACCCGTGGAAAGCCGGCTCGCACACCCGGATGTGACGTCAGTGACGTCACATCCGGTAAGCACACCAGGAACTATGCGTTCCAGGTGCCGGATGTGCCGTCACTGACGTCACATCCGGGTTTTCAGATTCTAATTCCCCGCCTAGCAGCGGGGAATTTGAATCTGTCCGCGAACGAGCGGACGGCGGACTTTTTTAAAAGTCCGCTCCGCCCGTCCGCGGACGAACATGGCCGAGGTTCGGCCATCACTAATAAAGACAGATTTTACATTATCAGTTTTTAACATAAGTATGTAGATCAACATCTCAAACCTCAGTAAGTTAACCAATCCATACTTGACCCTTGACATTCCTCTCTTTTTTACTTTTCAGAGAAAAGTTTTGCCTCCGGTGAATTACGACCGTATTGATTTACATATGAAGTGAGCATATGCAGCATTAATATTTGCTGTACAGTACAATAATTCAATTTCTTCACAAAGTCACAGCAAATCCAATTCATCAAAAGGAACATGCCAGCAATTACACCTGCCATCATTTGTCACCAACATTTTAATCAGCAGCCCAAGAATGATTTCATTTTTTCTTTTTATTAATGAAACAAAGTCACGGAACAAGAAACAATTGCCTTTATTTCAGATTTTATCTGGCTGTCACAGAGGTCTGTACCGTTTTGTAAACCTGCTGTTTTACTGTAATTTCAAAGAATCAAAAGACTAACATTTCATTTCTCCAAATACATAGTTACAATAAAGCAGTTATTTCATCACTGCCTGTGGCACTTAAAAATTAGACAGGGAAAAGGCAACAGCTACATATATCTGTCAAGTTTCAAGAAGAAAAAAAAGTATACTTACCGTATATATTTAATCCCCTGTCGTTCCTGGCGGCATCAGCTCGTCCAGCGCTTCACCCGTACCGTGAAGATCAGAGCCCCGGCAGCGCAGATTTACCATTCCGCGCTGCTACGGCGGCTCTGATCTCCAAAGAGATCTGTCCCGGTACCTTATCATATGTTTATAGTGAGACCTGTATTTCAGTGAATGTGGTTTCTGTGCCCCTTTACAAATCTTCACTGTGGCTTTTCTAGCAGCCCCGAAAAGAATCTAATGGACTAATCAGTGTCTTAACTGGTGGGTACGGAGTATAAAATCTACCTCAAACTTTAATATATGCAAATATTTGATCAGGACTTTTTGGGGTATGTTAAGTGGTTTTCCATGAAAAAAAAAAAAAAAAAAAAAAAAAAAAAAAAGAAGAAAGTTTTCTATTTGTTCCGAGAATGTCCAATTTACACCATATCTGCCAGGGTATGCAAACCCAAAGCTGTCCCTCTCAGCCAGGGATCCACATAGAGAAATCTCCATGTACAATCATTTCTTTGTTAAATCCCAAAAACTAAAAATATTTCTTATATACATAGGTGCTATTTAAAACCTGAAGCAATGTCTCTAAGTTTGAGTCTCTCCAGTATGCACTGGGCCCCATCCTCCGTTGCTGGCGTCACCTTTTCACCTCTAAATGACTCAAATAGAACTTTTAACAGACATATAGCTTCACTTATTTATTTGAGGTAACAGGGGACTATAAAAATCTTTTGATATCAGACAACTTTATTTAAATTCAGTTATTGATCCCAAAATTACCAAAGTGTTTCTTCCATATGTTCCATAGACTAAATAAATGCAAAAAAACTTTATCCTGTAAGACATTAGGGCAACTGATAACTTCCTTTGTAGTGTTGAGCTTTAATATTCGAATTGCGAATATATTCAACGAATATCAGCTATTCGAGAATTAGCTAATTTCATGAATATGGCGGCAGATATTCGCAATCTCAAATATTGGCGATATCATGCACTGGGAAGCTTTACAGCAATGTGCGAATAAATATTGCAATGGAAAAATAACTGTAGCATGTTACTATTCAAAATTGCAAATATTGAATCAAATCTAAGTAGAATCATTTTGCAAAATATCAATAAATATTACCTATGCCCCTCATCACTATTCCATTGCTTTCTCCCCATATTGTACTTTTATCAGCTATGTTATTTACACTTTTCTAGGGCATGGCTGTTGTAATTTTGTTGCATGGATTGCATACAACTTACCCTTTATAAATAGGATACTGTAAGTGAATGTTATGCTGTAAAGAGTAAGAAGATTTTTGACAAAATCGCCAGGTGCAGAAGCTACATATTCAGACTGGTAAGCAATAGCTTAGTTTTCTTAAGCTTTAGGTAAGATTAGCAAATCCTTACCATTTGCACATCAAATTGGTGAGAAAAAGACCTTGGGATAAACATACTCCATTGCCTTCATATAACGATATTTTTTGTACTTCTGCTGAAGAACTGATCTGACTCCAGAACACCAGCTGTATTCATGTCAGAGAATAGGCCGTAAATGGCACTCCATGAACCCAACCTTGTTTAATATGAAGAAGCCGCATCTCGCTTACTAAATATATCACTAACTATCATCCTCCATCGCTCGGCATCTGTCTGCCTATTCGAAGGTTAATTGATACTGCTACAAGAGATACAACAAACAAGGTAATTTCTTTCAGGTATGCTGTTCCATTCAATGGGTCACTGGATTATAGATGCGAGCCAAGCAACCAATCAATACTTTATTTAAGTGGAGAATTGTGTATTCGTCTTTCACGCAGGTTATTCCTATAAACTGTCAGACTATAGCGATGTGTAAAAGAGAAGTAATTCTTAATAGAGGAAACACAAATTGAGATGTTTAAACTCCAGACAGAGCTCAATACAATGTATTAATACATAGATGAAACATTTTAATCTGGCAAATAAATTCTCCGTGTTCACTGACTTCTCATAGGAGAGGAAAATACTTTGCATTTGTTTACCATAACATTCTATGCTCACCATCTGCAACTCTTTCAACTGTCTTAATTTATGTATGGATTAATGTATAGAAGTGATAATGTGGTGGGAAAAATTCCTTTACTGTATTGAACCAAGTAAATTAACATAGGACTACAAATATTAAAGCAGATGTACACTCAATATGTAAAAATTATTATTATTATCATTTATTTATATAGCGCCAACATATTACGCAGCGCTGTACAATACATTAGAGTGGAGATATAACACAAGATAACAGGTACAGGATATGACACAGGAGGAGTAGAGGACATGCAAAATTTAAGTTTGACTTACCTCTGAGCTGGTATGATTGTGGCTTAGGGCTCCACGATCCTAAAATATACTTACCTGCTGTTCTGTGGAATTGTATGAGCGATTCCATATTTATTCGCCAGGCTTCCGAGGGTTAACTCCGGGTGCAATATCGTGGGTGGCCACTTGGAATGTTCAATGGTTGTCAATGAGAATTTTCCTAAATTTACTTTTAATGACGAGCTGAGATCACAGAATTACCCCACAAACCCTTCGCTCTTGTGACATCTGCCTCGGCTATACATAATCAGGACCACAAAGTGAGGGAGGGCTGCGTGGGATCTTCTTAAATAACTTGATACAGGTACGTTCTTTTTGTTTTTCTCATGCATTCCTCCCTATTTTCGCCACTTTTAGTGCCATATATGTATCATAATTTTCTGGTGGTAGATCCGCTTTAACAGACTATGGGCTCATTTACATGAATGGTTTTTAACCGCCCAGCAAACGTTAGAAAATTGCAATCGACCTGTGGATGCAACATTAGGCACCCGCCGGTCGGTTTTCGTCCTGTGACTTAAGACATTAAGTAAACACTTGTACTGATGATCAGGGCCGTTTCTAGCCATTTTGGTGCCCTAAGCAGATTTTCTTGGTGGTGCCCCCCCATGCATAACCCCCCCCCCCCCTCGTACCAGCATTTATACACTTAATTTCCCATTGGGGCATAGAAAACTTTTATAGAATTATATAACATTATACCCATATATACAGGAGAGGGCACTGACGGAGACATGACCACCCATATATACAGGAGAGGCCACTGCCAGGGAGACATGACCACCCATATATACAGGAGAGGGCACTGCCAGGGAGACATGACCACCCATATATACAGGAGAGGGCACTGCCAGGGAGTAGTGATGGCCGAACATCAGCTGTGATGGTTCGCGAACAGGCTAATCAAACCTTTAGGTCATACTTGTAGCCAGAATACCAATAAAAAAAAAAAGTAAAAAGGGTGCGACCTCCTGGACAGTGTCATGACAAAGGGGGATCAATGGCTAAACTTCTCCCCCAAAATATGGATTTTTTTTTATGATGTTTCCTTGCTGTATTCTGTATTTCTAATGCTGTAGGTCTAATGGCCGGAAATCACATCTAGGTTAAAGATTTTGCCAAAAGTTGCCGGACAGCACCTTTTGCAGTGCATGACATTAAGTCAGATCTCTTTGCAATGCATAATACAGCATACCCCGCCCCCAGAAAAGGACTCAGTTATGATGAACTGCTTGTTGCAGAACACCTTAGCTATAGCTACAGATCACTGGATGGAGTATAATTGCAAAGCAGCTCAGCCATCCCTCAATCAGCAGCAGCTCTCCCTATCTGTCTAGTACTGAAGACACAGGATAAAAGTAAAAATGGCCGCTGGGCTGCTTCTTTTATAAGAGGAGGTATTCTCCAGGAGCGAAAGGAAGTGTTATTGGCTGTACTGTACCACCTGACTATAGGGTGTGGGGTCAAACTTTGTCTCCATGTTAAGGTGTACGGGGCGGGTCGAACACTCAATGTTCGCCGGCATTGCGAACATGCTATGTTCACTGCGAACTGTCCGCCAGGCGAACTTTTCAGCCATCACTACCAGGGAGACATGATCACCCATATATACAGGAGAGGGCATTGCCAGGGAGACATGACCACCCATATATACAGGAGAGTTCACTGCCAGGGAGACATGACCACCCATATATACAGCCTGTATATATGGGTGGTCATGTCTCCCTAGCAGTGCCCTCTTCTGTATATCAACCCATCCATGCACATCAACCCACTGTCACCCTTAATCCATGCACATCAACCCACTGTCACCCCTCCTCCATGCAGATCAGTCCCCTGTCACGGTGTTACCCTTCATCAATGCTGATTAAGCCACTGTCACCTCTCATGAGCCTTGTGGAAAGAAGGAAACCTGGCAAGGCTCGGTCACCAGACGGCGGGCAAGGCATCCTGGGACGTGCAGTCCTATTGTTGAACTAATAGAAAAGTAAGAGATGGGAGGTCATGCTGTGTTGTGATAGGGCGCTCTGTTCACCACATGTGGGAGGGTGTGTGTGCAGTGAAAGTTGGCCCGTAATTGGCTGGAGGGGAGGTGGGCAGCATCCTGTTGGTAAGGAGTTTTTGAGCGTCCTTAACAACCACATGTGTGCGACCAGGGCCGTTTCTAGCGATTTTGGTGCACTAAGAAAAAAAATTAAAAGCTGTAATGGCGCCCCCTTCAATGTGGCGCCCTAAGCAGTTGCTTTAACTGCTTATCAGTAAAAACGGCCCTGCTGATGATGGCTTTTGGATCATAAGAGAGCATAGATTTTGATGGCTTTGCTTATGGGAATGTCTGACAACACAAATTAAGCTGTGGTATAGCAATGTTGTTGGGCCTATTAGGCAAACATTGTCATGTTACTAGATGTTTCAATTGGCATGTAATGCATACACCTGTTACTATTTTTTTTTAATATGTCGCATCATTTTTTAAATTATTCTACAAACAGTAAATTGCCAATCTCTAACTATAGTTTGAAAGCATCCAATGTAGTGTAATAGATATATTGCAATGTGTGTTGTCACAGTGACATCTAGAGGCAAAATGGGAAATTGCAGCTGAAAGTGTGAAAGCACATAAGACAACACTAAGAAGATTGCGAATTCGGTAGTTGTTAATGTGAATATTTTGTGCGCAATGCTTGCCACTTTCCCCAGAATCTCAAATATTCGAGATTATAAACATATAGCAGCATATACAATATATTCGCGAATATACTTGATATTCGTAATAAAAATTTGCAATTCGAATATTCGTGCTAAACAATATTATAATCTAGACATTTCCATCAGTAGCACAAATAATGCAACAGCAAATACCTGATTTTAAGAGTATTAAAGGAGGTGTTTCAGATTAAGTGTGCTACTAGGGGCTACCTATGGGCTAATTGCCTACCTTTGGCGGCCTTTGGACTTCACATTACCATTAAGAAAGCATAGTTCTATAGGAGATCCATGTGAATTTTTAATTACTCCCTTCATTACTATGTATTACTGATCTGTTCTGTTCTGTTGTGATGGTGCTAATCATGCAGATTACATATAGATGCATTAGAAAAAACTCAGTTCCAGGGTAACTGAAGAATCCTGAATTTGGAGTCTGCTAACTTGTATCTCGTCATATTCTCTATCTGTATGATGTTATTCGATATTTCCATGTCTGAGGTGAAACATGTAGACAATGCACACGGCTTATACATTCAATGCTTTGGAATGGATCAATATCAGATAGTGACTGTATTATATGTTATGATTTTCTTTTATATGGACCAATAAAGTGATTATAGCAGACTCTTACATGGGGATTTTTTAATCCAGTCTTCCATTAAAAGTCCCAAACGAGGGAATCTTTTTAGTTTATTTACAGTATATAGGGATGGGAAAATTGGATTAAGAGGGCATATGGTTCAATCAACCTTTCATCATAAAGCATACAAGTTAATCACGAATAAAACAAATTTTGTGATTATGCTATAATGTACAAATGGATGGCAATCCCACCAATCCAACTAAACTAAACACAACCCCCCCCCCCCCCCCCCCCCCCCCCCCCCTTATTCTCATGAATAAAAGCAAAGGTACTTTATAGACATCACCCAAAAGCACAATGAATAAATATCATTTAATTATGTGATGACATCATATTCGTTTGTTAGAATTCACTTCACCAGGGGAATAGTATGGAGATGGTAGTCTGTCCCGTTTCTCATGCCCTAATGTGGTCTATTTTGAACAATAATATAATACTATATGTTCTAGTTATAATTTGATTGACACATTGTGACTCTTAGGATTACAATGTTCTGTTGTTAGACCCCACCATGATGGTGATCTGGCACTTCTTCATCCAATATTTCACTTGCTGTTCCAAGCAACATTGCCCTAAATTTGGATAGGTGTCCCTTACCCTGTTTTCAAATGTAAAGTGAATCAAGCTTTCTTACCTCTCAAGCAGAGAGGTAAGAAAGAACTTTTCAACATTTAGAAACTTACATTGAAAACTGAACTGATATGGATATCTGGAAAGGCTTTTTCATCTGAAATATGTGAGTGCATTCGGTTTTTCTTTTTTTTTGCCTACTCCTGCCACTTTCCTACAGCTTTTTGGGGTTGTCTTATAGGTATCTACAGTGGAGGAAATAATTATTTGACCCCTCACTGATTTTGTAAGTTTGTCCAATGACAAAGAAATGAAAAGTCTCAGAACAGTATCATTTCAATGGTAGATTTATTGTAACAGTGGCAGATAGCACATCAAAAGGAAAAATCGAAAAAATAACTTTAAATAAAAGATAGCAACTGATTTGCATTTGATTTGCATTTGAACCCCTACCAACCATTAAGAGTTCTGGCTCCCACAGAGTGGTTAGACACTTCTACTCAATTAGTCACCCTCATTAAGGACACCTGTCTTAACTAGTCACCTGTATAAAAAACACCTGTCCACAGAATCAATCAATCAAGCAGACTCCAAACTCTCCAACATGGGAAAGACCAAAGAGCTGTCCAAGGGAGAAGTTGACAACTGTTGGTGCGATTGTTCAAAAATGGAAGGAGCACAAAATGGCCATCAATCGACCTCGCTCTGGGGCTCCACGCAAGAT
>CM070033.1:28474734-28493354 GCA_036250615.1 Ptychadena robeensis
AATAATAAAATTATTCCTCAAAAATACCACTTGCCTAATAATTCTGAACTCCCTGTATATGTGGAATTATATGTATTGTAAAGTTCAGGGGAAAGGGATCACCAGCACAGCCATATGATGAACAAAACTGCAGTTTATTTTCACCAGGAACACAAATGAAATCTTGCAGAATATATAGCAGCTGGATTGTATGCAGCATTCACGTACATATTTTCATTGCAGTCAGTGATTACAGCTCACCCATGACATTCAGGAACACAGTCCAGCAAGCCCACCTAGGCCTTCCACATGAAACACTGTGCTCCAGAGAGAGCGTTGGACTTCACACACCCAGACTACACACCTGGTCTCAGCTCCCCCACCCCCCTCTCTGACATCAGAGCTTTTTCAACCAGCCTTCCTGTCTGGCTGACAATCAACACCAAATCCTGGAGTGTACCCTGAGTGGAGTGGGAAGGCCCACCCAGTTCCTTCCCTCACACTCGAGTCCGGGACCCGGAAAACTAAAACAAATTGCAACCGTGATTGCCTATATATTTTCTCGGACTTCTTACCCGGAATACAGCTGGGACCACAGCCCATAATATGGGGAGATATACTTCCCATCCAGGATCCACCCTTGGGAACCTCTACAGTATATAGAAGTATATGTGGAAATGCATTACTGAGGTATGCTCTTATACTTTTATGTAAATATGTTCTATTGCCGATTGTACAAGATAACTCAGAAATGATTTATTCATTTTACTCGATAGATATAAAGTCCCATTGTTCTCCTTAAGCGGAATAATGGGACGAGGGGGGACAAGTTTTTATGTATTTGGATATGCTATAATGAACAAATCCTATGAAAATATGTGCTCACTTATATGGTTCCCATCTAATACAAACAAGAACAAGCATTACAATTTCTGAGAGAGACCAAGGTACTGTATATTTCAGTGTGACAATATGGTTCCTCTCTTTGAACCACTACGACTGTAGGCCGTGTTCCAGTGACATACAGAGAATTAAGGCAAGGGGAGAAGTTATGGCAAGCACTGGTCCTCAGAAAGTCCCTGCGGGGTGTGTGTCTGCCATTGCTGTTCTGTTGCTTTGCGGTAAGCTCAAGACTCAGAAGTATATCTGAATGTCCAACATCCACAAAAAACCAAGTACGGGCCAAGTCCCAGAACTATCAGTGCTTTAAACCGGAAGATCAATAAAGAGAGTTCAGAAGAATTCTCCTATAAGAGTCTAGCCCTTTGAAAGCTTTGTATTTTTATCTGATACATGTATTCTTCTCTCATCTCCATCCCTTTATCCATAGCCTTTAGATGAGTTGGCAAGAGTGGCAAATATTGTGTGGAATTACAATGGCTTTATTTGTATTATAAAGTATGGCACTAAGAAAATAAGCTGCACACAAAGGCACTTCCAGCTGAGTTAAGGAGGAATAAAAACTGCTGGCTATGTCAGATAGTAACTAAACCACTGGGGAATTAGTCGTGATGGAGCAGGAATCTGAAGAACCCCACAGAGCCACAGCCTCAACATATTTCACTAACAAGAGATGAGACAAACAAAGAAGAGACCTTATCCACCCTTCCTATTCAATCACAGGCCAGATGATTACATTGCATTTCTGCCTACTAGATGAGGAATGCGGGACATGAAAGGAGAGAAAATGGAGAGTTTGTGTAATCCCGGGGATGAATTTTGCAACAAAAAGCTCTTTATCATTCTACTACATGGAAAACAAAGATCTATCTATATGACAAAACAGAAAAAAAATATAAATAATTATTTATAATAACACACATATAAGAGAGCTCTTCCAATAATAAGGGTAGGCACCATTGGAGAAACGCAACCAATTTCAGATTATGGATGTAAGGGATCAATCTATTAGATTGTAAGCCCGTCCGGGCAGGGTCCTCTACTCCTCCTGTGTCATTACCTGTACCTGTGTGTTATACTGTATTGTATCTCCACTCTAATGTATTGTACAGCGCTGCGTAATATGCTGGCGCTATATAAATAAATGTTAATAATAATAATAATAATAGTAGGTCTGACCTGGTATCTCTTGTCATTGATGGGTTACAGGGATACTGCACTCTGGTTGGAAGTTGTTAGTGAACTAATGATAGAGGGCCATTCTGCAGTGCCTTAGCTAAATGCCCAAAACAATGGACAGAAATCTGATACATTAAAAGTAGGACGCCATAATATATAAACTATTCTCATGGTATCTTTGGATATCTTTATTCTAGGGCATTTATGGAAACGTCGACTAGTACGGCACAAGTCAATGACACCTGAAAGAAGTGGACCAGGTGTGTGTTTTTGTCCTCTCTCTGTATGCACACTTGTACACACAATGCAGTCTTTGCCTCTGTCTTGGGGTTACACTGACACACGCTCCTTGATTTTATCAATAAGTCACTTCATAAAAAGGGGCAGTAGGTGAGAGATACACATCACAATATGAAAATACATTACTCTAGACCACACAAACCACACTGTGATCTGTGCAATCTACAAGTCAGTGTTGAAGTGCAATAAAAGTATTACTGTTATGCACGGCCATCAGTTTAATTTATTTTATGATGACAATGTCCTCTGGTAAACCACAGTGTAGTGTTGACTTATTCCGTGTACCTTTGCTGCTGTGGTTAAAGCTGTTCCCACTTTCTGTTTTGCACTTAAAATTTCAGCAAACGACTAGTAGCCTAGACTATATCTTGTGGTGGTGGATTACTCGACTTCACAAAATCTTAAGTCGTTAATGCTCTAGTTAAAAGGCCCAGCAATCTGAAGTATATAGACGTATATACACTTTAGAATTTAAAATATACAGGGACATAAGATGTGTTAAGAATTATGAATATTTCATGTGTTTCTCCCATTCAATGGATAGTGACAATGCCCATTTCCACTTGCGTTCCTCTGCTGTTGCGTTCCCTCTTCTCATGACAATGTCTGCTGCTGACAAATAGCCACCAATGCTGTAGCTATTTATATAAAATTAGATGATTTTTGAAAGATGGACCGCGGATGCCCCTTCCAATAATTTGAAATAGCCCTATCCCCATATAGGCGAGCAGCGGTGGTCTGAAATGCGGATTCCTAAGGTGAAAGGGGTGATCTACCTCTTTCAATGTCAATGCCCTTGTTTCTATACTGGGAAAACAAAAAGAGAATGGATACATGACCATATTCAAGATTTCTCCAATGGCAGAATTACCAACCCACTTAAGGCATGTGGGTTTGAACCACAACTTTGACTTGTCAGTAGTAACATTTTATCCCCTTGAACATATACAATAGGACACAAGAGAAACAAGATGTATAAAAACAGGCATGTAGTTACCCTGGGTTAAACAAGATGATTAGCTACAAACCTTTTCTATAGTGGATCTTCCCTAACTTTTTGTTGCTTTTGTGGGGGGAAGGGGAGGAGAGAGATGGAGGGATAGGGGGATTGGTCAATGAAGATAAACATGAAAGGCAGGACTGCACACATTGTGATACCAAGACTTATGCCTGCCATACACCCACAGACGGGTGCAGACAGGCGAGCTCCGATGAGCCCCAGAATGCAATGCGATGATGTCATCACGTTGCATTCTGGGGCTGCTTTAATTGGCCGGGCACCCTTTGTGTGCTGGCCATTACCTTCAATGAAGACCCCGGTCTTCATTGAAGTTAATGGCATCGCCCAGAGAACATCCGACATGTCCGTTCTCTGGCCGGCCGAGCTGTCATTGCCGTGATGTGGGCACACGGCAATTGGCGGCCGATTTTGCCGCCGACTGACGGCGCGCACACGCCCGTCGGTCAGTGGAAAAATCGGCCGCTAATCGGCGTGTGTATGCCAGGCATTAGGTGGCCAGAAGACCACTGATGGCAGTTAAACTTACCCCTCATTTAGCCCCGAGTATCTTAGGGCAAAAATACAGCCGTCCAGAGGCTGAGTCCAACAGGGAACCAACATGTTGGTAAACTCTGTTAAAATTCCATATTTTGGATGGGGACAAAGTACCAGACAGGATCAATGATGCAGAAGTGCTGTGGCTCGATATCGAGGAGGCTCAACCAAGGATGACAACATTTCAAGTGGCCCCTCAATCGTATGGGCATCCAGCCATGTATGCCTTCCATTAGGTGTTGAAGTATAGATTTAGGTAAAATCATAATAAATATACACTCCCTTCTTGGTAAAAGGAAGCAAGGAGTATATATGTATGACAAGAAGTCACATCAAAATCATTGTAAGCGGTTTTATCTCTACAACTGTCATACAAAAGAGTTATTTGTTCACCAACAAGGGTCTACAGAACTCCACACCCATCCAATCAACATTTTACACAACATCAGTCTGATGACAGCATCCGTTCATAAGCCATAAACAACGTGATGCTCGGCTGATCTTGTCTGTCACATCCTATTTTATTAATTTTATTTTCCAGCTGGAATGGTTTTACTTATTTCAGAATATATTTTGGATGTAATAGAATTTAGATATCAAAGATGCAGAGAAACTGGATAATTCTTTTGATATGCTCTAATTTAAGGAAGTCTGAAGAATTGAATGAGGTCAATACCAGTCTTTGAAATGTTGTGTGTTCTTGGTATTCTCTATTTTCTAGTGGCTCCACACAACCCTGACAAGAAAAAAAACAAAAAAACAAACAAATTAAGAATGCAGGAAAGATCAAAGCGTTGCTCCTCTGTAGAGAGTCTGTCGTGAATTCAGTTGTATTAATTAAATGGTTACACGAGAAAATCCCCAGTGGACTTCACAAATCCAGGGGAACATCATATGGTAAAATGCTGAAGGTAATCTAATTAAAATAAAGTTTCATATAAAATATGAATTATAAAGAATTTATGAGCTGAATGTAAATTTTTTTAATCAGATGTTTACATTATGTGAATTATATAGGATATAAGAATTCCTAGAATAAAATACTTTACGATGATAATGATTCACAGTTATTATTTTTACTTCTATTTATATAGTGCCAACATATTATGCAGCGCTGTACATTAAATAAGGGTTAAGATTCAACCCAAAAGAACACACAGATACAGATTATGACACAGGGTGAGAAGAGGACCCCGGCCGATTAGTTTGTATGCCAATCATGGAACTATATAACGTATTTTTCGGACCATAATACGCAACTTTTCACCCCCAAAATTGGGGGCAAAAAGTGCCTGCGTCTTATGGTCCGAATGCTTGGCCACACGTGGTCGCACCTTGGCTTCCTGCCAGCTCTCCCGGCACACAGATTAGCCGGGGAGCTGGTGTCCAGCTCTCCCATCTGAACTGTGTAATTGCCTATGCCGGCAGAGCTCAGAGCCCTGCTACCATAGGCAATGAAGAGAGAGATGGATGAACTTGCATCTATATCTCTCTCTCCTGTCCGTGGGAACTGCAATCACTCTGCAGCTCCCACGGACACAGAAACAGCTCATCGGCAGAGAGAGAGCAGAGACTGAGAGGAGAAGCTGCTGGCCCCCCTCCTTCTGCCGATCAGTGTGGAGAATGAAGTTGTGTTGAGAGTGTACTGCTGCTAGTGACATCTACTGGCTGAATTGAATATTGCATTAATTGAATTCACTGCATTAAGCCAATTGATGTGAAAACTTATTAAATCTTTTTTTTCTGGTGTTCCTGCCCTAAAAACTGGGTGCGTCTTATGGTCCGGTGCATCTTATAGTCCGAAAAATAAGCTCATTTAACAGCGTTTCTAAAATATGATATGATTGCATTAGAACGTAAATGGATAAAAATGCTGCTTCTCAGTGGTACCTTAAAGGATTTCAAGCAACAAAATACAGTGGACCTATAGTTTTGTGTGTCAGAATGGCAAGTTACAAATGAGATCTGTAAAATCTTCTGAGAATGGAATTCCCGATATGCCAGGTGCAAGGAGACTTGGAAAGGGAGTCCCAACTACTTAAGTGACACTCTCTTCCCAAATCACATGAGATTTCATGGCAACCAGAGAGTCAGTAGCCAGAGGGAATTAGCATTTAGCAAGCATTGAGGGGGTGTGGTTGGCAGACATGCAAGCAAAAAAATGTGATATTTAGGATTGGGGTATTGTTTATCAGATAAAGGGAATTAACAGGCAAGTAAAGTGTTGATGTAATGTGTTTTCTTTTTCCATTGCACATTCGCTTCAACCTGAAATTTCATTGGTATAACATGGCCAACATAAAAAAAATTACATATATGATGTAGTTTGTCCTACGCTAAAGTCTCCCCACAACATAGTTGTATTACCTGTTAGGAAGTCTTTAGGCCCCCGCGCACGGATCAATTTTCTTCTCAATGGCTGTGCTCTGCTATCGATTGTGTATCCGATTTTCGAATCGAATGGAAAAATCACTTTCTTCCAACAAGATCAATTGTTTCCGCTCGATCAATCGTTCCCGCTCGAACACAGGTCTGTTAGGCCCGGTCAATCGCCAGGGTCCCCATCAAAAGTATCGAATGGGAATCTTTGTGCAAAGTGGTGTACATAGATTCATGTTCGATTGCAGGGTGGATTGACTGGGTATCAACCTACATGTGCCCAGCTTTAGTTTCCCTTGCCGTTCATGGCATTCAGTGACCTGGTATCGCAGATTGGCAACCACACACACTGTGAAGACCCCAACCTGATTCATTAAGGACCTAACCCATTGACATATTATTTTCTCTGGCCTTGAGAATATAGGTCTTCCAATCCACTCCTATCCTGCTATGTCTACCACTCAAATAATTCCAGGAACATAACACACTTGATAGATATTTATAGCTCTAGACATTCTGAAGCCATAATTGTTGCCGCTTCATACAGTGGCGTAGCGTGGGCCCTTGTCGCCCGGGGCCGACCGGAAATCCGCCGCCCCTCCAAACCCCACACAGCACAACACAATATCATGGCTGATTGCCGCCGCCCTTTTGAATACTCCGCCCCTCACCTATCCAACCCCACCAGCCACACACAATATCATGGTGATTGCCCGCCCGCCCCCCCTTTTTTATATGCCGCCCCATCCACCACCTAGCAACCCACACAGCACACACAATAGTCATGGTGATTGCTGCCGCCCCTTTTGAACGCCGCCCCTCCACCTAGCCACCCCACACATCACACACATATAATGGTGATTGCCCGGCCGCCGCCTTTTGATACGCCGCCCCTCCACCTAACAACCCCACACAGCAACACACAATATCATGGTGATTGCCGCCGCCCCTTTTGATACCCGCCCTTCCACCTAGCAACCCACACAAGCACAACCAGATACATGTTGATTGCCGCCGCCCCTTTGATACGCCGCCGCCCGGGGCCTGGGCCCCCTCGCTCGCCACTGGCTTCATATCTCATGTATTAGAACACGAAATCAAAAAGAGCCTAGTATGCTAGCCCATCACCCCCCGATAAATACCCGATCAACCAAGCCCGATCGAAGTTTTTTCGTGAATCGGGCATAAATCCGGTTTTTTGCCCACATGGTCCGCCAGAGCTTTTCCTGATCCAAATTTAGAGCAGAACATCGGGCATCACATGATCGACATGTTGGAAAATTTTTTTAATCGGTCCGGTTACATCGTTCTACTTTTCTTGGTAGCGCCCGACTAAAAATGAACACCGATCATCCCTGAATATTACTATTTACTTCCCATTGAAGGAAAATTAGACGACAAAATGACCGATCACTCCGCTATGAATGTACGCATCAAAACTGTTACATTGTCAAAATCATTTTTTCTATGTTGGGGGTTTTTTGTTAGATCATCCGAGAAACCGGAAAACGCCGATCTTTAAATCGGCAACTGCCGTCGGGTTGGTTGATCGGGCTATTTATCGGGCTGTGTATGGCTAGCATAAGCTAGTGTATGATATAATCTAAAATATTGTGTTATCCTAGTTACTTATCTTTGCTTAACAAAGGACAAACCTAACTTCTACATCTGTGTCCTAAAATAATAATTGTACAGCAAAAACAGACTTAAAGAGAAAAGGTGACCGTAAGGTGACAGTAAGCACATTTTGACAGCTCAGCTACTGAAAAGCACAAATATCCTAAGTAGTCAAAATGGCTTCTGTATCTCTGTAATGGAAGATAATGAAGGATAACAAAAGCATATCATCCTTTAAAGAAATAATGTCGGCTAAAATCACAAAACCTGCTCTATGTCACAGGTTTACTCTGAAATAGTGAAACAGTGGGTAGAGGAGCGCTTCTTTAAAGCAGTGGTTCACAACCTGGGGGTCAGGCCCTCACTCTGAACCTATGTTTTAGGAAGAGGGGGGGGGGGCTTGATAATGTTCCTAAATAGAAAAGCGGGGCCCTGCAGGGAAAGTTTGGGAACAACTGCTTTAAATTAAAAGATGAAACCCCTACAAGAACAAAGCAGATCAGGGCACAGCTGGGGTCTATTCTTATTAGGGATACAATTCAGATTGCTAAAAAGTGTACTGTACCATGACAAGTGTGCCTTTCCTTATTTTTATTTATTCATTCAGCCAAATAAAGGAAATTTTCCTTTACCAGAAAATGCAAGTATCGAGCTGGAAGATAAAGAATAATGTCTGTGGGTCCAGTTCAAATATCTTTACTTAAGTCCACCACCCCAAAAGTTGTGCTAGTTACTGGAAAGAGGAAGGAACACAGGGGAGATGATGCACCCTGACTTAGTGCCCCATAATATTGGACCTTTCAGTAACACAGCTTTCAATGTAATTCAATTTCTTAGGCTAGGGATCCACTACAATTTGCCAAAACATATCAAAACTGTGGTGGGCATGTCTTTTGTACGTACCCCATTTACTTTACATGGGCCCCCATCGGCTGGCACGAAAAATCGGAATTCGAATTATCACAGATTGATAGGCCCGACACTATTTTATTAACAGAAGATCGACCAAAATTTACGGACAGGCACGAAAAATCGTAATGTGTATCGGGGGGCTTTAAAGATTTTTAGAATGCAGTCAGCGGAGTTTACGCACATACATCATGGGTATGCACACATTCAAAATTAATTGGATGAGTAGAGGAGATGGGGTCACTATGTTTTTCCTAATTTCCTAGTGGAGCAGACTCCTATCAGCCTTTAAATATTCTCTAAATTTTGAATGGCAGAGTCTATTGCGCTTATTTTGAAAGCGGTTTTGTTATGGTAATAAATACTCATGTACCCAATACAGAACAAAATTCTATTCCAAGGGTTTTTATGCATCTCATACCTATTGCTCATACTTCTACATTGTCTTAAAGACCAAAGATGGCCTTCCAATTTTTTATTATTTTAGTTTAAAAAAGATTTAATTGCAAAGTAGACCCCAGTACAGTATGAGTTCATTAATTTCATCACAATGACCATTGAAATCTATCTGATTATTTTTTAAGAACCTTAAAGTACTATTTGAATTGTTTTTACCATCACATAATGTAAAAGATTCCAAACAAGTAGTTTCCATTCCTTAAGCCTGCCATACACCCATCGACTGGGTGCCGACAGACTAGTTCCGATGAGCTCTGGAATGCAGCGTGATGACGTCATCACGCTGCATTCCCAAGCTGCCTGCATCGGCGGGCACCCTTTGTGTGACGGCCATTAGCTTCAATGAAGGTCTACATTAAAGTTAATGGCATCGGCCAGAGAACATTGGACATGTCCGTTCTCTGGCTGCCCAAGCTGTGGAGCGACAGGGATCTGTCGCCCCATGTGGGCACCCCCAATTGGCGGCTGATTTTGCCGCCGGCCAACGGCCGCGAGCGCGAACGCCCATCGGTCAGCGGCAAAGTCGATTAAATAGAAAAATCTAAGAATGTATGGCCAGCTTTAGAAGGATATGCAAAGGGAACCCTAGAAACCACCAGACAATGGGGCTCTAGCCTCTAATAACAATAAGGGTCTATTGGGATTTACTGTAATGTCTAAGGAGTGCTCCCATTAGCTGGTTATTGCTACAAACCTTTCCTGCATATCGGATGGTTCTGCTCAATGGATGCATGGTGGCATCCATTGAGCCTTACCTTTTATCACAAAATATGTAATAATAGATACAACACTGCAAGGGTCCAGAGGTGAAGAGGAATTCAAAAACACAGAACAGGCAGGAGTAGTAACACTTCACTATTAAAAGAAAAAGAAGGAGGTGGGCAATAAAGGTGTAAACTACTTTCTTATATGGTGGCACTAATGAAAAGTTATACTCATATTCCAATTAGCATTAATAATAATAATAAAACGGAAAATAGATTCTGAGATTGCTATTACGAAATGATTGCACGTATGAGTTATACACACAATCCAGCCCTTTATACATTGGATTCAATAGCCCAATTTTGGAAATTGCTCTCTGCTTCCTTATGTGAAAGTTAAAAGGTTCTTCAGAATTTACTGTATTCAAAATAATTTTTTTATTCCTTAAAGTTCAGAGCTATTACTTTATTACAGTAATTGCCATTTAAACTTCCATTACCTGACAGTCATCTGAAAAGATTCCCGTGTCATTCTTGCAAAGCGTTTTAATTAAAAATTATGCACAATTCTTTCTGAAATCATACATTCTCCTGATCTCTGCATGAGTTCCTGAATTACCTGACCCCACCGCTTTCTGAACGCTGCTGGAGATTGATGAGCAACATTGTCGTCTTCAAGCCAAGCTGACGAATGAAAGAAAATTCTATATACTCAGCGGCCATAATCAGAATGTACTATTTTACATAAGTGATTGGTTTCTAAAAGGTATAAATAACATGAGACATGATGTTTTATTGATGGAATTGTAAAGTTTCATTGTTAAAATGAATGATTGGACTACTAGCCCAGTCTTTCTAGATGCCATTTTTTATCTTAATATAAGATATATAAGCCAGGGCACCTCGGCGCAGGGGTTCCTGACTGGGGCAGGCATGCAGGAGGAGTCAAGCCCCGGCTCCAGCAAAGGTGTGGCGGAAGTGACGCCAGCGGATAGGCTGGGCAGTGGGGGTAAAACCCGGTGGCGGATGTGACGTGGTCCTCTTCAGAAGAAGAATCGACCCTGCCCTCCCTCCCTTTTTTGGTTCTACCTCTCTCTTGGGTTCATTTGATGCTTTTTGTAACAGCCGGCAGGTCCAGGACAGTGTCCATGATGAGACCTATGGGTTAACTTTATGGGGTGACCTGCTGGTGGTTTGGCAGGCACCAGCTAGCAGATACATTGGGCTCTTGCCAGGTCAATGACCCTCACGGTTATATCGGTAGGTTCTGGTTCAAAGTTCAATGGTTACAGATGTAGCCAATGCAACGGTAGTACCCACTAAGACGGTAGTTGGAGGGCTAGTGGCTGGTACAGCGGTTTGGCAAGTGTTAAAGTGGGGACACCATCCAGAGACCTTTTTCGGTTAGCTTATATGCAAAGTTTTTGTGTGTTCTTTTATATTGTTTTAATAAAGCTGTGGCCAAAAAGAAGTTTGTATCCACTTTTAAAATCCAATTTGGCGCCAGTTGTAGTTATTTATTGGGTTATGGGGGAAGGTAAAGGGTCATGGTAATTAGGCAGTGGTAATGGAAGGTAGGCATGTCTCTCTTCTCTCCCTTCTCTCCTCAGGTCAGCCCTGCCCAAGTCATGATTTATCAACTAAAAGTTTTGACTATTTAAAAACAGGTTTTCCATGGTATATGAAGATCCCTCCTATACTTGTATTTTGTTTACATGTACAATATGTACCATATATACAGCCCATATATTTGAATGAGCACATCCATTACTCTCTAAATGTTTTGATGTGAACCCGATCAACTTTACATTATATACTGATCAATAGAGATGTAAGTTAACTGCAAAGATCCTGAATAGAATCACCAAAATTGCTGGAGATGTAGAGAAGGGTGGTGGAATTACAGAAAAAAACCGACTGCTCTGGCACAATTAGTGACAAAATTGACACTTATGTCAATTGTTTTTCAATATGTCTACTTTGTTTTTTTGTAATGTTTGTACAGCCCATCTCCACATCTCCAGCAGCTGGTGACAATACCATGTTTAGGGGCTTTGTTATCACCTGCTTAATAATATGTAGACTCTCCTTTTTTTTCTGGCAAAACAGCTCAGACCTGCCAAATTACAAATGGAATCTACTAAACACATGAAGGTGACCAGTGGTAGTTGGAACCATGACATAAGGAGTTAAGATCTCCTATGTTGGCAGGTTGGGGTTCCATTGATCAGACTTGCTCCAAAACAATTTATTTGTCAATCCAAATGATCTAAAAGACAATGTAATCCATCAGACTGGAACACTGTGCTATTGTCATTTCATTGTCAAGTTCTGATTACCATTGACTGCTTTTGGTGATTAACAGGGGTCACCAACCAGCAATTTACTGTGTGTTTTGGCACAGTTTTCTGAAAGCAGCAGGTCTAGAACAGGTAAGTTTGCTTTTTTCACCCCATGGATCAGAGAGGCACCCATGACCATGCCAATGCCAAACCAGCGGTTCTTTCCTAAGCTGGCCATACACCTTTAGATTTCTCTGTCAGATACCCATTAGATCTACCAACAACCATGTAGTGCTGGGTCCTCTGCAATTAAACACAGGTAGACTTGATGGTTTAGAAAGTCCCTCATATTACATGGTTTTGGAGATCTTAATGGGATCTAAAGGAAATCTGACAGAGAAATCTAAAAGGTGTGTGGGGGCCCTTAGACCACCCTTATATATGCATATCAGAACAACCCAAAAAAAATCATTCCTCCGATCCATCCTCCTTAGGTATTACAATTTAGTCGATCAGTGGAGCATAAAATAGATCGAGCAGTAGTTAGACATGTTGGTAAATTTCTATCGTTCGAATATTTGAGGGCTTTTCCAGGTATTTAGATGGATTTGGATCTGATGACACTATAGAGTATGCACACGGAGAAGGAAATCAATTTGATATGAACGCAAAAATGAAACAGCGTATGCCCACCATAAGGCTAAAACTTTACAAAATGCAGCAAAACTATAGTGGTTGCATCTTTGGTACCCACCATTCATTTTCAATGGGAGTGACCTCGCATTGTGCATGCTTCCTGTTGCGTTGCGGTTTTCAGGATGCTACTTAGTACAGAAATCAATGTCCTTTGACAATGGCTTCATCTGACTCTCCCTCTCTAAAGCCCCCCATACACCTTTAGATTCCTCCATATAATTTCCATGAGACCTACCAACAACTATGTAGTATAGTGACCTCCCTGATAGAATACATAGTGATTGGAAGGTGTAGAAAGGTCCTCATATTACATGGTTTTGGTAGAAGAAAAGTTGGTTGTACAGAAATTGCATGGTAATTGTATGTGGTGTATGGGGGGCTTTAGGAGGTTTTGTTCAGCCTTGTGCTCGTTTTGAAAAACAAAAGTGAAGATAGCAGGAAACCTTTTATTTTGCTATATCATGTTGGTTCTTTACACCAGTAAAGATTGACAAATCAACTCAACTGAATAGTGACTTCAAATTATACAAATTCTTCTAGATAATATTTATTGCCAGATATATCTTATTTCTGACAAGCAATGTAAAACTTTAGGGGGACCAAGAGTGCCCAGTCCTGGAGACATCCCGTATATTAAACAATGCATTGTGCTCATTGGCATAAAGTGTCTACACAAATCCAGACAGATATCAAGGTTCCGCTGTAGAACACAAGAGATTCATAAACCTTTTATAGAGCTTGGCATTGTTTTACTTATTTCCCCCCAAAAAGTAATCCACATCTAGGAGAAGAGAACTGCTAAAATGACATCTTTTGGCGCCACCTGAAGGTCTATTGGAGAAATGCTTAGCACCGGGTCTTCTGGAGTCTGGTGGCATGATCACTTATCCTCCCAATATGAAGTTAATGAGCTAGACTCACACTATAGCATTATACAAATAATGCTTTACACATGCTTCTTTGATGATGCATGCAGCATTAACATTTTAGAGAAATTAAAATAAACAATGTATAATAGTTTTTTATAGAGTGTAAAACCAAGCCTGCATTGCATGCAAATGAAAGGTTAGGTTGGTATGCATCTCTATAAACCTGGGCTGTGAACACAAATTTCACAAGATATGGGGTATGTGGCTGTCTAAAGTCGACCCTTGCTCGGATGATCTTGCTCTACTTCCCCTCACTTAGTGCTTTCTTGTCCATTTTGATGCATCGGGTGGATTAGTGCAACTCCCCTCGGGGGTGCCGGCACCGTATTACACTATATATAATGACTGTGCTATGTTTACTGTTTTTTCCTTTCCTTGTATGCTTTGTGTGGAGAATACCTTGATCGCCTTAATGTACAGTATTTAATAAATTCTGTATATTCTTCTTCTTGGGAAAAGCATTCAAATTTTAGGCAAGCAATTCATTTTTGTTTATCCAGCCTGTTGATGGATGAAAAAGCATTCCATGTACAGTATATAATAGGAGGATGTGTATGGTTTATGACGCTTCACCCTAATTAGATGATTGCGGTACTTGACATCTAGTCTTACAATTTGTTTTCTCTGTGGGTGGGTACTGATCTCTTTGTAGAGGTCAGATATGCTGCCTGTTGCATCTTAAAATCAGACCACTGATTCCATAGAGAGAGCAGGAATCCTATTGTGTAACGAATGGCAGAGGACAGGCTTTTATTCTAAAGATGCCCATACACCTTTAGATTTCTCTGTCAGATTTCCTTTAGATCTTCTTTTGTTTTACCAAACCATGTAATATTAGGAACTTTCCAAACCATCAAGTCTACCTGTGTTCAATCGCAGAGTATCCTATACTACATAGTTGTTGGTAGATCTAAAGGATATCTGACAGAGAGATCTAAAAGGTGTATGGGCAGCTTTAACATACTCCACATTGTTAGACTCTGTACACTTTGCTGTAAGTGAACTTGTGGCCTGCTTTATGGCAAGGGTTTCTGAACGTTTTAATGCAAGGGCAGATATAAAAAAAAACAAAAAAAAAAAACAACATGATACTGTGCGGAACAAAATCACCAAAATGTTAGTGAAAGTTTCTAAATTAGTTTGTTAAACTGAATAATAGTCAATGATATTAATAATAATAATAATAATAATAATAAATACCACAGTTCATGCTTGTACATACATAATATTTATATTAATATTTAAATATTAAATATTAACCCAGTTGTGTATTATGCATAATTTTTTGTATACAAGCAGTATAGGTCTCTGGATTTGATATGAGCATCCTTCAGCTCCTGTGTAGCAAAGACCAGATCTTTTCTGTGTAATTCCCTCCACTCCACATACACTCTTATTCTCCATAAGTGTCAGCGCTGTCGATATAGTCCGAGCGCTATATCACGCACCACTGATCCACTGATTTTACATTTGCACAAAGAAGACTACGCAGTCAAGTGGTGATCCATCACAAAGATGTCTGCTCCCCAATTTGTGCCCTGACCTATAGTTTAAGGATCAGTGCCCAGGAGATCAGCTAGACTAAATATTAGCTGGCCAATAGGTTTATACAAATGGCCAGGGGCAGGAAAAGTACTCAACCCTACCAAGAAGGGTGTAACCTTGCCACGGCACAGAATTAGGCAATGATTATCTGTGTACCTTAAAGTTTAACTTAATTTTACTTCAAATCAGATACAAATATTATTAAATGTTCCTTCGCTGTTCCTACTGCTGATTTTACTAGTTGATCTGTGGTGCAGAACAAGACACTTTTTACATCAGGAATTTATTCAGTGTACCCCGACAATGAATACCAGTCAGTGTATGCACACCTCTTATCACTGACCAATCCTAGAATAGCTATTGTTCTGTAATACAGTATATATGCAACCTGAATAGACTACCTAACTTTTCCAAAATATGATTCAAGTATAAGCCTAGGATGGGAAATGCAGCAGCGAAGGCAGAGAAAGATGCAGAAAATGTGTTCTTGTTTAGAGATGTAATTTTTTATTTTTTGTGAGTTAATTGCAAAGTCCCTGAACATGTCATCACTATAAATCCTGAAGTTGCAGAGAAGGGGTGTGGGAACAGGAAATATTGCTCTAGCTTATGTAGTTTTTGCATAACTTAAGTTCAAAGTTAAAGAAAATTTGGACTTGACTTTGAACTTAATTCATGCAAAAACCGCATGTGCTAGAGCAACATTTTTCAAGTGTTCCCACACCCCTTCTACACATCTCCAGCAATTCTGGTGATAATAACACGTTCAGGGGCTTTGCAATTAACTCAGGAAGTCTGGCTGTGAAATGCTGCAATTTGTAGGTATGTGCTTAAAATAAAATTGGCTTATATTCAAGTAAATATGGTAATTATTCCTAATTGATAAAGGGGATGAAAAGGACATTCAAATGACACATCATTTTGTAGCTTTTGGTTCCAAAATGCTGATGAGGATTCCACTGTTGCTGGTCATGGTTTATTTGTATTCATATACTCCAACAATATCTCGAGTATCTGACATCACTTTATAAGTCAAGATGGCCATAGACCTTTAGATCAGATATCCTCTAGATCTACCAACAACTATGTAGATGTGCGATTGAGCACAGGTAGACTTGATGGTTAAGAAAGTCCCTCATATTACATGGTTTTGGTAAATCTAAAGGAAATCTGAGAGAAATCTAAAGGCTGGGATACACGGCTAGATTTTTGAGCCGACAGAGATCTCTGTAGTAGCGTGATGACGTCATCACGCTACTGCCCGTCTACCCCGATATCGGGAGCTGTGAGCCCGTCCTATACTTTGAATGGGGAACCGCGGGTCCCTATTCAAAGTATAGGATATCGAACAAGGTTTACCAACATGTTGGTAACCTGTTCGGCCCAGCGATATCTATTGATCTTGCTCGAAAAACAGCATACACGGGTAGATTCTTTCTTTAGATTTTTTTTCCTAGATTTCTGCACAGCTCAGTGCCGTGAACACACATGGCGCTCGGCTGTGCAGAAATCTGGGAAAAATCGACCCGTGTATTCCTACCTTAAAGGTCGGTGGCAAAATCAGCCGGAGATCGTGGGTGCCCACATGGGGCGACAAAAGCTCAATCAGCCAGAGAATGGACATGTACGTAAATCTGTGGCCAATTCCATTAGTTTGAATGGGGACTGGCGGAAGGGTGCCTGCCGATACTCTGAGCGATGGAGAGCAGAGTGAGGATGTCATCACATTGCTCTCCACAGCTCATCTGGCAGTCCTCACTTGTGTGTGGGGACCTTAGCACAAACAGAACTGTAGATCTGTAAATCATCTCAGGGGACAAAAAAAAATCCAAGTACCAAGTACTGTTGGTGATAAAGGCAACATTATTGGGTAAGATTTATTGTTCTTATTCAGAATTATTGTCCAAATGGCATTGCTGCCCGGACACATCTAGCAGTGGGGGCCCAGAGGAGATGAAGGGTCTGCTGTGACTATACTTGAATTTTTACTATAACAGTTTACTTTATTTCTACTTCCAGTTACCAACAGTTTTGAACAATGAGCAGGAATAATATATGCTCCACAGTAGCTCTTCATATTTCATAATCTTCATAATGGCCAAATTGGCTTTCAGAATATAATAGTCTCCTTTAAAGCCCATCTATTGTTCAATGTGCTCCATCTAATGATGTAATTCTGCATAGTTTATGGTGCATGAAACACAACAAAAAGTATCCAAATGCATAGGTATTGTATTTCTTCATTATAACCCACACGCATTCATCAACCTGATCATTCAAGCTTGATAAGAAAGTGAATTACTTGCAGTTTATTTACCTAATTTGCATGGCCAACGCTACAGAACGCTTCAACCACCTATTCATGGAACTCCCACACTGCTTTCTGATACAACGGGAGCCTTTGTTTACTCGGCATCTACAACTACAGAAAGATTATATTTTCCAAAGTCATCAAGGGAAGACAGAAATGTTATAGCAGAACCCGAGACACTCGCAGTGAAAACAACAATGGCATAAACGGAGACAGGAGAACATCAATAGATTGTCAATATGTCAAGGTCTAAGAACAGGTTTATGTACTTCTACAGATGTTTATAACTGGAAAAAAATAAAAAATAAAAAAGATACTACCGTTCAATGTAAATAAGCTAAAATCTAAAATTGTGTATATCTAGCCTCTCTGTGTAAAGGTATCTACAAGTCTGTTACAGTTTTCTCTAGATCCTGCCAGTTCTAGCAACCAACAACATTTTATGGTGAAGGGTGACAACATTAAGCCGTTGTCTTGCAAATAGCAGCTGTGTTGTCAGTCTGGTATGTCTGCTCTTTCAGTTGTGTTTATTATGTCAAAACCAACCAACAGACAGAAAACTATATTGTGAAGCATTTAAATACATTAAAAATGTATTGTGCCTCAATGCACATATTTTAGGCAGCACACTGCATTAGTCAGTCCATTCAAAGTGAATAGTCTGTAAGCACATTGAGTTTTAGGTCATGATGAATTTTCACGGGATAGAGCAATTATTATTATTAATATTATTATAATGTCATATTTATATAGCGCCGAAATATTACGCAGCACTGCACAGAGCATATATAATCATATCACTAACTGTCTCTCAGTGGAGCTCACAATCTAATGTCCCTACCATAGTCATGTATATGTAACTAACACAGTCATAGG
>CM070033.1:28514214-28539217 GCA_036250615.1 Ptychadena robeensis
GGATTATGCAATTCATCTGAACACTCTTCATAACATTCTGGAGTATATGCATATTGCTATGATAAAAACTGAAGCAGCAACTTTTCGCATTTCAAATGTTTGTGTCATTCTCAAAACTTTTGGCCTGCACCACTTTGAACAAAAATAAATAGCTTTCATAGAACTGCTAGAGAGGTAAAATGACAACTTTGAGACAGCCAGAGGTACATCAGAGTATAGGCTCAATTTTGTATGACAGGTTCACTTTAAGCAAATGAGATCAAAATGATAATAAACAGATTGATGTAAATTCCAACCTGGAAAGCTATATCCCTGTCCATCATAGTTTCCGCTTTTCTCCTTGATGCTGAAATGTAAACATTAAAAATTCAAAGCCTCTTTTGGAAAAGAAATCACACAACAAATGTTGGAATTTATGACATGCAATTATGAAGTTCTGAGCATAATATCTGGTCGGTATTTTCTTTTTATTTACTGATTAGAACATTTTGTGAATGCAAATTATACGGGTCCCTTCACTGTAAATGTAAAACTTTAGCATATGTAAGTGCTGTGAGAAGTGACAAGACGGAGTGGTTCAAAGCTTTGATTCTGGGTGAATTTAATTGTCTATAATTGTGTTTTTCAGGCAAGCTGCTTATGTTCCTATTTGACAGTTGCTGAAAAACAGGAAACACTACGTTTTATAGAAAAATACTTTCAGTCTATAAACAGAATGTATTTACACAGCACTTCTTGGCATATACGGCTGAGGTTGCATGGCTGAGTATAATAACATACATAAACTAGCTTACATAAAGCATTTCTACTTTGCTAGACAAATTGTAAAGTGTTTTTATGAAGCAAAGCTTTCTGGCAAACTTAATACTATAAGTAAGACCTGGAAATGTTTACCTTTTATCATTTCTATGTACTCAGTGGTCCTTTCTCCTCCATATTTACTGGAAACAGTGGAAGTCAGACTCATAGGCAATCCTCCTATGGTATTTAATAAGAAGTAATGGAAAGTAATGTACATTTTCAATAGATTCTAAAGCACTAAAATATAAGTTTATAAATTGTATGCAATTTCCTTTCAATAGTTAACATGTAATTAAATTTTTAGTTTTCTTTTGCATTCATTTTTATTTCTACACTGTGGTTTTTAATAGAGATGGTCGAATTTTTTTTTTTTGGATTCGACCATTTCGACAATTTCGAGTTCATTGCAAAGCCCCTGAACATGGTATGATCACCAAACTTGTTGGAGATGTAGAGAAGGGTTGGTGGTACATTACAAAAAAAAATTATGTCTCTAACACAAAAAGTTTTTGCACAAATGAAGTTCAAATTCAAGTCAAAATGTCAAAAATCTGAATTTCGACTTTAATTATGAACTTAATTTATGCAAAAACTCCATGTGCTAGAGCAAAACTCTTTTTCCCCCAATGTTCCCACAACCCTTCTCTACATCTCCAGCACTTTTGGTGATGACATTTTTAGAGGCTTTGCAAGCAGCTCACAAAGTTAGCAAGTCGAAAAAATTTGACCATCTCTAGTTTTTAACCCTCAGGGCATTTCAGCTGTGGCATGCTTTTTAAAATTGACATTGTAAACCGCCAGGATTCTCTGCCCTTGTTCTTCCCCTCTTCACATGTGCTGAAAATAAAAACATCGCCTCCTTTAAATGGAGGTCAAAGGTGCCTCCCCCAGCCTTTTTGGCATCATCGATGATGCGGAAGAGGTGGACCTCGAAAAGATCGGCGAGTAATCACTATAGTCAGGGATAGGTGAGTATCCATGAATGTAGCTTGGAGTGAGTTTGCACTGCACTTGGCGTAAATTAATCTTCTCTATAAAAACACCACATGTATTAGAAGATCTAGCAGTAGAGGTAACACTAGCACACTCCTTGACAGTAATAAAACTGCATTCCGTTGCACTGCATCTTTTGTACATTTGTGCCGCAGGACAAAATATGCTGGCATTTCTGTTTATAACTCATAACGCAACGTGGGGGACAGGAGAAATGTACAACAACCTATGGAAACTTTGAGTACCTTGCATTAATGCTACCATGTTACATCCCATAGAGTTAGGGGGGAGGGGGGTATAGGCCCTTTTTATTAATGTATTTGAGTTATGAACTTCAATGACTGCAGTAAAGAAAGTAATCTAATATTCTCAGTTGTCAGTAGAATATTATGAGATCCTCCAATGTCCCTTATATTCGCAATAGTAGATTGTTGTTCTGTGTTAGCCATCAGAGTTTGGAGTTCAAGTGATGTAGTGACCCAAGAAAGGGCCACAAAACTGTATGTAATAAGCTGTGAATATAGTGCTTTATTATAGTTAGTGTAGGTCACTTAAAGGGCTACACTTACACTCCTGCATATCCCCTGTCCCCGAAATGATACTTGTAACCTGTTATACAGTTGTACCATGTTTTTTCTTTGTTACCTGAAAAAATTCTCAATAAAACATATAATTCAAAAAAAAAAAGGGCTACACTTCTTGTTCAGGGTTAATAGGTTTTTTTCCCCGCTGTTTTGGCGCTCTCTGTAACTATTCTGTTCTGCCTAGTTACAGGCCTTAAGCTAGCCCCTGTCTAAGGTTATAATAGTTCCTCAGAACATTCTGGGATTTTCTGTTGATGCTCACCTGAAGCTTCCCTAAGTTGTGTCCCCAGACGAGTATCCCAGGGTGAGGTGATCGCCACTACCCTACAGTGTGACACCCTGACTGGACTGCCTATTGTGCTTAATCCTGGAGAGAGCCTACAGCACCCCTGTCCACAGATTCTAGCAGCTGGAAGCAATGCTTGGCAACGTTTATTCCTTAGTCTGAACCCCATCTCTGCCTGATGAAGTCATTAGAGAAGCAAGCTTTCCGAATGTCTCAGATCCCTTGTTCAGGCTTAATACCTTATATTCAAAAAACATCTATACACTTATTGTCTCAGACAGTATATCTTATTAAAGCAGAGAAAATATTCCCTCCCAAAATGATTTCCCAAATACAACAATGACATGGAATGATTTATACTACCTTTGTACTGTCAGAAAACATAATGGCATTAAAAATGTTATACCATTCACACAAATTTCAACAGGCATTAGTGCATATCTAGCGTCAATGTTCTATACAATGGGCTAGTTCGCATTTGCGTTACTTCTAAATGTCAATGCCAGATGTCAATGAGAGCCTAATGCACAGTACAAAAGAAACATTTTAGCAAAGTATAAGAGCTCCTATGGTTTCTGGCTGGTAAGGTACCGTGGCTTTTAGCCACATATGTTACTGAAACAAAAATACCCACTGTTTTCAGTGCGCTACACTTGCGTCCCCGTACAAGTTTTTGCTGAAAGATAAGGGCAGGGCTAGTGTGCAAGGTACACAGATTTCCAATGGTGACCTCTGTACTTTGCATTGCCACAAGCCGTGCTATGTTACACTTCTGTGCCTAGAGTGAAAGGACCATTAGTGATTGAAAACCTGGGGTGTGCTAATGTATGTGCTTGTCAATTCGTGTTATCCTGTGCTAACAATTTACACAAACCATTGTTTCACCTGGAGTTAAATGAACAAAATAACCCTTGCAGTTGTTAAAATATTTAGCTGGAGTGTTTAAACATATTAGAACACTGATGTTATTAAAATTATTGGGCATCACAAACACATATATCGATCAATAAAGGAATGTTGAAACATGTACAGTAATTGCTTCCACCAAGAATTCTAAAATCCACAGCTTGCTCGCCATACTTTCCATACTGACAAATCTCTGTACAGAAACATATATTTTCCCTTTTCTTCTCATACTCCACTCCTTCGTGTTTATGCCGGCGTGACGCTGTAAAATATTCAAACACAGATTGAAAGTTGGTGAAGCAGTGAGACATAAAGTATATTTACCAATGACATCTGCCAGGCACCACCGATAGGGCAGATTGATAATTAGGCAGGCAGCATATGGAACAATTTGTACCAGTTCATTATTTCAGCCCATATACCGCTATGCAGCCGATGGAGTTTGTTGAAGCAGAGCCAACTGTTTCCTCTCCTTTAATCTGGGTAATTTACTGACATGTATTTATGTATTTTTAGCAACTGTATACAATAGTATCTCCAAAGCGGTGGTGATATTTCAGTTTTGAAGAATTGTTAGTTTAAAATTTTGTCATGACTGTTTGGATCTGCAGAGAATGAACACTTCAGAAGACTTCCAAAGGCAATTTGACTATTATCATTTCATTATTATTTCCACCATTAGATTGATTTATGCATGACTGAGCATTAGCCAGAGTTATCGGTAGGATAATGCCGGCATGTGTGAAACTCCCTGGGATACTTTGGTGGGTTTAAATTGCAATTAAAAAATGAAGCCAGACTTTGCAGATTAATATAGTACATAACATTAATCTTCTTAAACCAATAATGGGAAAATAATTAAAATGCATGAATGCCAGTTTCGACTTCTGTAGTCGATCGCAGCATTTATTTTGGTCTGTGTTATATATTCTAAGATGTTCTTGTATTGTACAGCAAAAGTGTGTGTTGATGTGTTTAACACCGCACATGGCACATCATGCTAAGCTAGACAAAGTACATGCATTTAAAATAAACATGTAAAAATATTGCTACTTCCTTGAGTTCAGATGATGATAGATCCCTTTCGTTTTCTCATATCAACTGGCTAAGGGGACAACACCCATTTAACAGTAGCATAAGGAACCCTGTCCTTCTCTTGTTTAAATAGAGGGAATATATCAATTTAAAAAACGATAGTTTTCCTTAGTTCTCTGCAAATGCTCCATAGAACCATGGCATACAAATCATTTAAAATACCAAGAAAACCCATGAGATACTTAATACTTAAACGATCGACTGAACTTTACCAACTTGTCCAATTGATTTTTGTTTGGTTTGGATCACATGTTTTTAAGTTGACCGAACGGATCCAACTGTGAATGCCAATCTTTGAAGTTTACAGAACGGAGTTGAATAAGCTGATATTGTTGCTTGAAATCAGTTCAACAACTGAAATGTAGGTTGATTTATAACTTAAATCGGTATAATCGATCTTAAGGTAGCTATACACGATTCAATTCTGCTATACAAATCTGCTGATCAGGGGGCACCCTTTGTGTGCCGGCAATTACTTTGAATGTAGACTGCCATCCCCATTCAAAGTTATGGGATCGGTCGGGAATTTACCAGCATTTCGGATCACAGTGCGATCCGACATGCAGGACATTCCTGGTCCATCTCACCAGGTGGGGCCATCCGATTTTTTGTCTGAGCGTACTCCTGCCAAATGCCTGGCGGTCAATCTGGCAATGTATGGCTACCTTTAGACTGACAATCGATATTTAAATAGCTTAAATCTAAGATCGATCATGCAAAAGTCAACCCGTATATGGCTAACTTCATTCTGAAATGGATAGGTGTGAACCTGGCATTAAAGCAAAACAAACATAATAGATATATTTAGTCATATTAAGTGCATGCCAAACAGTGTAAATGGTGTGACGAATAATCGATGTAATCGCTGTATATATATATATCTTGTCCTAAAGCCACATTACATTTCCCCAGACACTTTATAGTTGATTTCAACCAATTCTCTAGAAATCATGGAATGTCCACCATGCCTGGTCGTGCCCACCTGTGTAAACATCTAGGGGGTCGTAAATGCTCAGAGACCCTACTTCAAAGCATTGAAATAACCCACTTTATTGCACCCCCCAATAAACCACGCCCTATCTGGTATCCTGGAGAGGGAGTGAGGTCGAACAGAGAACACAAAGAAAGTTGAACCTTGATTCACCTTCGGATTAATAATTGGAGAGATTGCCAATAAAACCATATTTCAATACATGGGAGATACTGGTAACTCGCAGAGATGACTCTTCATAGAAAAGTGTATATTTGTAAGCAAGGATGGAATGTGTGTGACATTCCTAAACTGAGATCTCTAGATTGGCATCGTGGCATAACAAACTATTCATGTTTGGACTCTATAAATTTAGTAAACCGTGCTGAGAATGAACATGTGCCCCATATCATGGTCACATGTTCCTCTGGCAAGTTATACATATTCATATGTGCATGGCTGTCTCTCCTGTCTAATGAGGGGGCTGTCTGACTGACCAAGTGAGAGGTTTGGTCAAGCTCCGGTGTTAACTCCTCCCAGGGAGAAAGAAGGGGTTAAAAGCACCCCCCATCTACTCAGTGATGGTCTTGAAGTCTTTGGTCTCAAGTCTTTTGTCTTTATGTCTGAAATCTGAAGTCTGAAGTCTTTTGTCCTGGATTGTCCTGGAATCGCTTTCTTCTGCGCAACTTTCGCTAACCTCGAACTGCCGTCTTTTGTGTCCTGACACCCGCCATTGCAACTCCAGAATTGGACCACTGGATTATAATATTTTGACTCATTTCTAAGGACACTTCTCTGGTAAACTCTTGCCTCCTCAGACAAGTTCTCTTTTTCTGTTTTACCCCATTTATTTTTACTATTGAAAATCTCTGTTCCTTTGTTAGTTTTGTTACATTTTTTCTTTAATATTTTTCTGCACGATTTTATCTTTTAAAATAAATGACTTTAATCATTTCAGTCTGTACCTGTTCTGAATGACCCACAAAGAATCTAAGCAACTGGAGAGACGCTACCTAGTGATAGATATTGTTATTTCTAGATTTTTATGTTGAATTAACTTTTTCTCCCACAGGGATAGTTCAGTAAGAAGACGTCTGGCTCATTTTCCAGACTGGTGGCAGTGATACCGAGAGATATACATATACAGTACAATCACAGAGATTGCATGGAGATTGTATAGTGTATTGCATTCACATCCCCTCCAACCAATCGGTTTCCATTTTTGGCCTGTTCACAGTGAGGAAGGCAGTCCATGGGCTCCCAGAGGCTGGGACTGGGACTGCGACTGTGAAGAAGTGTCAAGGATACGGATTGCCACTGGTGGGGGTTTGTGACAAATGGGTCTAACATTCTGCAGCATTTATTACCGGCACTTGACACCAAATGTGCCATATTTGTAATACAGTAGTTAATGCCGGTTGAAGTTGATTCATGAGTCCTTTGGACTTGATATGACTTCTATAGCCTAATTCACACCTATGCATTTTGACATGTATTGGACAACAGTTGATGATCATGTCCAAAATCTTCACATTATATCCAATGGCCTGGTTCACATGGAAACCCATGATTCTGTTGTTTGTGTTTACCTGTTTTAGTATTTTTGGTATTTTATATATATATATATATATATTTTTTTTTTTTGGGGGGGAAAAAGTCTCAGTATCAATTTAAAGAGACAGTGTTAAGGTAGGCTATTTGGAGCCATGACAGTGGTACACCCTTGATGTCTCTAAGTTAAGTCTTCTCATTTACATAACATCATTGAAAAAGCAGGTTCCCAATAGTAGTAGTGGCAAGTTCTCTTAGGAGAAGTTCTCTTGCGCATGAACAATTTCATCAGCTGATCAGGTGAATCTTATCTGATTCGCTAGTAAGGATCATTTCATCATGTCTCATTCCTGCTTCCTGTGTAGGTGTAAACAGCATCAGCCAATCAGAGCAGTACTAATAGATCAAATGATTTATTTGATCATGTGCTTCTTCACAAGTTTATTTGCTAGAGACTTTTTAATTACTAGGGAATTAACCAGATGAACCAATAAATGTACTTCTCCATGAGTTCACTTGCATGAGGAGAACATCAATAGTCAATATAGCAGCACAGCATACCCCATATGTCTCAGATGCTGCTGTACTGTTCCCACATATCCTATACTTCACCTACAGACCTGTGGCATGCTCTCAGGCAGGGTGATATTCTGCCTGCCTGTATAATTCTGTCACTGATCTCACTTTTGGGTATACCATGTGTCTGAGATCCCACTGAACCGTATGTTTGGCATAGAAGTTAAGCACAACTTGTATAATTTTATGTGCTATTAAATGTAGGTTAATGTCTATAATGTTAGTAATAAAAAAAAACTATAAAAATATATGTTTTACTGCAAGAACCTTACTCAGCGGTTTGCCGTACCCAGTGAGATCTCCGCTTCCATTCTCTCACACAGCTAATTACTGATCACGCAGCTACCTACTGTTTTCTGACACAGTGAAAAGCTATAGCGGACGAGGGAGAAATTTATAGAGCTTGCAAATGCAGTACTAGCATAAACTGACATTTACTCCAGCTATAAGGCAATACAAATACGCTGTTTAATAGGAAAATAAGTTACAGCAAATCTGGGCCTATGTATAAAAGCAAAATTATACTAAACATAGAACAATTCGAAGGGCAAAAAATTGGTCTTTCAAGGCAAAATAACTTTCAGATAACTGTAAGTATATAAAGCATGTGTGGGATTCTATGTATAAAAGCAACCAATGGCAAATTTCATTTCACTTCCTTCTACCATTTGGCCCCACTCATACCAACCTTAACGTAGGTTGGTCAACGCATTCCACATAATGTCCAATAGACTGGTTCAAATCTGCATCTTGCCGTGCATGTCCCTTCTCCTGGCACCCTGCATTACAAATAAGGTTGCCACCCAACTGGTAGAATTGGGTCTTTGTGTTGCCACAAGGCTGATATTTTTCACAAAAAAAGGTAGTAACATGTCTGGCAGAATGGAAGAATTTAAATAATGAATGTGTAACAGTGGTGTAATACACATTGGATACAACAGCCTATAGCGGATAGCATTTAAATGTGAACATGAGGAGAAAACATTACACTGTTTTTTGATGAACAGTAAATGAGGTTGAACTGGCATTACCACTTTGACTTGTGGAGGTGTGCCGCATTGAGGTAGCCCTTCCGTTTCTATTGGGTTGGCAGTATTTGGAGAGCTGCACTTTCTCTTGGAGTGAACTTATTCTATATTGTTGCCCTTTATATCATGGTTAATTTTGTTGTTGTTATTATGATGCAATAGATATTAAACTTTTACAATAACTGTTACTGTTTTTAATGCATATATAAAGAACCAACATGTAAGATTGCAAGTGTATTTTTACATACAATAATACTTAAGTCATTTGTCAAAGTGGAATGCATTGCTCAAATGTAAATTTTTATAAAAATATATTTTATATTTTATTGTTTATATTGCTGCATAAGTGTTTTTAAATTCTTGCAGTGGCTGCACACTTCGAAACCTCTCCCAAGCTAGCAGTTAGTAGACTGCCAGCAGTCTGCGGTTTACAGTTTGTCAGGTGTTAGTTGCGTTCTGACCAACTGTTTGTCCTGGTTTTAGTGCATAATGCATTGCCTGCACTTTACTACAAATATGTGCACCTTCTTACCCAAAGCAGTGCACCCCAATGCATTTTTTATACCATGCATTGTGGTGTGCTAAAACATGCTGACAATCACTCCATTGGGGTGCTATTCACAGTGAATGGCAACACAGGGCACCCATGTTACCAGTACAGCACACATTATAAAAAACATAATCCAACACAGTATAGATATGAACCAGAACCCCATGTTCCCATGTTTTACCATTATGGACTTGGGGAAACAAAATATAAAAACGATAGATTATAACTTTTTAAAGTCTGAAAAAAAAGATATACTGTAGTCTTTTAGACGCTCTTCGTGTTATGTTGAAAAGTGGAAAACGTAAGCTGTAAAGATGTATTAGCACGGCCATGAATGATATAAAGTCTCAGTATGTTCGCTCTACCTTTTGCTTAGCTCTGTCATCAGCGGTGCGTAATTACATATAATGCCCTTGTTGGTGAGCAGTGCAGAAGCAATAAAGGTAAATAAAATGATTACTTCTGGACACCATTAGAGTTTATTGGTTGTTCTGCACATGGCAGACAGTCATTATTATAAAGGGCAAATAATGATAATCCTGTGTAGATTAAATCTGAAACTAGACTAGAGCTTTTAACTAACCAAAAGGGAGCCGGCTTTGTATATGAGGAAAATGCCTGCTGCATAGAGGAAAATTAATGTGTAGTACATTTATGTATATAAATATAAGGAATGGCAGCTGTTACTTCTCAGTGATTATAGAACATTATTATGATTTTTTTCTATGCAGAGGACAACAACAGAATTTTTTTTTATCATTTTAGGGCTCATTCCAGAGTAGTACCTATAGGTTGGTGAACCTAACACCCCCCATGGACAGGTGTACGCCTTAATGTGCATAGTGGTTTGGTGCAGATTGCATTGAGGTGTTGTTTTTACCCCCATCTGTCTGGACAGATATTTAGGGTGATTGGTTTCCCCAAAAATGAAAAAGTACTTTTCGAGGCGCCCATGGTTTACAAACAGTTTTCTGATTTTTATTGATAAAAATATATAAAACAGATGGTGGAAGAAGTGGCTATTGGGCCACTTCTTCAGGATATTCCGATGTGCTCATGCTTTATATCCAAAAAGTTTACATCAAAAGTCATTTTATCAGCAGCAAACCTCTGCTCCCCTTTCCAGAGCAATGAAGCTTTGTTTACAACACAGATGTATATATACTGTACAGGACGCCAGGGATGGGTCCTGAATGGTATATACGTGTGGGCCATTTTTGGTCTGTGTCCCCTTTTAGGCAATCCCTAGGGTGCTGGATGGACACAGTCCAGGATTTTAATAGCAATCTGTGGACTGCAACTTTGTTAGATTGCTAACAGGGCCTGGACTGTGAATAGGCAGGATGGTTGGGAGGGCAGCTTATTCACCCCACCCAGCACCTGTGGGTGTATGTTGGCTTATAACCAGGTAACCTGACCAAAACAGGGGGAAAGGAGTAATGGACACTGCCTGGAGGACAGAAAAAGCTGAACTGCTTCCCACTGAGAGAGGATGAACGGTGGTTTTGGAAACCCTCTCCCCAAGTGAGAATTATCTTTACTTTCTTGCCTTTGCTGAAGGAGTGTTGTTTTTGACTGGCTGAAGCTAAGCCAAACTGTTAATTTGGGCATAAATAAAGCCTTGTTGATTTAAAAGATGCTGAATTCTGGTGTGGTGAATGTGAACCCTGGACCCCCCAAGTTCACAATACATATAATAAGTTAGAAGGCTGCTGACTCAATCCGGAGGGGTGATGGTAGGGGGAAGCTGAACTGCTGAGAAAATTACTTATTATTTCTGCTGTGAATTTTAAAGCTGGAGCTAATCACAGTCAAGTCTTCCTAAAACTAAAGGTATTTACTTGCTCCCTTCCATCACAAATCCTAAAAGTTAAGGGAAAAATACTCCCTCCAGGACAGTGGGGGGAGCCATGCAAATCATTCCTTTATACCTAGATAGATAGGGGATAGGTCCATGGGACCGGCAGCTAGCTGACAGCTCAGTCCTCCCCTCCTTCCTGTGACAGCCGATGCTTTGAAGGAAGGAGAGGAGTAGAATCTGTGTTTGTAGCAGATACGGTCCTCCCAGCCAATCAAAAAGCGGCAGGACCACACCCTCTCCCACTCTAGCCTGAGCTGAGTTTGAAACTAGGCTAAAATTAACCCTGTGTTTTTAGAGACGAACTTAAAAAACATGATAGCACAAAAACCCTTAATAGTTACAACCATAAAACTTCTCTTCAGGGAGTAAAGATACCTACTACTACTTACACCCCGAGTTGTCAACCCTCTAGCTAAACACTTATAAGTACATTTCAGCTAAAAACAGCCACATGAAATATGCGCCCCTATGAGCATAAATCACTAATCTGCTGCAACCATGCTTTCACTTATCCTATTTTGAAAACATAAACTTTGAACCCCTGATGGTAGAACCTTAAATTTTACACAGTTAACCCTAAGACTTGCCTACTAAAAAGCCCTCTATAAAAAGTGCTGGATGGAGTCTAATTTAAGATGACAATTTTTCAGATTCTGGTCACTGGGATAAACTTCAGGGAACATGAAGAGCTAGAGCGGTTGTTGGAAGAATTCTGGGGGTGAAGTGAAAGTCAGGGAGCAGGCATTATGGAAAGCCCTAGCTACAGTCCACTTAAATCCCGTGTGACACAGAGATTTTGTTTGCAATGCTCCTCAATGGCGATGAGATCTGGGGGTTCAAACATTACTGGGGTACATTTGACCCAAAGCCAGCTGCGTGACCTGTGAAGGAAGACAGCTATCGGAGGCTCAATCGGAACAGGGAGGTTCATCGCAGCAGAATCTACCATGTCAGGAGCTGCGCCAAGCAGAGGACAGTGAGCGAGACCACCTACATATGGTGTGAGTGACAAAACACCATTCTGCGATACCTCCTAGGAAGAGATCACTAAAAGTTATGTGCATAGGCATTCTCTGGAGGCCTCAGGGGGGGGGAAGGGAGTGCTAGTGGTATTATTTTAGGGGGTCCCCTGCACAGCAAGGTAATAAAAGCTTGAATCATATCAATATTTCATAAAGAAGCTTGTGAAGCAGAGAAAAGGCCATCCCAGGGTTCCTCAGGTCTGTCCTACCCTTTCACCTCCACTGACCCTTCAATATATACTGTGAGGCGCCCCTTGATCTAGTAATAAAATACATATGTTTAGAATGGTCCGGATATGACGATAGGGAGAATATTTATATAAATGTACTCGACTACTGTCAGCTTCTGGCGGCGGACTGGGTCAGCGCCGTGAAAACTGCCGATCGCCGCCGGCGTGCACGTTAAAATTCCAAACTCCGGACCTTTTTCAGACTTCTGACTTGAATGGAAATTTGGGGTGGGTCCATTTTAGTCTTTACTTGGCACCATGAACCTACAGCAACACATGAATCTTTAGTAGAAGTGGATAGTACCAACCCTAAAGTGTCTAATAAAGGCAAAATCCTGCTAAAACCTTTTTTTAATGCTTGGGCCTAAACATTTTATAAAAAGTAAAATCTGAATATTACAGGTAGTCATGTCAATGCATGGTTTACGGAATCTTCTTACACTTTCCTTATGTTATCCTGGTCACACCTATCCATTTTTACTTGGTTGGGCATCTCATGTTGAGCATGTGATACAAAATAGTGTACATATTATCCAATGCTCCTGTTCAGATGTGAAAATGCATGTCCGTGGATTGTAAAGTTAAAGATGTGAACCAGGTCAAATGGAAGCAATAAAGGACTCCTGTCAGTTCACACTGAGTAATAATCAATGTAAAGGGATATTTAGGAAAACAGTCCAATAAAGTGGTAATGAAAGGGACACAGTGTATCATGTATTTTTTTTTCTAATTGGTCCATGGTTCTACAATAACCCCCCCCCCCCCCCCCCCCCCCCCCCCCCCCCCCCCCCCCACCAGTATTCCGTGAGTGTGAATGTAATACTAAAAGCTTGTTAATGCTGTACCGCAATGGGTTACTGTCATGGTTCATCTGTTTAAGCAAGCCAGCAGTGTCCAATTTCCATGTGGTGCTGAGTATTTTCTGGATCCATGTCCCATGGTGGGATGTCCTCGCCATTTGCCTGGTATGAAACCGGCATTAAGCGTCCCAAGTCCTGCTGTTCCAGCTGGATTGTATGTGTGGGGGACAATAAGGGAGCTGCAAATGTACAGTCCTAGCCAAAAAGTTTGAGAATGACACAAATATTCGTTTTACAAAAAATGCTGCTGCGCTGCTTTTAGATTTTGTTGACTGTTGTTTCTGTGATGTACTGAATATAATCTAAGACACTTTCATACGTTTCAACGGCATTTATGACAATTACATGAGATTTAAGGCAGTATGGCAGCGGTGGGCCCTCTTTTTTCAGCGACCTCCGCAATTCTGTACTGGAACATGCTCTCAAGTAAACTTTGTGGGCCAAAATTCCTGACTGATAGCACCTACTTCTTTCATTAACACTTCTTTGACTGTGCTCACGACCTTAGTTGGTTTTTTTTCATTTTCCAGCCCGCTCTTGCGGAATGACCAGAATTTCAATGGGATTAAGATATGGGAGTTTCAGGCATGGACCCATTTAAATTGTCAAAAGTTGTGGTCGCCCTGCACTAGTTATCAATTTGCTTCTATGGCACGGTTGATCCCCATCGTGCTGGAAAAAATGCATTTGTTCTTTTCACCAGAATGAACTGTTGCTGTTGGGAGGGGTTTGGTAACCATTCTTATTCATGGCGTGTTTTCATGGCAAAATTGTGAGTGGCCCTTCTCCCTTGGTATGAGAAGCATTACCCCACATATGAAGGTCTCAGGAGCTTGACTGTGGCATTGAACAGGATGTGGTAGCGTCACTTTTTCTCTCCGGACAAGCCTTTCCAGATGCCCCAAACAAAAGGAAAGGGGCTTCATAGGAGAATATGATTTGTCCCCAGTCCTCAGCAGTCCCATTCACCATACGTTCTGCAGCAAGATCATCTGTCCTTGATGTTTTTTTGGGAGAGAAGGGACTTCTTTGGCTGCCCCTTCTCCTGACACCAGGCCATCTTCCAAAAGTCCCTTCACCTCAGGTGCGTGCAGTATGCGTACACCTGCCATGTGTCCTTTCCTGAGCACCCTCTGCACTGGTGTGCATTATAAATCCCGCAGCTGAATCCTCTTTAGGAGGAATGATCATGGCGCCTTGCTGTTGACTTCTTGGACGCCCTGAAGCTTCTTAACAAGAATTGAACCTCTTTCCTTGAAAGGTTTTGTGGGGATTTTGGCATTTTCATGGCAAAGAAGGATTCATGCAATCATCTTGAACAATCTTCATAACATTCTGAGGATATGCATATGGCTATGAAAAAACTGAAAGCAGCACCTTTTCGCCATTCAAATGTTCCATTTGTATCGGTCATTCCCCTAAAACTTTTGTGCATGCACCATTTGAACAAAAATAAATAGCTTTTCATAGGAACTGCTAGAGAGGGCGAAAATGACTCAAAATTTGAGACAGCCAGATGGTACATCAGAGTATAGGCTCAATTTTGTATGACAGCACTTTTAAAGCAAATGAGATCAAAATGATAATAAACAGGATGATGTAAATGCCAAACCTGAACGCTATACCTGTGCCCATCATAGTTCCGCTTTTCTCTGGATGCGAAATGTACACATTAAAATCAACAAAGCATCATTTTGGAAAAGAAATCACACAACAAAATGTGGAATTTATGCATGCAATTATGAAGTTCTGAGCATTATATCTGGGCCCGGTTATTTCTTTGTATTACGATTAGAAGCATTTTGTGATGCAAATTATACGGGTCCCTTCACTGTAATGTAAAAATTAGCCTAGTAAGCTCCTGTGAGTAACGTGGACAAGACGGAGTGGTTCAACAGCTTTGATTCTGGCGTGAATTACATTTCTATAATTGGGGTTTTCAGGCAAGCTGCTTATGTTCTATTTGACAGTTGCTGAAAAAACAGGAAACACTACGTTTGATAGAAAAATACTTCGTCTATAACAGAAGTATGTACACAGCAACTTTGGATATCGGCTGATGGTTGAATGGCTGAGTATAATTTAACCTACATTAAACAGCTACATAAAGCATGTCTACAGTGCTAGACAAATGAAAGTGTTTTATGTAAGCAAAGCTTCTGCAAATACGAATACTATAGTAATGACCTGGAAATGTACCTTTTCTCATTTTATGTACTCAGGGCCTTTCTCCTCCATATGTTATGGAAACAGTGGAAGTCAGGACTGCATAGGAATCCCTATGGGATTTAATAAGAAGGAATGGAAGTAATGTACATTTTCAATAGATTAAAGCATAAATATAAGTTTAAAAATTGTAGGCAATTCCTTTCAAGTAAATGTAATTAAAATTTAGTTTTCTTTTGTCATTATTTTATTCTACACTGTGGTTTTTAATAGAGATGGCGAATTTTTTTTTTTTTGGATTCCGACCATTCGACTAATTCGAGTTCATGCAAAGGCCCTGAACATGGTATTGATCCACCAAACTTGTGGATGATGTAGAGAGGGTTGGTCCGGACATTACAAAAAAAAATTATGTCTCTAACACAAAAGTTTTATGCACAAATGAAGTTTCAAATTCAAAGTGCAAAATGTCAAAATCGAATTTTCGACTTTACTATGAACTTAATTTATGCAAAAAAAACTCCGATGTGTGCTAGAGCACCCTAACAACTCTTTTTCCCCCATGTTCCCACAACCCTTCTTACATCTCCAGACACTTTTGGTGAGGATTCCATTTTTAGAGGCTTTGCAAGAAAGCACCAATGTTAGCAAGTCGAAAAATTTGACCATCTCTAGTTTTTAACCCTCAGGGAATTCAGCTTGTGCTATGCTTTTTAACATTGACATGGTAAACCGCCAGGATTCTCTGCCCTATGTTCTTCCCCTCCTCACATGTGCTGAAATAAAAACATCGCCTCTTTAAATGGAGGTAAAAGGTGCTCCCCCAGCCTTTTTGGCTCAGCGATGATGCGGAAGAGGTGGGACCGAAAAGGATCGGCGAGTTAATCACTTAGTCAGGGATAGGGAGTATCATGAATGTAGTTGGAGTGAGTTTGCACTGGCACTTGGCGTATATAATATTGCTCTATAAAATTAACACCACATGGATTAAGAAGATCTGAGCAGTAGCAGGTAACACTAGCTACCATCCTGACAGTTAATAAAACTGCATTCCGTTGCACTGCATCTTGTACATTTGGCCGCCAGACAAATTTCTATTGCTGGCCTTTCTGTTTTTTACTTAACTCATAACGGCAACGTGTGGGGACAGGAGAAATGTTAGCATTACAACGATGAAACTTGATGTACTTGCATTAATGCTACATGTTACATCCCATAGTAGTTTGGGGGGCGTGGGGTATATCCCTTTTATGAAGGATTTGAGGTATGAACTCAATGACGCAGTAAGAATTAGTAATCTAACTATTCTCACTGTTGTCGTCTGTTTTTGAAATATTATGAATCCTCCAAGTGTCCCTTATATTCGCAATAGTAGATTGTTGTTCTGTGTAGCCACAGAGTTTTGGTTTAGTTCAAGTGCATAGGAACCAAGAAAGGCCCAAAAACTGGTATGTAAAGCTGTGAATTATAGTCCGCCTTATCCCTATATTAGTGTAGCGTCACTTAAAGGGCTACCACTACAATCCTTGCATATCCCCCTGTCCCCGAAATGTATTAATTGTACACCTGTTATACAGTTGTACCATGTTTTTTCTGGTTACTGAAAAAAATTCTCAACCTTAAAACTATACATTCAAAAAAAAAAGGGCTACACTTCTTGTTCAGGGTGAATAGTTTTTTCCCCGCTGTTTTGGCGCTCTCTGTAACTATTGCGTTACTGCCTAGTTACAGAGCCTAAGCTAGCCCTGTCTCAAGGTTATATAGTTACTCAGAAAACATTCTGGGCTTCTGTTGATGCCTCACTGAAGGCTTTCCCATAAGTTGTTTTGTCCTCGACGAGCCGATCCCAGGGTGAGGTGACGCCATAACCTACATAGTTGGTGACCACCCGGACTGGACTGCATTGTGCTTAATCCTGCGAGAGAGAAGCCACTAGCACCCCTGTCCAAGATTTAGCAGCTGGAAGCAATGCGTGGCAACGTTTAGTCCTTAGGGATGAACTCCCAGTTCTCTGTGATGAAGTCATAGAGAAGCCAGTCTGTCCAGCGAATGTATCAGATCCCTTGTTCAGGCTTAATACCGTATATCAAGAGAAAGCATTCTATTACCTGATGTCTCAGACAGTATATCTATTAAAGCAGAGAAAAAAATTCCCTCCCAATAAGGATTTTCCCAACACTAAAAACAATGGGAATGGAATGATGATACTACCTTTTACTGCAGCCAAAACATAATGGCATTAAAAATGTTGATACCATTCACACAAAATTTAAACAGGCATAGTGCATATCTAGGGTCAATGTCTATACACATGTGGGCTAGTTTAGCATTTGCGTTACTTCTGAAAGTCAATGCAAGATGTCAAGAGAGCCTCAATGTTATCCTACTTAAAGAAACACTTTATGGCAAAGTCAGAAGTCCTCTGGTTTCGGCTGGTAATTGTACCGTGCTTTTACGCCACATATGTTTACTGAAATCAAAATACCCACTGTTCAGTGCGTACACTTGGTCCTCTCGTACAAGTTTTTGCATTTGACAGATAGGGAGGGCTAGGTGCAAGGTACATCAGATTTCCACTGGTGACCTCTGTACTTGCAGCACCAGCCGTGCATGTACACTTCTGTGCCTAGGGAAAGGACCAATTACGATTGAAAAATCGGGTTGCTAAGGTATGGCTTGTTCAATTCGTGTTATCCTGTGCTAACAATTTACACAAACCAATTGTTCTATGGAGTTAATGAAACAAAATCCAACCTATTGCAGTTGTTAAAAAGTATTTAGCTGGAGTGTTTAAACAATTAGCACACTGAGTTTAAAATATTGGGCATCAAAACACATTATTAGATCAATAAAGGGAATGTTTCGAAACATGTACAGTATATTGCTCACGCAATGAATTCTAAACATCCAGCAGATGCTTTCGCATACTTCCGTACTGACAACCTTACGACATACTATATATTTCCCTTTTCTTCTCATACTCCACTCCTTCTTGTGTGATGCCGGTTTCGTGACGGCTGTAAATATTCAAACACAGATTGAAAGTTGGTGAAGCAGTGAGACATAAAGTATATTTACCCAATGACATCTGCCAGGCATATCCACCGATAGTGCAGATTGATATTAGGCAGGCAGCGCATATGGAACACTTTGTTACCAGTCATTAGTTCAGCCCATATACCGCCCTATGCAGCCGATAGGAGTATGTTTTGAATTGCAGAGCCTTAATGTTTCACCTCTACCTTTAATCTGGGCTAAATTTACTGACCGTATTTAGTATTTTAGCAACGTATACAATAGTATCTCCAAAGCGGTGTGTTGGGTGTACCTTATTTAAGTTTTTGACGAATTGTTAGTTTAATCCAATTGTCCATGACTGTTGGATATCTGTCAGAGAATGAACACTTTCAGAAGACTCCAAAGGCAAGTTGACCTATTATTTCTTATTATTTACACCACTAGTTTGACTTTAGGCTTTTCACGACTCGGAGCAGTAGCCAGAGTTTATCGTTTTTTAGGATAATTTCCGGCATGTGTGAAACTACCGGGGATTATTCTTTGGCGGGTTTAAATTTGCAATTAACAAATGAAGCCCAGATCTTTGCAGATTAATACAGTACCTAACATTATTTCTAAACCTAATTAATGGAGAAAATAACTTTTAAACTTGCAGGAATGCCAGTCGAATTCTGTAGTCGATCGCAGCATTTATTTTGTCCTGTGTATATATTCTAGATGTTCTTGTATGTACAGCAAAAGTGGTGTTGATGTGTTTTAACACCGCACTGGCACATCATGCTAAGCAGACAAGTACAGCATGTAAAATAACATGTAAAAAATTGCTACTCCTTGATTCAGTGATGATAGATCCCTTTCGTTTTCTCTTAACTGGCTAGGGGACAACACCCAGTTAACAGTAGCATAAGGACCCTGTCCTTCTCTTGTTTAAATAGAGGGAATATATCAATTTAAAAACGATAGTTTCCTTAGTTCTCTGCAAATGCTCCATAGAACCAGGTCATACAATCATTAAAATACCAAGAAAACCCTGAGATACTTAATACTTAATACGACTCGAACTTTCTGCAACTGTACCAACTTGTCCAATGATTTTTGTTTGGTTGGATCACATGTTTTAAGTTGACCGAACGGATTCCAACTGTGAATGCCATCTTGAAGTTACAGAACGGAGTTGAATATAGCTGATATTGTTGCTTGAAATACAGTTCAACAACTGAAATGTAGGTTATTTTATAACTAAATACGGTATATCGATCTAAGGATGCTATACACGATTCAATTCTGCTATACAAAATTCTCTGATCAGGGGGCACCTTTGTGTGCCGGCAATTACTGATATGTAGACTGCTCATCCCCATTCAAAGTTATGGGATTCGGTCGGAATTTACCAGCATTTCGGATCACAGTGCGATCCGACATGCAGGACATTCCTGGTTCCATCTCACCAGGGGGCCATCCGATTTTTTTCTGAGCGTACTCTGCAAATGCCTGGCGGTCATCTGGCAATGAGGCTACCTTTATGACTGACAATCGATATTTAATAGCTTAAATCAAGATCTGATCGATCATGCAAAAGTCAACCGTATATGGCTAACTTCATTCTGAAATGGATAGGTTGAACCTGGCATTAAAGCAAAACAACATAATAGATATATTTAGTCATATTAAGGCATGCCAACAGTTGTAATATGTGGTGTGACGAATAATCGATGTAATCGCTGTATATATATATATCTGTCCTAAAGCCACATTACATCCCCCAGACATTTATAGTGATTCACCCAATTCTCTCAGAAATCATGGAATGTCCACCAGCCTGTCGTGCCCACCTGTGTAAACATCTAGGGGTCTAAATGCTCAGAGGACCCTACTCAAAAAGCATTGAATAACCCACTTATTGCACACCTCCCAATAAACCACGCCCTATCTGGTTATCCTGGAGAGGGAGTGAGTGTCGAACAGGAACACAAAGAAGAAGTTGAACCTTGATTCACTTCTCGATTAATATTGGAGATTGCCAATCTAAAACCAATTTCAATACAGGGGGATAACTGGTAACTCGCAGAGATGACTCTTCATAGAAAAGTGTTTTTTATTGTAAGCAAGGATGGAATGTGTGTGACATTCCTAAACTGAGATCTCTAGATTGGCATCGTGGCATAACAAACTATTCATGTTTGGACTGTGCGGAGATTTTAGAACATGTTTTCCCATTCATGGCTCCATTCCGTCTGGCAAGTTATACATATTCTATGGGCCATGGCTGTCTCTCCTGTTCTAATGAGGGGGCGTGACTGACAAGTGAGAGGTTTGGTCACAGCTCCGTGTTAACTCCTCCCATGGAGAAAGAAGGCGGTTAAAAGCACCCCCCATCTACTCAGTGATGGTCTTGAGTCTTTTGGTCTCAAGTCTTTTGTCTTTATGTCTGAAATCTGATCTGAAGTCTTTTGTCCTGGATGTCCTGGAATCTCGCTTTCTTCTGCGCTCAACTTTCGCTAACCTCGAACTGCGTCTTTGTGTCCTGACACCCCCCATTGCAACTCCAGATGGACCACTGGATTATAATATTTTGACTCATTTCAAGGACCTTCTCTGGTAATCTTGCTCCTCAGACAAGTTCTTCTTTTTCGTTTTACCCCATTTATTTTACTATTGAAATCTCTGTTCCTTTGTTTTAGTTTGTTACATTTTTCTTTAATTTTTCTGCACGATTTATCTTTAAAATAAATGACTTTAATCTTTTCAGTCTGTACCTGTCTGATGACCACAAAGAATCTAGCAACTGGAGAGACGCTACCTAGTGATAGATATGTTATTTCTAGATTTTTTATGTTGAATTAACTTTTTCTCCCACAGGGATAGTTCAGTTAGGAGACGTCTGGCTCATTTTCAGACTGGTGGCAGTGATACCAGAGAGATGCATATCAGTACAATCACCGAGATTGCATGGAGATTGTATAGTGTATTGCATTCACATCCCCTCCACCAATCGGTTTCCATTTTGGGCCTGTTCAAAGTGAGGAGGCAGTCCATGGGCTCCCAGAGCTGGGACTGGGACTGCGACTGTGAAGAAGTGTCAAGGATACGGATTGCCACTGGTGGGGGTTTGTGACAAATGGGTCTCAATTCTGCAGCATTTATTCCGGCACTTGAACTAAATGGTGCCATATTTGTAATACAGTAGTTAATGCCGGTTGAAGTTGATTCATGAGTCCTTTGGACTTGATATGACTTCATTCGCCTAATCACACCTATGCATTTGCCTGTATGATTAACAGTTGATGATCATTCAAATCTCACATTTCCAATCCAATGGCCGGTTCACATGGAAACCCATGATTCTGTTGTTTGTGTTTACCTGTTTAGTATTTTTGGTATTTTTATATTATAAATATATAGTTTTTTTTTTGGGGGGGAAAAAGTCTCAGTATCAATTAAAGAGACAGTGTTAAGGTAGGCATTTGGAGCCATGACAGTGGTACACCCTTGATGTCTCTAAGTTAGTCTTTATTTACATAACATCATTGAAAAGCAGGTTCCCAATAGTAGAGTGGCAAGTTCTCTTAGGAGAATTCTCTTGCGCATGAACAATTTCATCAAGCTGATCAGGTGAATCTTATCTGATTCGCTTAAGGATCATTTCATCATGTCTCATTCCTGTCTTCCTGTGTAGGTGTAAACAGCATCAGCCAATCAAGCAGTACTAATAGATCAAATGATTCATTTGATCATGTGCTTCTTCCAAGTTTTTTGCTAGAGACTTTTAATTACTAGGAATTAACAGATGAACAATAAATGTACTTCTCCATGGTTCACTTGCATGAGGAGACACAATAGTCAATATAGCAGCACAGCAACCCCCATATGTCTCAGATGCTGCTGTTACTTTCCCACATTCCTATACTTCACCTACAGACCTGTGGCATGCTCTCAGCAGGGTGATATTCTGCCTGCCTGTATATTCTGTCACTGATCTCACTTTGGGTATACCCATGTGTCTGAGATCCCACTAACCGTATGTTTGGCATAGAAGTTAAGCACAACTGTATAATTTTATGTGCTTTAATAGGTGGTATGTCTATAATGTTAGTAATAAAAAAAAAACATAAAAATATATGTTTTACTGCAAGAACTTACTCAGCGGTTTGCCGTACCAGTGAGATCTTCCGCTTCCATTCCTCACACAGCTAATTACTGATCACGCAGCACCGACTGTTTTCTGACACGTGAAAAGCTATAGCGGACGAGTGAGAGAAGTAGAAATTATAGAGCTTGCAAATGCAGTACTAGCATAAACTGACATTTACTCCGCTATAATGCAATACAATACGCTGTTTAATAGGAAATAGTTACAGCAAATCTGGGCCTATGTATAAAAGCAAAATTATACTAACATAGAACAATTCGAAGGGCAAAAAATTGGTCTTCAAGGCAAAATAACTTTCAGATAACTGTAAGTATATAAGCATGTGTGGGATTCTATGTATAAAAGCACCAATGGCAAATTTCATTTCACTTCCTTCTACCATTGGCCCACTCATACCAACCTTAACGTAGTTGGTCAACGCATTCCACATAATGTCCAAATAGACTGGTTCAAATCTGCATCTTGCCGTGCATGTCCCTTCTCCTGGCACCCTGCATTACAAATAAGGTTGCCACCCAACTGGTAGAATTGGGTCTTTGTGTTGCCACAAGGCTGATATTTTTCACAAAAAAGGTAGTAACATGTTCTGGCAGAATGGAGAATTTAAATAATGAATGTGTACAGTGGTTGTATACACATTGGATACAACAGCCTATAGCGGATAGCATTTAAATGTGAACATGAGGAGAAAACATTACCTGTTTTTTGATGAACAGTAAATGAGGTTGAACTGGCATTACCACTTTGACTTGTGGGGTGTGCCGCATTGAGGTAGCCCTTCCGTTCTAATCCGTGGGACAAGGTGGTATGTAGCGATCGGACGGACTTAATTGGCCGTTCGATCGGACTTCCGATTCCCGCTGAGATCGCCAGAATCGATCGGATAGGTGATTGATCGGCCATGGAATCCGACTGTGTATGGCTAGCTTTATACTTTTTAATCTACTACCCACCTATGTTACAATTTGTGAATTCCTTTTGATGGGTAATGTCTTATTGTTTCTACTCCTTTATAGACCTTCTTTAGCCCATCCAGGACTCTCACTTCATAGACATCTGTATCTGTCCTATCTGGGCACATTATAAATATTATATGAACAGTATTATTGTTATCTTTATCTAACTTTTATTTATATAGTTCCAACATATCATGCTAGGCTGTACATTAAATTAGAGTTGAGAAGCAACAAAAAATAATACACAGGTACAGGGGATGACACAGAAGGAGTTGAGTACCCTGCACAATCAGACTTACAATCTAAGAGGTTGGGTAAAAGAGTATACAATAGGTCGGAGGGGGATGGAAATGGCAGGGTGGTGATGTTTGGAATGAGAAGATGGGTAGGCCAGACTAAAAAGGTGGGTCTTCAGGGCTTTTTTGAAAGTTTTAAAAGTAGGAGCAAGTCTAACGGGGCGAGGGAGAGAGTTCCAGAGAGTAGGAGAGGCCCTAGAGAAGTCCCCTTAAGTGATGATGTGATTAGGGGGTATATCACTACTAGAAAGGGCCATTGGGGTATATTTATGTACCAGGTTGGAAATATAAGGGAGGGATATAAAAGCAAGGCATCGAACTTTGAATTTGATTTTCCAGACAATTAGAAGCTGTTAGAGGAGTAAATGAGTCTATCAGCACCATTCATGATGGACTAAAGAAGTAAGACTATGTCTCCACTGCGTTTTGTGCTCCATCGGGACCCCCTGCGTTAAGCATAGTGCTTGGTGCGGACCCAACTGAGCACATACACATTACCTGCCAGGCGGATCTTCTGTTCACACATCCAACGATTCAGGGGTTAATGTACTGCACTACGTTAACCTATGCATCGACGGAACGGCTTAACGTCATGTGAACAGAGGATCCACCGGGCAGGTAGTGTGTATGTGCTCGGTCAGGAGCCCCATAGCCTAACTGTCTAGATAGAGGAAGCCCAGAGAGGGTGATATTGCAGTAGTCTAGCCAAGAACTGATGAGAGCATGTACCAGGATTCTCTGGATAGCAAGAGGCGTATCTTGGAGATTGTTTCAACCACGGCTGCAGTGGACTTGTAGGCATATACCCAGGAATACAATATGAAATCTCATGATATCAGAGGGCCAATGAAGTCAGAATTCTTGATGAGTATACTTGTTCCTGGTCAAGTTCCTTGTTCAAAGATAAAGTATGTAGCATCATATTTCTCTTAGTACCAGTTTCAATTATAATACTAATGCACACTTATTTAGTACAGTGGTCACATTTTCTCACATTGTATGGCCAATGAACAACAATATGAAATGTTTCATTTTGCCATTCTATAGAGCCAGGGTACTCAATAGGCGGACCCCGGTCCGGATCCGGACCCAAATACGGTCACA
>CM070033.1:28578555-28590087 GCA_036250615.1 Ptychadena robeensis
CGCAGGGTGGCTACCAGGCGTTCCTCCGCGGGGATGGCCTTCCGCATGGCTGTGTCCCTCCGGTCAGCCTGGGCCGCAGACGCTCTAGGAGCATGGTGAAATTGGCATCAGTCATGCGCAGGTGGTTCCTGTAGTAATCAGGGTGATTATCCCTGAGATGTCTGAGGAGGGGCATGGTGGAATACGTGTCCCTCCTGAGAAGCCAGGACTTGGCCCATAGCCTTCTCCTCCTCCTCCTCCTGATCTCCTTCTCCTCCACTACCCACAGCAGGAGTGCTGCCACCAGACGTGTCCTCCACTCGGGCATGCTGTCCACGTGGTTTTGCAAGGTGCAGCAAGGTGATGGGAGAGCCACACACCCTCTTTATTGACTTCTGCTGGAAAATGGATACTCCCATCCTGATGAGGTCATGGCCAATCGATTGATGGTGGGGAGTCTGATCGATCGGACACGGAATCGTCAAGGAATCCGTGGGACAAGGTGGTATATAGCGATCGGACAGACTTAATTGGCCGATCGATCGGACCTCCGATTCCCGCTGAGATCGCCGGAATCGATCGGATAGGTGATCGATCGGCCATGGAATCCGACAATGTATGGCTAGCTTTACCATATTTAAATATGTAAAAAAGCTTTTTATTTAGGGAAACACTTTTGTGTTAATTTTAGTTAACTGAAGTCTCAGCATTCTGTTGCTCAGGTAATGTTTAATGTACCACAAACATGTCTATACCTTTTGTTTTTGTTTGTGTTTGTCTAGGTTATCTTTTTTGCACCCAGCTGGGTCCTCACAACCATGGTCGCTCCTTCTGCTCTGGATCCTGACAGAAGGAGCAACCATATAGGCAGCACACACTGACAACCAGCCAGGGATATGTGAACCAAAGGGGGGTTATTGTGCACTCACAAGACAGGAACAACCACACAGGTGCAAAATAGTCCAGAGTTCAGATTATCAAATGTTCAGTGTCCAGGGTTCAGTGTAAGAGTGGAGAAAAATGCTTAGCAAGTATGGGTGATTGAGGCACACCTATATATCCTTCCAGGTAATGAGACAGGTGACCTTAACCCAGCCCATGCTTGCAGGGAGCCACCTGCTGGTGACTGTGGAAACAAGCTAGGGAAGAGCAAGCAAAGTGCCACCAGCAGTACACGGTACAGCCGGGGTCCTCACAATTGTTAATTAAAATGTAAATCTATCATTTTTGGGTGGACCTTATCAAATGAAGATAACATGGAATTTACCAACACTTTGAAATCATAACATACACAAGTGTTATTTTCAATTAAAACTAAAGAAAAACCTGGAGAACCAATCATAGATTTTAACTGCATTAAATGATTGAATATTAAATAATTAGGGGACTAAATAAGTCCCATGCCAGGTCACTGTAAGAAATCAACACCATGTAGCAATAACTGACTGACATAATACAATGTGATGTAGAGGAGCAAGTCTACAATACAACCATTGCAAATATTATTTCAGTTAATTGAAGATGGTATTCGTACCCTGTAAACACAGCTTGTAGCTAAACCTTTTTACCCACATTCTACCAGTAATAAAAAAATAATGACTAGCGGATTTTGTGAATTGGAAAGCCCCTGAACATGGTATCATCAGTACCATGGTTGGAGATGTAGAGTAGGGTTAGAATAGTATGAGTTCAAATTCAAATCACAATTTTGTCTTTCAATTGAATTTGATGTTTTTGGTGATGATTCCGTGTTCGAACTATGAAAATACTGTAATAAAATCATGCAATTGTATATTGTATTAAGTAATATATAAACTGAAAATTATAAATACACAGTCACCTAGAGATTCTTTTATTTTTTGGTTTTGTTTTCTGCTGTAAGATTATAGAATCAAACTACATTTACAATAATACTAATATCATTGTGATACTAATATCAAAGTTAATTATCCTATTAAATATTCTTTAGATTGTGCATAGATTCAGTCTCATACCTCCATTGTTTGGTTTCCATAACCCAAATTGGTATAGATGTCCCTGGTAAGGAACACCTTGTCTATTGTCAGAGTGCATTGTGGGGATTTGGAAAAGTAGGCGATTTTCTTCTGTACCAGGGCTCACTGGGCTATTGTTTAACTCTGTTCCCAAGTGAGTACACTGCATGAAATTCCAATGCCAATTATTTAGAAAGACAATGGTCATATACTGTAGCTATAAAAGCTTTTTAAGAGTAGGTTACATTAAGTGCTCATCTTCTCTCATTCGGCAAGCTCTGAGCAATTGATCGCCCTGGACTCTGCATCAGTAAGCAAGTCATAAAAGGTTTACTGCAACTGAAACAAATAACAAAGCTTCCCATTTGGTGTATTACAGACTAATTACAATAGTGTACTAGGCTTTCTCCACAGCTGAATTATTTATCATCTCAACAGACAGACATAAATCTCATTTAAACCATACCTGTATTGCAACCATTATTCCCAATGCACAGTGCCACTGAAGTTAACAGGAGAATCAATTCCCTCAGCTTCATTAGTATCTGGCTGGAGTTGCCATCGTCAGTGGTACTTTCTGGAGGGATGAAAACAAAACCTATTTAGGTGGCCATAGAATGAATACAAAGATATCTTCTATATTAAATAGATAAACAAAATAATACCCATTTTATGCATATTTATGCACTATGCACTTTAACCTACTAATTGTCCCTACCTACCCTGACCTAAGATTTTGCAGCGGCCCTTAGGGGTGGCCCTCCGTTCCTCCCCAACCCTTGGTTGCTCTGCCCCTTGGGACGCGGTGCATTGGAGTCGCCTATCGGCATCCATCTGACCAGCATGTGGGGTAAGCAAATACCACCCCCTGTACCATCTTGACAACACTTTTTTCAGCGCTATTCCCTGATAATTAACACGACATCATATACTGTTATACAGGCACCCTTAAACAACTTGGTTGATCTCCTGAAGAAGGAAAAGTTTTTTCCGAAACATATGTCGAGGTCTCCTCACATGCTATGTATACGAACTCTTTCCGGTGTCCATCCATGTTCCATCATTGAGCGACAAGGACAGTTCCATGCTCCAAGTGTACTTGAATTTATCTTGAAGCCTAATACATACCTTTGATAAGGATTTACCCAGTGTGCCTATTGCTACGTCTTTCTCTCTTGAGTTTATTGATACCCATGTGTTTCATTAATTGGTATTGGGTTTAGACCTCCAGGCCTTTATTGAAAAATAATACCCATGCCTGGTCTTCTTTCTGAGAATGTTAATGCTACCTACCAAAGTCAATGCTGTGCTCAAATGTAGAAGTTTCTTCAAGCTCAGTGCTTCTTAAGGTCCCCATACACCAGTGGTTCCCAAACTTTCATTGCAGGGCCCCCCTTTTCTTTTAAGGGACATTTTCAAGCCCCCCCCCATTCACACACAGGTTAACAATGAGGCCAGTGCCCCCCAGAATACATTTACACCTCCCCCAGGGTGGCCCGTCCCCCAGTTTAGGAAACACTGCCATACACATATACTCAATAGATGAGGGACTATCAGCAGCATGGTGACTTCATCACGTGGCACCTTTTGTGTGCTGGACAGTATTTTGGATGGGGGCGGGGAAATGTCAGATCACCGTGCGATCCAACTTGCGTTGCACTGCTGGTTGATCTGTCCAGGTGGGTTTGCGACCGCCGAGAGATTAGTGGGAACGCACATGGCTGTTGATCAAAAGTACCCACTTTTGTTGCCAGAGGTTTAGATATTAATGTCTGCATGTTGTGTTATTTTGAGTGGAAAATAAATGTACACTGTTATACAAGTTGCACACTGACTACTTTACATTGTATCAAAGTGGTTGTACCATGAAAAGATATCATAAACTATACTGTACTGAAAAAATATATTGTATATACACCTTGCATATACATATATCATAAACCCAATATCAAATGTGTATCTGCCCTCAGGATCACTTATCTAGGAAGAGGCTGCACAAGGCAGCCATTTAGGGTATACATTCCTTTCCTCCTTTTATTGAAACTGGACAGATTGTGATCATGCAGTTATCATAATAATGCAATATTGATCTTCTACTAATCAAAAGTCCACTATATGGACAAAAGAATTGATACACTTATCTTTGTTATTTTATTCAAGGTGTTTCATATCTGGTGTTATACTCTGCCACAGGTTGGTTATAAAATCACAAACTATACCGTCTACATTTTCAAATGTTATGAAAGAATGGGTCATTAAGTAAGTTGAAACCTATGGTATTATCATAACCTTACCGTATTTTTTTGTACTATAAGATGCACCGGACCATAAGACGCACCCAGTTTTGAGAGCAGAAAAACCAGAAAAAAATATATTGAATGTGTTTTCACATCAATTGGGTTAATGCAATGGATTAAATTACTGCAATATAAAATTCAGCCAATAGATGTAACTAGCAGCAGTACACTCACAGCACAACATCATCTTCCTCACTGATTGGGAGGAGGGGGGCCGGGGGAGAACAGCTGCATAGTCTCTCCTCTCCCTCTCTTGCTGTACCTGTGGAAGCTGCAGAGTGATTGCAGTTCCCACGGACGCGGAGAGAGGGATAGATGGCAGTTCATCAGGGCTCTGCAGGAATAAGCAATAATACAGTTCAGATGGGTGATCCGGACACAGGCCGACATCACTCATCTGACAGCTCCCCGGCTAATCTCCTTGCCGGGAGGGCTGATGGGAAGCCAAGGCGCAACTCGGCAGCGGGGGTCGCGCATACGGACTATAAGACGCAGGCACTTTTCCGAAAAATACAGTTAGTTGCTGAAATAAAAACAAATAAACAACAGATAACTGATGAACAACAAAACCACAAAGTAGCAGCCCACATAAAATTACAGAACATAGTCAACAAAGCCTTGGGTAAATTTTGTGCAAAATTCCCCAATGTTCTCTCGGCTAAATACCTATAGTATCTCTGACATTAACCTCGAGCCTCATGTAATACATTTCTATGGCTGGGCAATGCATACTTGTTTTACATTACGAGGTACAATGCCGAGCCTCAGATGGAGTGGGAAAAACTCCACCACTGGCAGTTCGCAGATCAAATTGATAAATAATTTTTAAATTCATAAACAACATCTTAATACTTTAGAATATCAACATTTCAGACAATTCAATTCCTCGAGGTAAGAGTTTGGGGGAAGTTCCTTTTTTTGATCAGGCATGATTTTGCATAGAATCAGTAGGTTTGGTGACCCATTGACCTATACAGCACTCTGACCTCAACTCCTCAAACAACCTCCATAACCTGGTGGAAAAAGCCTTTCCAAGAGATGCCTTTTGTCCGCACAGCGTAGATTATTGTTTTTTTTTATTTCGTGTTGAGAATGTTGAGAATGTTTTTCCAACAGAAAGTGAGAAAAAAAAGTATTTCCGATGTGAGGGGGAATCCCTTGCTAGGTAGTTGTAGCTGGAACGGGTAATTAGAGTGGAAGATTTTCCATCATCTCCTATAATGTTAACACTTTTCCTTAGAGACAATGATAACCAAGACAAAGAGTGAGGCTATATCTCTTCAGCAGGATCACAGACGGCAATAAAACTCAACAAAAGCTTTACCCATTAAATATATTTAAGCTGACATTTAATCTACTTATATGTTATCTTTCCTGGTTCTTTTCTGCCCCTCATTAACATGCTAATGAAATTCTTAAATGGAACCATTTTTTAACATTACATGCCCTTTTAAAAACCTATTGATGTAATTGCTGGTGCTTTTCTATGCAATGCAGGCACATCATGGCTGGCACCCTAGATACATTTAAATGTGAAGATGAGCTTCCATGATTTAAAAAACTGACATTTAATAAGTAAGGGGGCAGAGACAGAGGATGCTCGAGATGCTCTTGCCATGATGGGTTGGCGTTATGAAATGTATAGAAGTTTTCAATGCAGAATTCCAGACGGTCAGGGTATACTTCAATACTTCATAACAGAAAAACAATATGGATCCGCACTGTCTTGCACAAACCTTTTCATCCCACACAAACGTCCTCTCGGGCTGTATGTCATCAAATTCCAACAATAAACACTGGTGCAGGATCTCACATTGACCCGCCTCCAAATGCCTCCAATCAATATACAATAAAGTAGAATCAAATCTACACTCAGGTGTAGTCCAATAAAAACAATATTCTTTATTATGTCTCATAATTGTAGATCCACAATATATCACATCCAAACCTCCTGTAGTATACCCTTTACCCTATTATATTTCAGTACTTCATTCAATCAATAATAAAAATGAAGACTCAAAAGAATTCTAAAAGGATGGTCTCAAAAAATATCTATTCACACCCAGCACGTTCCAGTTCTAGGCAAGTTTGTATCCAATGCTCTTTATTTGTATTCACCTTTGTTACAGGACAAAAATACATTTGTGTACAAAAATATATGACTCTACAAAAGCCTTCAAGATGACCTTTTACCAGGGGTGCATAAGTGGTACTCTGGTACTTAAAAGGGTCCAAAAACTAGCTCTGCGTACCCGCAGTATTGTTACACAGCTCATATGTGTACTTACAATTTGGAGGCACTCCGTGTCTGGGCGGCCGCATATAAATGTAAAATGCTAATGATTTATGTCACTTGGATAACTGCAGGGAAACATGAATAACTATGTAAGGGTGCAGTTAGGGGTGTGACATTGGGAATGTTAAGAACTATTGCAAAAAATACGATTAAACTTCTAAGGGTGTTGGGGATCTGGGGGATGAAAGTAGTAGGGTAGACATGTAAGGGTAAAATCTGACAAGAAATAAGCACTGTGTGACAGCTAGAATATGACCTTGAAAGGTTGACATTTGGATTGCAGGTAGTCTCAGCGGTCAGTTACTAACCCATATAATGTTAGGGTTGTACTACTGAAGGTATGAGATCTGAAGGTTCAAACAGTGTTGTACTGTGAGAGTTACATTTGACCCAAAGCCAGCTGGTGACCTGTGGATAGAGACAGCTAATCGGAGGCTAAATCAGGAACAGGGAGGTCCATCTGCAGCAGAACCTACCATGCAGGAGGCTGATACAGAGGACAGTAAGGGAGACAGTCAGGAAGACCACGCTACATATAGGGTGAGTACCAAACACCATCTCCTGGTATTCATCTGAGGAGCTCACCAAAAAAGTTGTGTGCACCCCTGCCTATTACCATACTTGAGGCATCACTTTACATAATGTGTCATACTATATGGATTTTTTTCTAAAGTTTGAGGATACCATTCCTGCTAATGAAATGATACCAAAGAATATTTAATATTTTGTCTGATATAATCATGGCCTCACATTTTTAACAAGCTGGTGACCAGAATTAAATGATTTTATGTTGTAATTATTTGAAGGGACAGCTATAGGGACAAGGTTGGCAAAGTGCTATACCAACATGTTCATGGCATATTGGCAAACACTTTATATTTGGGGTCCAGGAGGGCCAGTTAGAGCCTCATTCTCTAAAAATTATAGATATATTTTATATTGGTTAATTGGAAAGACACACAGGGCAAAAGGGAGTAAAGCTTTAACATTATATTGGATTATCTGGGATGAAGACATTCAATTATCATTATCATTGAAATGAATATGGGCTGTTAAGGTCAGTTGACATGCCAATATATTTTCTATAGCCGCCATGTAAAAATGACATCTGCCTGATGTTCTCCAAAGTCAGTTTGGATTGTAAATTGAATGACTATGAGGAGGAGGCAAAAGGGGCATTTGGAAGAACTTATAAGGACATAAACATAGTTAAAAGTAATAAGCAACTGAAGCAAGACCATCATACAGAAAATAGAGCATAATAAGGTCTCCTTTTTTTAATAAAGTTTTTTTGTTTTGTTATGTTTTAAGTAACAAATACACAATCAGTGGTAAAAGTACAATACATATATGAAAAATTAAATATGGAGCAAATTGAGCAACGATAGTACCAACAGTTTAGGTGGCTGCAATAGGGAAGGGACAAGAATAGAAATGTAACGGGCAGCACGGTGGCCATGCAGCACTAGTGTCCCAGGTTCAAATCCCAGCCTAGACACTATCTGCAAGGAGTTTGTATGTTCTCCCCGTGTCTGCGTGGGTTTCCTCCCACACATGCAGTAGAGTAATTGGCTTCCCCCCCAAAAAAGAAAAGATTCTCCTATGTTAGTTACATGTGACCTATGTGTTAGGGACATAAGATTGTGAGCTCATCTGGGAGACAGTTAGTGATATGACTATATATACTCTGTAAAGTGCTGTGTAATATGTTGGCACTATATAAGTACAAAATAATAATAATAATAACAGGTAAAAGAACACCCAAGAACTAACTGTAAAAGTAACTTTATAGAAAGAAAATATGTAGGTGGCTCTTTCCACTCTGTGGCTCTGCCCACAATACATGCAGAAGCTCTGCCATCGGGGCTGGTGGAGGTGGAGAATCTGTCTCTGATAACTCTGCCTCCTTAAGGCTATGTTTCCACGGCGTCAAATCGGATACATTTGCGATGCATTTTTGTAATGCACTGTAAACACATCCATACACTTTTAATGAAGTTGCTTCCATGTTGGGTTAGTGGTTTGTTTCGCATTTTTTTTTAAACGCAGGGCACCACAATACCCCCCCCCCCCCTATGCTGGATGGAGCTCTGGCCAGCAGAGTAGGAAAAAGTATTTTTCGACATCAGATGCTTCGCTGTATGGGGTGCATCCTATGCAGTAGAGAATCTTATAAGATACTTATTTCCAGTTGAATTCACATCAATCTATGACTTTAGCGCACTGGGTTTGTAAGAGTTTTTTGTTGTTGTTATGTCTCTCACAGCTATAATAAACATCCCATAACAGTTATAGACTGTTAATTTTTGGGTCAGAGGGCAAACTAAATCAGCAGGGGATCAAATACTTCTTTCCATCACTGTACATTATTGGTCATCTTTTGAAAGCTCCAGACTTTAAGATTTTTAGTATTTTTTAACAGACTATTTAAGAAATTATGTTAGTAATGAGGTACAAAGAGTAAAAAAACAAACAAATAACCTTCAAAGACTGAACAACCCAGATCTAAATATATTAGTCAATCTAACTCTTCCATCGATTCAGTGGAGTGAGGGTACTTGTAAGCAGGTAGTGGTAAGCGGATAATGGTAAGCTGCAATATATTAAATTGTGGGTTACATTGTACATTGTAACTTGGATCATATGCAGAACTTTAGAATTGGAGGATCAGTTCCCCCTAAAACAAAATATCAGTTTGGTGTGCATTTTGGCCAATAAACTCATTCAGTAACCATGTATTATTCATTGAGTTTCCATTAGCAAGGTATGTAGTGTCTTAGCAAGGTATGGTACGTCACCACGCTGTGAGGAGTCGGCTACAGAACGAACAGGAATCCTGTGTGTTCCACTAACACATGCGATTTCTGTCAGATTGTAGCCAATTAACTTGGAGGGGGAGGAGACTCCCCCTCTGAGTTAACAGCCTGCAGCAGGATCGGAGGATCGGGCATAAAAAAAACCAGCAGGACAGATCCGCGTGCGATCCGACCTGCCGGCACTTTTGGCCAGATCCTCAAGTTGGGCTCCCCTATAGTTGCGGCCGACCGACCTTTATGGGCTCCTCGGCCGCAACTATGGCTGGGAATCAGCCCGTCTATGGGGGGCTTAAGGAACAAGTTGGAACTGTAGATGCCCAAGATTGATGCCCCATCACTGCCATTCGGGTGATGGTGAAAAAGCTGTAAATATCCATTCCTGTAGTAAAACTTGTAAATATCCCCCTACTTCATTAGTGGACCTCCCGTTTCTTGGTGTGTGTGTGAGCTTTGCGGCAGTGTGCTAAGCAGAAGACATACTTCTAAAGAATCTGGTTGTGTGCACACTACACATGGCACCCCACGACACTACATATATTCTCCTTCTGCAAATAAATAGATTTGCCTATTGCTGCATTCATGTGGGATTTGTGGTCCCACACCTCCAGTTGTATTCGTACCACAATAGAAGCACAGTGTGCTCACCAGCATTCACATATTGCTAATGTATTTTAAGATAAATGATAGATCTCATCTGTTGGAAGACTTTTTTATTCCCATTTGAAGAAAAGTTAAGTTGTAGATTGTATCTTGCAATTTCTCTTTCTACTGTATCTGATATTGTTAATGGTGGTAATTTTCGATCACGTAATGTTCAAATTGCTAGTTTTATGGATGTTCTCAATAATTTCAGTAAGAAGCATTGAGATATATTGCTCGGTTTGTAGTTTTGGTCCGTTGTCTGTACCGCTGCAAAGTCATATAAATCATCAGCCACATGAGATACTAAACAATGTGAACGCAGCACTAAAAAAACAACATTAAAGCCTTTGCAAGCTCTCAATGGACGAGCCAGAGAAGATATAGAACGTAATTATAACACCCAGCATATGATGTCCTAGTAGTTCTTAAACATTTGTCTTTTACCAAAAATACTGAATCAATTTTAGTTTTTCTTATTGTGAATCCTACAAAACATTGTCCTACAAATATATTTAGACAATATAAAACGTGTTCCCCTCTACGGCAGATAAACTCACTTCCTAATAGGAATAACGGGCAATAGAGGAACAGACAATGACTGTGCACTGTAAATGGTGTGCTCATAGTAAAGAAATGTGGAATGCATGTAAATGAGCTTAAGTTGTGAGTTATGCAGCTAATGGTTTATAAATAAACAATATAATGCATTTGTGAATTGATTTAGTTTAGGTATTGAATTTTACTTTTAGTGATCTCCTACACATCAGAACTCAAAGACATGACCTACTTCACAGGAGACACCATTATAGAATCACAAATATATTAAAAACAGATGTACTGCAAATAATATATATATATATATATATATATATATATATATATATATATATATATATATATATATATATATATTGTAGAGGTTCCCAAGGGTGGATCCTGGATGGGAAGTATATCTCCCCATATTATGGGCTGTGGTCCCAGCTGTATTCCGGGTAAGGAGTCCGGGAAAATATGGGCAACTATGGTTGCTATTTGTTTAGTTATTTCGGGTCTCGGACTTGAGTGGGAGGGAAGGAACTGGGTGGGCCTTCCCACTCCACCCGGGGTACAGTCCAGGACTTGGTGTTGGTTTTCAGCCAGACAGGAAGGCTGACTGAAAAAGCTCTGATGTCAGAGAGGGGCTGGAGGAGCTGAGACCAGGTGTGTAGCCTGGGTGTGTGAAGTCCAACTCTCTCTCTGGAGCACAGTGTTTCATGTGGAAGGCCTGGGAGGGCTGGCTGGACTGTTTTTCCTGAATGTCATGGGTGAGCAATCAAGTAATCACTAACTGCAATGAAAATATGTACGGGAATGCTGCATGCAGTCTGCCTTTTGTATATGCTGCAAGATTTCATTTGTTTCTGGTGAAAATAAACCGTTGTTTTTATTCATTATATGGCGGTGCTGGTGATCCCTTTCCCCCGAACTTTAATATATATATATATATATATATATATATATATATATAT
>CM070033.1:28616745-28634272 GCA_036250615.1 Ptychadena robeensis
CAATAATAAAATTATTCCTCAAATATACCACTTGCCTAATAATTCTGCACTCCCTGTATTATAACTAGTGTTGAGCTTGAATATTCAAATGGCGATTTTTTATTAATATTGATAATTTGAGAATTCACGGCTTTTCAGGATTTGGAATATTCAACTTTAACAAAAACATGATCCCTTGCATATGACCATGCAACGGGATAATAATAATCGCAGCATGATAGTAAATAAATGGCCATTCATTTTAAACATAATTACAATGGGATTATTATTATGAATGGCCATACGTGAATTTCATATTTACGACTATTAGAATTCTTCCCAAAATATCCCACATTTGAATAATGCCTTTGCCGATATCACTAATTACAACACAAGCAAATTGTAACGGCACCTCTCTGGCATCATCACTAACATCAGGGAGGTGGACCCAGTGAGAAGACACTGGGTGCCAATTCTGCAAGACGGCAAGGGCACAGTTAGAACAGGCAGGCACCTGATTGTGGATAGGGGTTACTCATATGGGAAATTAAAATGTAACCACACTTGCAAATACTGCTAAGGGTGTTAAAGTGACTATGTCCCTTAGAAAATGATAACATTGGATTGGTGGATATAGGCCAGTCTCTATTTTTTTGGTGCATTTTCTTCAAGCAACGTTTACATGTCCAATGCAGTGTAGGAAGAAGGGTTATGTTTTCGGTGCATTGGATGCATTTCAGTGGCTGTGTCACGCTGCCCATGTTTGATTCCCATGTTTGAGACTTGTCAAACACAGGGATTTTACCATAGTGAAGATTTGCCACCCCACTGCTCTGCCTCTGCCGAGTCAAAATGGCACAGAACCTGCCACAGAGCACTGCAGTAGCATGGGCCAATCACATGTGATGTTTACAAACAAACCATTGCATAATAGGAAGCAGCTGGTCATCCAAAGTTTGTAATATTGCAATGAACCATGGGAAGTGGCTGATCATAATGAGCAGACTTATACTTTCCAGTTTTCTCAAAAACTGTTCCACCTGGTACCAGGAGCCAGACTCCCAAGCCTCCAGCTTTTTTTAATAACAAGTCTATTGTGTTAAAGGTGGGGGCTGCCATGGAGTAGATCCCAGGTGCCCAACCTGTGGCCCTCACCTCTTCTCCTCTAGTGTTGGGCGGGGATCAGCAGACTAATTAAAACTAATTTATAATTTTTGTTATATAAAAATAATGTCTTCTAGCTATACCTAGATCAGTATAGATTGAAAAAAAATATTTTCAGCCCTTTAGTGATGCAGAGGGCCGCACTTGTGGCCCTCCATATCAACTCAGTTGGCCACCACTGGAGTAGATAATGGAGAGAGAGGTGGCATGTTGGGGTAGCACACCCCATCCAATCTTTTATCAATTTACTACCATTCTAGCCAACAAACTACACCCTGCTCTTACCATTAAACTACAAACCCATTTTCTGATCCTACTTTCACCATCAGCCATCTTTCACTAGCTCCCTGTATCTCAGCTCCCCTTAATTTTTAAAGACACCTCCCAGTCTGCCATTTAATCCTTGGGTACCCTTCTGTGCATACAGTATTTTCAAATAGAAAGTAAAATAAATACCTTTTTACAGTTGTATTTTCTGTTTTGTTGTGTCCCATTTGTTGCATATTGTTGAGCCATTTAACTTGAGAAATGAGAATGAAAGCTTTAGGCCTGTGCCACCAGTGCAAAGATCTAGCAATGCCCCAGTTGTAGATATACATGAACTTGCAGTGAACAAATAGTGTAGAATATAGGTACATATTGTGTAAGTACAGAAAAGTACCTGTTGATCTTGCAAGAAATATAGTGTCCATTTAACTTGTGCACTGTATGTACAGTGATGAACTGTAGATTAATTAGTGGAGTAGAGATGGATTTTTAAAGGCAGAGTAACAGGTCTTTGAGAGCCAAAATTCTTGCTGAGTGTTTAAATACTTATGTATTATACTTATATAAATAAATCCTTTAAAAGTCATACAATGTGATTTCCAGCTTTTGTTACAGTGGGAATGCACCTATGTGAATTTTAACCCCTCCATGATTTCTAAGTGGGAGAACTTGAAAAAATGGCAGGGTGTTTAAATATTTATGTTTCTCACTGTATCTGTCAGCCAATGTTATCAGTTTAACTGGTTATTTTCTATAAAGTACAAAGCAACTTCCTCTAAAAACTGTGGACAGTACAGTAGTACTAGTGTCCTAGGAATGGACTCTTTGCCAAGGAACTATCTGCAAGTTTGTATGAACTCAGTATGTCTGTGTGGGTTGGTCACATAACTATGTACATAACATAATATGTTTTTACTATATAAATACCGGTCCATAAAAATACAAGATTGTTCAGCCCTGACATTCCCTAGCTTCCCTTCAGGAGAAAACAGTCAAAAAGGAAGCAGAAGCACCCATGAGTCAAAGTAGAGGTAGGTTTTTATGAAAAAATTTTTATGTGTGTGCTCCCACCACAACCCCCAGGACAAACAGGAGCAAGACATCCCAAATCTCCAATCCTGGAAAAGTGGCTGTAGTAGCCACGAAACGGGTTGAAATGTGTTATAACATTTGGTTCAAATAAATCAACCTCCTCTTTCATTGATAGATGCCTCAACTTGCTTTTTGATATTTTTCTCCTGAACCTTCAGACCACCACAGACCACTGAGTGAGGACAGTATGAAATTCCTCCTGAGCCTACACAAATGTAAGAATGCTAGGACACGCCGCAATCCAATCAGTACCCTAGCAACCAAAAACCTGAGTCTAAAAGCTATATCACGCTCCCCAATTTTTTACACATTTTCCCCCCTCTTTTTTCCTGTGGAGTCATATCTCTTACCAGATAAGACATCCACATAAACAGCAGTAAGTGGGTGTCATTGTGTAAAAATCAAGGCAAAAAAATCTCTAAACATACCTCAGTATTAATACAGTACAGTACACTACTAATACATTCAATATGTTTATCATTTGTTCTTGAATTTACATACTGTATATGTTGTGGAGGACCCTAGGAATGGGTCCTGGATGGCAGATTTGTCTCCCCATATTATGGACTGTGGTCCTCAGTGTATTCTGGGTAAGGAGTCCGGGGATAGATGGGGGGTAACCAGGGGTTGCCAATTTTTTGGGCCACAGGATTTTAGGGTTCCAGACTCTGGAGTGGGGTGGGCCTTTACACTCCACCCAGCATACACTCCAGGATTTGCTACTAACTTTCAGACAGACAGGAACTCTGGCTCAGGTGATCAGAGAGGATGTGGACTGTGGGGGTAGTGGCCAGGTGAGAAGCCTGTGTGAAGTCCAACTCTCTCTAGAGACGACTACTCCTGTGGAAAGCCAAGGAGGGCTGGCAGGGGCCTTGGAAAATACAGGCAACAGTGGTAAGCTGCAAAGTTTAAAGCCCCCACATACACCTTTAGATCATTCCATACAATTTCCATGAGATCTACCAAAACTATTTAGTATAGTGTCCTCCCTGATAGAATACATAGTGATTGGAAGAAAGCTCCTCATATTTTATGGTTTGGGTAGAAGAAAGTTTATTGTACAGAAATTGTATGGTAAGATTGTAAGGTGTATGAGGGCCTTTACTAAGTACCAGTGAATGGCTGTCCAGTGTACTGCAAGTTTTGATTAATGTTTTCCTTCTAGTAAAAAATAAACCTTTGTTTTGTTTATCACCCGACTGCGCTGGTGTTCCTTTCCCCTAAATTTTACAATGTACACAATGTCAACCTTCTATGCAAACTACCGTATTTTTCGGCATATAAGACGCACTTTTTCACCCCCAAAATTGGGGCCAAAAAAGTGCCTGCATCTTATACACCGAATGCGCGACCCCCTGCGGCCACTCGGCTGCCGGTGGTCGCACCTTGGCTTCCCGCCAGCTCTCTCGACGGAGGGGAGCTGCAGGAGCTGTCAGTTCAGATGGAAAAGCCGATGTTCGGCTCTCCCATCTGAACTGTCTAACTGCCCGGCGGACCCAATCTCCTTACCTAAACACAGCACCCGATGTTCCTGCAGCAGGAACATCGGGTGCTGTGGATAGCTCAGCAGATCGGGTCCGCCGAAATCCCCACCAAGGAGGGGGTGCCCATCGCCCCGATAGTGCCTGGGAAACTGCCATGCAGTTTGAATTCAAAAATCCCACCCCTTCCGTCACACCTGGAGGCGGCGGGATTTTTGAATTCAGACCGCAGGGCGGGAATTTTAAATCTTTCTGGATACGGCTTTCTGTTTTTACAAAATAAAATCCATTAAAGTCTATGGTGCACTTTTGGTACAGAAATCTGTACCTCAGCAGTGCACTAGGGATGTTAAATTCATTGCATTATCCCAATTGATGTGAAAACGTATTAAATCTTTTTTTTCTGCCCTAAAAACTGGGTGCGTCTTATGTGCCGGTGCGTCTTATAAGGAGAAAAATATGGCACCCGACAACAAACCTATATATAAAAAAATACACTTCTTCTTAAATAAAAGTGCTTGTATCTTTTTTGACCAGTGAGAATGTTTTTAGATGTGGCGATACCCATGACAGATATGTAGACACAGATGTGTTTCATCGAACATGGTAGATAGGCCACACAGAAGGTGCCTGTGTGCACGCATGGTTAATTGGATGTCCTGACATTGAACATAGACAAAGTCTCAGGACCTTTCTCTTTGATATTTTAAGTCTACGGCTCTTTAAACTCAACAATATATTGCAAAGTTCTTTTCTGTTTATAAGTTCTGCTAAAAATATGACACAAATGCCACATGTATATCCTGTTCTGCATTTCAGCTTCCCGGTCTTAAGATGTTAAATTGCACCAAAAAGGGGAAAAATGAGAATAATGTATGTTTTACAAACACACAGTACCCCCCATCATGAAGTCTGCTATGTAAACTGAACTGTAGAATTTTAGAAAGCTTCATTAGTCATACATCATGGAAAGAAAGTTTGGTCTGCTTCACATATTTTGGTCAGCAGAAGCATTTAACATTAAAGAATTCATTACCAACTTTGCAGCATCCACTTTATGTCAACAGATAAAGTCCAGCTGCTTGTTTTACAATATGTCCAATTAAATGTCCTTTTAAGACTAGACCAACCGCGTGGAAGCTTAAGGGGGTAGCTGAGTTACGCTAATCAATTAAACACAGAAAAAAATGTAATAATCTTTGACTATGGGAGATTTTTTTCACAGGACATGCAGGTCTACAGGGTTGATCTGGCATATTTTAAGTTGCCATTTTAAAGTTGATGTATGTTAATGTTGGATGCAAACTTTCCCTGGATTTCAGTTTGCAATTTTATTGCACCCTGTTTGTGATATAATATATATAAATATATATATAGGCCTGCCATCAAAAATAATACCTACCCATTCCCAGTGAGAAAGCTGCTAGATTCAGGGATGCACATAATTGGTACTCTGGGGTCAAAAACTAGCTATGCGTACCTGCATTATTGTTACAAAGCTCTTATGCGTACTTACAACTCGGAGGCACTCTGTGTCTGGGCGGCCGCAGCTAAATGTTAAATGTATACAATTAATGTCACTTGGATAACTGCAGGGAAATATAAATAACTGTAAAGTTGCAGTGAGGGGTGTGAAATTGGGAATCTAAATAAATAATCCTAAAAAAAAGATCGGACTTCTAAGGGTGTTGGAGATCTGGGGAATGAAAGTCAGAGTAGGCATATGTAAGGGTGAAATCTGACAAGAGAAAAGCACTGTGTGACAACTGGAATATAACTACGAAAGGTTGACAGTTGGACTGCAGGTAGTCTGAGGGGTTAGTTACTAATCCAGAAAATGTCAGGGTTGCACTACTGAGGAATGAGATCTGGGGGTTCAAACGTGTTGTACTGTGAGAGTTACATTTGAAAGCCAGCTGGTGACCTTTGGATGGAGACAGCTAATCAGAGGCTAAATAAGGAACAAGGAGGTCCATCTTCAGCAGAATCTACCATGCAGGAGGCTGATGCAGAGGACAGTGAAGAGACAGGGAAGAAGACCACATACATATGGGGTGAGTACCAAACACCATCTCCTGGTTCTCATCTGAGGAGCTCACTAAAAAAGTTATGTGCACCCCTGGCTATATTTGGGGAAGACACGAAGTGTGGCATCCTGTCATGTGTTCTAAACTCCCATACACCACCCTCCCCCCACCCCATGTCTGTACACTGGGCGCTGAACAGGGGCTTCCAACTGTTAGCAGCCTAAAAAGCACCCACAGTGCCCTGTGCTCCAGCACACAGTGTGCAGAAGCTGGGTGAATTCTGCCCCCAGTAAAATATTAGTAAATAAAAAGTCCTGCACACGAAGCAGAGCTGAGCTCGGATAAGCTGGAAAAAAAAGCTTAGACTTAGACATCAGTGACATCTGGTGGTCATTCTATATACTACATCAAACAAATTACTTCATAAGAAAAGCCTCAGCACATAAAGTGTAATAATGGAGGGACTATAGCTGATATTAATATTATCTTCTATTCATTTTTTTTTACAATAATGTCAATTCGTTTTTTTTTTACTTTTCAAAGAAAAAAAAATAGAGCATACAAACAACAAAACTTTATAATGAAAAGGAATGCCAAAAAAGAAGAGAAGTAAGAAGAAAACAAAGAAAGCAAGCAAAGGAAAAGCAAGAGACACAAAGATAGAGAAGTCACTAAATTGAAGTACAAGGTCAGAAAAATAAAAGTGGGGGGAGGGGGGAACAACAAAAGGGGCTTCAATCCTTTGGTATTAATGCTTTAGTACTGGTGTCATGACAGGACAATTAAAGCATAACATATCCCAAAAACAAAAATATTATCAATTGAAACATGTTAGTACGTAGATGTGGAGGCATGCATTCGTTGTTTTCCTTTTCTGTTCATGTGAAGACCATTAGCCAGATCAGACAAAGAATGTAAGCAAAAAAACTGAAATTCAGCAAGAGATCAAAACCACAAACTTTTACAGGTGACCATTGTAAAAGCAAATGTGCAATGCCCCTCAATTTATGCAAAAACAACATGTGTTAGAACAATCCTTTAACTCCTTTAAAGTGCTGGATTCGACCACAGCTGATCACAGCCCTGCAGCCCCATTTCAACTCCCCAGCATCCGTGGTGACTTCGATAGCTTCTACGAGGGCTCCTGTAAAAACAGTTTTCTGCATTTTACTCACCTGATTAGAGGCTCCCGTATCCCCGATGTCCTCTTCTGGTCTCTGCTTCTCTCCCTGTGTGATGGACGTGCTGATCAAGTTTGGGGAGTTGCATTGAATAGAGTGATTTCTCTATTCAATGCAATTCAAAGTAAAAACTACACGGAGTAAAGGAATGTGTCTCCCCAATCTGACACTCTGGTAGGGGATTTAGGGACTTTTAGGGAAATACAAAACACAATTATAAAAATCTAAAAGTTTTTTAATTTTTGATTTGGATGGAAGTGGATGGATCGGCAATGTTCTGTATGTGGGGAGTAGAGGAGACTGCTGAGTCGAAGATGACACCAAGGCAGTAAGCATGTGGAATGGGGGAGATGATGGTGTTATTTACTGTAAGTGAGATGTTGGGAGGAGGCTTGGAAGGTGATGAGGGAAAGATGATGAGTTCGGTTTTGATCATGTTGAGTTTAAGTAATCTGTCAGCCATCCATGAAGAGATGGCCGATAGGCACTGAGAGATGTTGCCCAGGACAGAGGGAGTAATGGTCAGGGAGGATAGGTAAATTTGGGTGTAATCAGCATATAAATGGTATTGCAGACCAAAGGATAAGATGAGTTTGCCAAGGGAGGTGGTGTAAAGGGAGAATAGGACCGGACCAAGAACATGCGGGAAACCAACGGGGAGGGTGATGTGAGAGGAAGTAGAGCCAGTGAAAGAAGTTTGGAAAGAGCGGTCAGTCAGGTATGAGGAGTCCCAGGAAAGTGCTGAGTCACGCATACCAATTGAATGCAAGGTCTGTAGAAGAAGAGGGTGATCTACAGTGTCAAAGACAGAGGAGAGATCCAGCAGAAGAAGCAGGGAGAAGTTGCCATGGGCCTTGGCAGAGACTATGGGCCAGGCAACTTTAGTGATGGATTTTTCAGTGGAATGAGAAGACTGGAAGCCGTATTGGAGGGGGTCAAGGAAAGGAGGGAATTCAAAGTCAGATAGTCAGTGAGTCTTTTGTAAACAAGGAGCTCAAGCAGTTAAGAAACAAAGGAAGAAGAGAGATTTGTCAGTAACTAGAGGGAAGAGAGGGGTCAAGCGATGGCTTCTTCAGTATTGGGAGGACTATTGCATATTTGAAGAATGATGGGAAGATACCAGAGGAAATGGAGAGGTTAAATATTTCAGTCAGTGCCAGAGCAAAGGTTGTAAAGTGGGTCTTTAGTAGATTAGCAGGTATAGGGTCAAGTGGGCAGTTGGTGGAAGGAGAGGAGCAAAGCAGAAAGGAGACTTCCTCCAGAATAACAGGGGAAAATGAGGTGAAGTAAGAGTCACAGGAGGATGGGAGTGGAGGAGTGGGGGTAATGTGGTTAGCAGAAATATCAATTTGAATGGCTTCAATCTTGTCTTTGAAGCCATTGAGCCATGTATTCCCGGCATTAGTGTAAGGTTGGTCTTTTGGGTGGACCAGTTGTTGCCTCTGTGTTTTTATGGGCTTAATCTCACCTGGCAATTTTCCTGCAAATTTTTGCTGCAAACAGCAGTAACCCCAGGACACTCTTATCTGCTCCAGGTGATCCTGTGTAATCCTCCAGTGATGCCAGCTGGGTTGCATTTCTGCCTAGACACTTCCTAGAACTCATAGGAGGCTTGGGATAACTTTTTACTGCAAACAGCAGTAATCCCAGACCACTCTTAACTGCTCCAGGCGATCCTGTGGTATCCAAGTAGCGTTTCTGTCTAGGCACTAGACTCCTATGGCTGTCATACTGGCAAAGGCTTGTGCAGCTCTGATGTGCCCGGCATCATCAGTGACACCAGGGACATGAGTGGATGCCCATGTCTATATCTCTGTTATCCATCATAGGTATGCTAAATCCTCACATTCCTGGTGCGATTAATGATGTCAGGGATGTGCAGGCGGTTGGGGGGACAATTCCAAAATCTAACCCACTCCATTTTCTTTTAAGGGTTGTATAGGAGGGAGGGAGGTGTTATGTAACTCTTATCCAAGCACACTGGGTGGGAACATGTCACTGACATGAAGCGCTATTAGGAAAGGAAAATTATGGTAAGTATGAATAAAATGTTCCATATTCCTGATAGCTCCCTGTCAGTAACAAATGGGGCAAATGGGAAATAACTAGCCAACACAATTTGGGATAATGCAAAAAGATAGAACATTTAATGAGAAGAAGAAAGGACAGCATGTCCAAAAGATACAGTAGTCAATGCAGCCGGGTCGATTCTGTAGTGAGCGAGGAAGGTGTGAAGCCTGGCCGAGGCTGCCTTACAGATCGTCTCAAGGGAAACCTTGGAAGCTGCCGCCCAGGATGCTGCCATGCTTCTAGCGAGGAGAAAAAAATAACACCGGTTGCTGGGGGGGTTAATCATTTATAGTTAACTTCCTATCAGGGGATAGTAGGGCTGAGCCTAACCAATTTGTCACTGACATGGAGCTATCAGGAAAAATCCTTAACTGCGTTCCTGCTGGGGAGATTCATTTTCATGGAAGTTATATTTTAAACTTGATCTTCAGGTCAAGAGCTAAATACACATTGTATTGTAATTTTGTTCATCTAGTTAAACAATAGACACGACATAGACACGACATAGCAAGACAAAGGCACTAATAAGATTCTGCCACTGCAAATGGGAACTGCAGTACAGTGGATTGGTTTTCTGGGGTACATGTACAAATACTTACAAAAGGCTTGAAAAATACTGCATGTATATATGTTGGTTTTTAAATGTTAGTACATATTACAATCATTTGGTGTATTTTCTACTTTTGTTTTGTTCCCATTTATCCAATAAAATTACCAGCTAGAACAAACACAATTAGTAATGGTCTTGTCAGGCTCTCAAAACTATTTTGCTAGAAAAGAATTTTATGAATATTATGTTTCATAATTGATATCAACATAAGCACGTGCCCAGGGCTCTAATCTCCAATTAAATAAGAATAGTGCAATAATTACGCATGGCTGACGTAAATGAGGACGTCAACACGAGTTAATACAATTTTATCATCAAATATAATAGAATCAAATGTTACATTTCATTAAATTGTTTTCACATTTCACTGTTTGCAAATAGGATTTAAAATTAGAAGTGCCAAGATGGCTCTTTATTCTTATGACTAGGTGGTTTTAAGTTTACCTAAAAAAGTTCTATCAGGATAACACTATAATTGTATTATGGGAGCAAGGAACTAAAAGGGGCACATGAAACAATCGAGCTTGAAGTGTTACATGAAATGTTAAAATCATTTAGCAACTTTGGGCCACAGAAATGAAAGGAATATTTTTTTTTTGCCAGTTTTATGTCTGTTTATAAAGCTTTATTTCCATGGAGTCCAATACCGTACGTTTCCACATGCCAAAAACCCAGGGTATCAGACACTGGGTTTTCATACCATCATTTTATCTCTTTGATGTTCTAATCTTAGAAATGTGTTAAAAGTTCCAGTTGTCCTAACAAATAATTATCATTAATTATCATATCTAATATATCAGGATATATTGAAACAGCATACATTAGATTGGGCATATTTTGAAAACTAAAAACTAAAAAAACAAAAACAAAATCCTTGTTATGGTCTTGCTATGGACTTCTTCAGGGATCCTTTGTGGAGTTATTACCTAGAAATCATCAAAGTGTACATGACCTTAGTTTCTATTACTGTTCAAAAACTTGTTACCGATTATAATTGCAATTGGTCTCAAAAAGTGCCTAGGAGCTCATTTTTTGTCTATCTGGTGGTGTTGTCCTTAACCATTTTCAACCCTCCACTTCAACAGCATCTTGCTTACATGATTCTGATAGCTCTCACATTAACCCCGCACTGTCCCTCTGTTTCTTACAAAGGACAGTTAATCTTCAGTACATAAAGGTAATACATTTTTAGGCTTACCGATCTTTTATTTAATACACGCTTCCAAGGGTTGGCGCATCATGGGTCTTCCCCAACTTGTTTCTGGGCTATGCCTGTAAGGGTTTAGCACCGTGTGAGTGCTTTTCCTCTATCTGTGCACTATCGTAAGGAGGGAGGGTGGAGGTAATATATGTATTTAACTAAAGAGATCAGCACCTTTATGTATTGAAGAAACAGAGGGACAGTGCGGGGTTAATGTGAGAGCTATCAGAACCATGTAAGCAAGATGCTGTTGAAGTGAAGGGTTAAAATGGTTAAGGACAACACCACCAGATAGACAAGAAATGAGCTCCTAGGCACTTTTTGAGACCAATTGCAATTATAATCGGTAACAAATTTTTGAACAGGAATAAAAAATAAGGTCATGTACACTTTGAGGATTTATAGGTAATAACTCCACAAAGGATCCCTGAAGAAGTCCATAGCAGGACGAAACGCGTCGGATCAAACCGGAGTGCAATCTTTTTAGACATTTGCCTGTACATCTGTATGTAGTATTGACCAATGGTTGTGTGTTTTAAAGTGTAAGGGGTTCAAGTCCCCAATAGGTGGACATGAAATTGTATTGGTGATTTAAGTGTTGGTGATTTATTGGTGATTTAACCACCAATTCTCTATTTTTCTATGTATGTATTATAACAATAAAGAGTATCACATTAACCTCTTGACTGGAACCATATTTTAATCAATTGCTCACCTTTAAAGTCCACTGGGGATTGGCCACCCCCTGGGTTTAGTTCCAACCCTTCCAATATCATATCTTATAAATGGTGAGTCAAGGCTACCGTTGATACCGGTGTGGTGAGTCAAGGCTACCGTTGATCCCCTCCCCTATCTTTCCATGTGTATGGCCCCAAAAGAGATCTAGTCAAGAGATTGATGGATACTTTTTTGAACCCTATATGGGATCCTTGATTCGTGTTGATAGGATTGCAGGAATATGTGTTACCAATTGTGGGCCAGTTAAGTGATTTTTTTTTGATTTTTTTCATTGTGGTTTCTTATCTTTTGAGCATATTAATAAGGCAGAGTAGATGCAAAATGGCCACAGCAGGAAATACTTGGGATGGCTTCCTGAGCCACATCCGTACAGAGATTAGTAAACCAACAGAACATGAGAACGACATCAGTATGGTAATGTACAAACTACAACATTTATTGGAACTTAAATTAACATATGATTGGCATATTGTATTCTTTTGGAAATATATGGAATCCGGAACCAACCCCTTTGGGTTGCGTGTCCAGATATTTCCGAACATTTCTAAAATTAGTTATCCTTTTAAACAGGCTTGGGAAAAAGTCCTATCCAGGTGCACAGAGGAACTAATGGGTCTACTTTCAAATATTATGAATCTGAGATCTCTGATATTGACAAAGAAATTTACGCTTTATGTGAGGACAACACAGAGTTAGTAAAAAGCCAGCATTTCAAGAATAGAGAGACAGACATTAGAGACTACCTGGGCACACAGAATCAAGCAATTGTTGACAAAAAAGAAAAGAAATTTCAGCGAGATAAGAGAGCCTTCTCTGCAAGAAAGGCATACAGGTGGAAACCACCCAATGGGAATGGCAAACCTAAGAACATGACCAAAAAAGACCAGAGTAAAGGGACAAAGGGTAGGACAGAGGACAGCAGATCGACAATGGACAGACCCAACAACCCAGGCAAAAGTACTAAAAGGCGATTAGATTCTAAGGACAGCGAGCCCACCAATCCCTCAAAATCACAGGACGAAACCTCTAAAATCAAACCTAAGATGAAAAAAACAGCCCCTAAGACGAGACAGAAAAATGATGACAGTGACACTAGTCCATCCTCTACTGACTCGGACTCAGAGACCTACCGTAAACCGCAGACTCAGAAGACGAGGAAAACTAAAAAACAAGAAAAAGATAGCGAGGCCCGTAACAACAAACCCCCTAAAAATTCAACCATGGATCATTTTTGGTCCCCAGAGGGGAGACGACAGACGAGACATAGAGGTGGACATGGAAATCATTAATTTATCTAAACATCCCTTGACAGTACTAGAAGAATCAGTCCTTAAATTAGGGCTATCCTTTTGTCCAGACAGTGACTTTGACATATTTACAGCAGTGAAGGACATAAATCTCTTCGCTCGCAAAGTAGTACTAAAACAAATACACAACAAAGAAAAATTACCTAAACCTAAAGAGGAGCCCTGGAAAGATTTCACGATCCAAGAGTTCCAGGCTCTTCGAATTTTGCTAGAATTGCTTGATGAGCAAGTCTCAGATACCTCTATGGAGGAGAGCCCCATAGAGCCCACTACCTCTAACCATGTGTCACAGATGGACTCCTAGTTAAAGTCCTTTAAACTCAAATCGAAAACGTTTCCAGCCCTAAGCCTTAACAACAACGTAACCACATTCGTACACCAGGTTTCACTGGAATTGGCAAACCTGAGATACAGAAAACCCAATATAAATGTGTCGTTAGAGCAACAGCAGGCACTGCTGGATCTCAGAAATAGCCACCACGTTACCATTAAACCCTCGGATAAGGGCGGTAACGTGGTGGTTATGGATAACGACAGATACTGTGAAATGTGCCTAAAAATATTGGACAATAGAGAGTGGTACAAACGTATCACCTTTGACCGAGTAACTTCCATACAAAGCAAATACAAAGCACTAATCAGAAGGGCCCTTGATAACAAAATAATACCAAAGTCATTATACAATTACTTAAAAGTGAACCATCCCATCCTGCCCACATTTTACTCACTGCCCAAAACTCATAAAAACCTTATGAACCCCACAGGACGACTTTGTACTGTCAAACAATATATTTGTGTTCATGGAGACCCTCTTCCTCCAGATACAGGGTGTGGCCATGGGAACGGCGTGCTCACCTTCCTATGCCAACCTGTATCTGGGGGAATGGGAAGACCACCTGTTCTCCAGTCCAGTTAAAAGATTTATTACAGCATGTCCTGGTCTGGAGGCGGTACATCGATGACGTGCTCCTCCTCTGGACGGGATCGGAGGGGGAACTCGTCATGTTCTTGGATGCCATCCAGACCAATGACCACAACTTAAAGTTCACTACGACCTTTTCGAAAACGACCGTGGAATTCCTAGATTTACAGATTGCCACTACCACTGATGGTAGGATTAAGACGACTTTATTCAGAAAAAAGACGGCTGGGAGTACGGTGTTGCACGTGGCCAGCTTGCATCCAAAGCAGCTGGTCGTGACCATCCCGTATTCCCAATACCTTTGTATTAGAAGAAATTGCTCCCAGGAGCAAGACTTTGAGAAGCAATGTCGAGATCTAAGAAACAGACTGCACAATCGTGGGTACAGTAGTTCAGTCCTCAAGCGGGCATATCAAAAATGTAGGAGGAGAGACCGAAAGGAAACTCTGGCCTACAGTAGAAAATCAAAAACCACTGATGACAAGACCCGCTTGATTATGACCTTTTCAGATCAAGCCCCACAGATTAGACAAATAATGACCAAAAACTGGGCTTTATTGAAGAACGACCCTAGGTTAACAACATTCCTAAACGATTACCCACAAATCACTTATCGGAAGAACAAGTCACTCCGGGACTCCCTAGTGCATAGCCACTTTGGTGGCAGCAGAGTGGAAATGCCAGGGGGTCCCCGGAAATGCGGCAGGTGCAGACAATTGATTCATCCGAGAGGGAAACCAAACGGTACTCCCTGATGGAGGAAAGGTTAAATTGAGGCATCTGGTGGACTGTAGAACGGAAGGGGTGGTCTACCTCCTTACCTGTGTGTGGCATATACTACATAGGTAAGACCAAGAGAGAATGGAGGGTACGCATTCGTGAACACGTGAAAAATATCAAAAATGGGAAACTGACAACTCCCATCTCATATCACGTTTGTACACGTCACAGATATGATCACCATGTAATATCATTCTCAGCCCTGGCCCACTTCCCAGTGAGCATTAGGGGTGAGAGTGTAGACACACGCCTCCTTCAAGAAGAGGCCAAATGGATATTTCTCTTAAATGCAACGTCACACCCAGGAATCAATGAGTCCACCAGCTACAAGCCGTTCCTGTAGGCTACTTATATGAGGGCAACACTTGAATACCAAACACAAACAAAAAATCCACCCCCAGGCCCAGGATATGGGAATGGGGAATCCAATTGTATATAGTCAAATACAGCCATGATACATTTCCTGCACTAACCTATTATTCCATGACCTGTCCTTATCCTATCTTTACACACATCACATCACCTGTCACCAGTCCCCAACAACTACACACTGCATCACTCACATCCCACACCCATCTACCCTCACATATCACCACTGGTCACCCACATACCCGACACCCCTGCCCAACATTTTCACACTACTTTTTTCCCACACTTACCCCCATCAACACTGCACTTCACGTCCCCCACTTTCACCCACAACATCACATCAGCCCTGGACTGATCCCTACCCTAAGAGGCTTATACACACAGCTATTCTTGAAGGTTCATATAACTAAGTACACTTAGTAGTGGAATTCCACTCCTGCCCCACACATGTGGCTTTTATTTGTATTTCACTCTCACCAAACATGTTGCCTTTGTTCCCACATATCACATTAAGATATGGTCACACATAGAGACGCCCTATGCAGTGGCGAGATGCAGACTGGAAGGACGGTTATGACTATCCGCCGCACAGGGGAGGTGATGTAGGGGGTGAGTCAGATGGTGGGGCGGTAGCAGGGGTGGAGCCCACGAGTGTGGTCAGATGGTTAAGCGCCCTGCTGCTGTCATGGCAGCATGGGAGGCTGGCACGGCTCTCCTATGTGGTGAGGTGTGGGGAGTGCTGTGGGCGGCGTCCCGTGTTGCCATGGTAGCGCGGGACGCTGGCGCGGTGCTCCTGCATGTAGCAGGAAGTGCTGTAGCTATGAGGGCAGAAATGCGTCTAATTGAGACGCATTGCGCCCGCGCAAGATGGTGGCAATGCCAGAATACCACTCCACCGCACTACGAGGTATATCCTCGGAAGTGACGATGGTAAAGTAGTTCTGGGACCCACGCCGTACGGCGGGAACAGATGACTACTTAAACCAACCTTCATGACTGACCAGGACAGTATTCCCTCAGGGATGGACCGGACAGGACGTTAGAACCGTGGACAGGACGATTGACTAAATGCACCCTAAGGAAAAGGTAGGATTGGAGTGGGAGCACCATCTATGACATTCTCTTGTGACTGGGGATATAACGAATACTCAATCAATGCATACCCCTATTAGAGTGGACCTTAAGGACTATCACCATGATACAGTATCATACCCCTGAACCTACCAAAGACTACTGACCTGACTGAATCAAACCAGACTGTGCTTCGAGGTTAGTAATTATCTATATACTGTATCATCTGTACACTTGTGGTGGTGATGCCTGCCCTATTTAGATACGGATGACTAACATCTAGACACATTACTCTATTGGTTTTCAATAGGATATAATACCATGGTGTGGGCCCCTCTTCTTCCCCTTCTCCCCCCTCCTTCCTCCTCTCTTGTGCCTGAATCGTGGTGCTGATCTCTTTTGTTAAATACATATATTACCTCCCCCCTTACGATAGTGCACAGATCGAGGAAAAGCACTCACACGGTGCTAAACCCCTAGAGGCATAGCCCAGGAACAAGTTGGGGAAGACCCATGATGTGCCAACCCTTGAAAGTCGCTCCAAACGTGTATTAAATAAAAGATCGGTAAGCCTAAAAATGTATTACCTTTATGTATTGAAGATTAACTGTCCTTTGTAAGAAACAGAGGGACAGTGCGGGGTTAATGTGAGAGCTATCAGAATCATGTAAGCAAGATGCTGTTGAAGTGGAGGGTTTAAAATGGTTAAGGACAACACCACCAGATAGACAAAAAATTTGCTCCTAGGCACTTTTTGAGACCAATTGCAATTATAATCGGTAACAAGTTTTTGTACAGTAATAGAAAATAAGGTCATGTACACTTTAATGATTTCTAGGTTATAACTCCACAAAGGATCCCTGAAGAAGTCCATAGCAGGACGAAACGCGTCGGATCAAACCGGAGTGCAATCTTTTTAGACATTTGCCTGTACATCTGTATGTAGTATTGACCAATGGTTGTGTGTTTTAAAGTGTAAGGGGTTCAAGTCCCCAATAGGTGGACATGAAATTGTAAACCCCATGGTGATTTAAGTGTTTTTAACCACCAATTCTCTATTTTTCTATGTATGTATTATAACAATAAAGAGTATCACATTAACCTCTTGACTGGAACCATATTTTAATCAATTGCTCACTGTCACAAACCCCCCACCAGCAGCAATCAATCTCCTTGACACGTCTTCATAGTCGCAGTCCCGGTCCCACCCACTGGGAGCCCTCGGACTGCCTTCCTCACTGTGAACAGGCCAAAAATGGGAGACCGAT
>CM070033.1:28634297-28656751 GCA_036250615.1 Ptychadena robeensis
CCTGGCGGGGATGTGATTGCAATACACTGCTATACAATCTCCATGCAATCTCGGTGATGGATATGTTATTATCTCTCGTATCACTGCCACCAGTCTGGAAATGAGCCAGGACGTCTCCTAACTAAACTAGTCCTTGGGAGAAAAGATAATTCAAAATAAAAATCTGAAATAACAATATCATCACTAGGTAGGTTCTCCAGTTAGCTTAGCTTTTTGTGGGTCATTCAGAACAGATGCAGACTGAAATGATTAAAAATCATTTTTTAAAAGATAAAATCGTGCATAAAAATATTAAAGGAAAATGTAACAAACTAACAAGGAAACAGAGACTTTCAATAGTAAAAATAAACGGGTTAAAAAACAGAAAAAGAGAACTTGTCTGAGGAGTCAAGAGTTTACCGGTGAATGTCCTTAGAAATGGTCCAATATGTAATCCAGCGGTCAATTCTGGAGATGCAATAGGGTTTCAGGACATCCAAAGCAGGACAAAAAAAAAAGACTGCAAGGTTGGACCAAAAATTCCAAGACAAGACCTAAGACATAGGAGACCATCATCAGTAGATGGGGGATGCTTTTAACCCCTTCTTCCTCCCTGGGAGGAGTTGACACGGAGCTTGAACAAACCTCTCACTGGGTAATGGACAGCCCCCCTTAGACCGGGACAGCTAGCCATGTACACATGAATATGTATAACTTGCCAGAGGAACATGTGACCATGATATGGGGGACATGTTCACTCTCAGCACGGTTACTAATTATATAGGTCCAAACATGAATGGAATATGGTATGCCACATGCCAATCTGGAGCTCTCAGCCCAGGAACGCCACACCATCCTCTTTGCTTACAAATATGCGTTTTTTTCTATGGAGAGTCACCTTGCGAATTACCGTATCCCCCTGTATGGCATATGGTTTTATGGTTCTCTCAACCATTTTAAAGGGTGGTCAGGGTTCAGTTCCTTGGTGTCCTCGAATGAACTCCCTCGTCCCCCCTCCCTTTTCCACCAGAATAGATTGCTTTATTGGGGGTGTGCAATAAATAAAAGTGGCGTTACTTTCAAGCTTTGGAAGTAGGGTTCTGGCAGTTATGACCCTTAGATGTTTATACAGGTGGGCCACAACCGGACCTGGAGACCTTTGATTTCTAACAGATAGTGGAATTTAATATGAAGGGGTTGGGGAAATGTAATGTGGCTTAGGTTACGATATATATGGCGAATACATCGATTATTCGTCACACTCACCTTTAAAGTCCACTGGGGATTGGCCACCCCCTGGGTTTAGTTCCAACCCTTCCCATATCATTACGCATCTTTACTTTGCCTTAATATGTGGTCCTTGCTCTGTTTGTTACTTGACTTGACTGCACTGTGTTACTAATTTGTGTTTTGTTTCTGTTGGATTGTTTAGTTTTGTTGTTATACTATTAAAAGATTACTAAGATTTTTATAAAAAAAACAAATAAAAAGAAAAGAACCAGTAAATGAAAAATCATCAAAATCCCACATTACTCCATCAGGAAGACTTGGGAAAGTGGAAATTTAACCTTTTCTGAAACCTACACCATCAAAATGCTAAATGAACTAGTTATGGAAATTGTTCAAACTCCATAATTGTATGTAATAGAGATAAAACAAAATATACAAATAAAGTGAACACACAAATAAGACATCCTAGTCCTAAATGAAATATTCTTATTAAATACTTTGGTTTTTACATAGTTTAATGTGTGCTGACAACAAAATCACACACACATTATCAATGGAAATCACATTTATCAACCCATGGAGGTCTGGAATTGGAGTCATGCGCAACATTAAAGTGGAAAAAAACACTACAGGCTAATCCAACTTTGATGTAATGTCCTTAAAACAAGTCAGAATGAGGTTCAGTAGTGTGTGTGGCCTCTACGTGCCTGTTGGACTACAATGCCTGTACCAAAGCAGCCCCCAACTCAGCCTCCAACTCCTGGACAGTATGTGGTGCAACATGGCGTTGATGGATGGAGCAAGACATAATGTCCCAGATATGCTCAATTGGATTCAGGTCTAAGGAACGGGAAGGCCAGTCCATGCCTTCATCTTGCAAGAACTGCTGACACACTCCAGCCACATGAGGTCTAGCATTGTCTTGTACTAGGAGGAACCCAGGGCCAATCGCATCAGCATATGTTCTCACAAGGGGTCTGAGGATCTCATCTTGATACCTAATGGCAGTCAGGCTACACCTGCGAGCACATGGAGGGTTGTGCAGCCCGCCAAAGAAAAGCCACCCCACACCATTACTAATCCACTGCCAAACCGGTCATGCTGGAGGATGTTGCAGGGAGCAAATGATCTCCACGGGGTCTCCAGACTCTGTCACGTCTGTCACATGTGCTCAGTGTCAACCAGCTTTCATCTTTGAAGAACACAGGCTGCCAGTGGTGAATTTGCCAATCTTGGTGTTCTCTGGCAAATGCCAAATGTCCTGCACGGTGTTGGGCTGTAAGCCCAACCCCCACATGTGGACGTCAGGCCCTCGTACTACCCTCATGCAGCCTGTTTCTGACTGTTTGATGTTTTTTTCAAGTGTGACTGAAGATCCAGACCTCAATGGGTTGACAATCAACAATAAAGAACAAAGTATTTAATAAGAAGATTTCATTCATTCAGATCTAGCAGTGTACTTCTTAAAGCTGCAAACAAATTTCAAACACCTAAAGCTATTCTTTTGGAAAAATGTAACATACAAGGCTCACAAAAAATGTAGGTAACCAGTACATTTTTCTGTGGCATTTTTGTGAATATGGCTATATCTATGTAATTGTGAATATTCAAGATTTTTTACATCAGTACCTGAAACAACAGTGCATTGTGTTCGCAATATGTGCATGCTCAAGTGACGATTTGCACAATGAAGGTAATAATGACTTATTGTGAATATTTGCATTGCAATATTTGAAAAATGTTGCAATGTTGCAAATGTGAATATTGCTTATGCTGCTCATCTCTTAAGTCCTTGAGCCTTAATGTCCACATTATGAAAACACATCAAGATGAGCTTAGTTTACTGAAACACAAATGTAACCCTTTGTTGATGTTCATTCACTGATTATCATTGACCAACACCTAGTATCTAGGGACACTGAACAGGGTGCGCCCACCTGGCAAGATCGAACAGGAATCTGCACGCTGATCTGACATGCTGGTAAATTCCTGGCAGTCCCCATCCAAGGAAATGGCCGCCACACAAAGGGTGCCCAGATGATTCTCGTGCATGATGCATGATGACGTTATCACAGAGAAATCGGCAACAAAACAACACGTATATGCCCAGCTTTTAGAATATTTTCATGACTTTCGCTGTAGTTTTGTTTGACATGTTAACTATTTTCCAGAATGTGAAAAATATTTAACCCGGAAATCGGCAGACCTGTAAAAACCTGATCATCTCCTGACATCTCCTAAATACATCTTAAAGCCTTGGTCAAAACATTTTGTTAATGCACTTTTTGGCAAACCAGGATGTCTTTAACCTCCAAATGTGCCTTGATACTCTCACTTGTCTTTGCATAGTTCTTGGAAAAATAAAAGAATTCATAATATTTTTGTCGTTTCTCATTTATCAAATATTTATTTGTGGGAGGTAAGGATGAGGTTTTTTAAGTGAGCCAATTGAACAGAATTTTCATAACAAGCTACACAGCACTGAATTAGCATTTGGTCCACAGCGATGTTTAAAAACTTGACTAAAGTAAAAGACCATCAATACAAGGTCACTAATAAAAGCAACTCTCTGTATAGTTTCAATGCCAACAGCTGTACATCATGTAAATAAAATACTACTATTTTAGTTATAGTTTAAAAGACTTAATGTGTATATACTGTATATATTTATTTATCAGGAGTTATTTGGAAACTAGTAATATTCTACTGTGCTAACAAGGATTATAGAAGAAGCTAAATCTTAGAAACAGAGAAGACCTTCTCCTTCTCCAGAAATGGATCTATGGCGCCCTTCAACATAAAAAAAAAATGGTGGACGTGGTTTGATGGCAGATTGCAATAACATTTTGTGTTGTAGATTGCTGTAGATTGTTCCAATTTTTATGACCTCATTTTATGAAATTCAGTTAAATAAAAGTGAATGTAAAGTCAGAAAATGCTCACACTTTTTGGCTTGCAATGAGCTGCAAAAATATTTGCAACCAATCACAGCGAAATTCTCCACGCTGCATCGCGACTAATCCGAGACTTAAATTCATGCCTGCGCCAGCCACGTCCATTGAAATCAATGGTCCTGGATCGGGCTTGGTTTTGCCACAGGTTTTAGCCCCTTTGACAGTCAATAGACTGTGACTGGACCAAAAAAATAAATAAAAACCGCAGTGAAAACCTGCGGGGAAACCGGACAGAAAAAAACACATGCTTTGTGCATGTGTTTTTCTGTCCTCCCATAGTGGAGGCTTACCCTAACTCTATTTGAAACTATTTGAAGCATTACCTGTTCATCCTGCTTTACGCTATTTTAAAGGTGATCTTTTAGGGGTCCTACTCTCTCTAGGATCCCACGTGGTTGTAAGCAAAAGATATATATTTCAGACATAAGCTAGCACTCAGTTGTAAAGAGAAATATGTACATAAAGTGAGAGTGCATTAGTAAGTTAAAGCGGACCTACCACCTAGGAGGTCACTCACAAGAGATGCTGAGATCCTTAATTGTAAAAATAAAATCTTTTTCTGACAGCAGGAGGGGTGCTTGTTACGAGTGCTCCCCTCCCACTGCCTTACGTAGTGTCTAGGCAGCCAAAGTGGTGTCTGGGACATCTCTCCCAGGCAGGAACTCATCAGCATCTGATTGCCACCTTCACACCCCCCCCCCCTCATGGAGCTCTGCAGCTCCGACAGAGATGAGACAGGAGGAGGAGGTGGAGTGGACGGAGGAGGAGAGGGGGGGCAGTGAGGGCGGAAGTAGCTGCAGGTCTCCAGGAGCTAGGATGCCAGCATGAGAACTGCAAGGAGAGCAGGTGAGTATGCTGTGGGTTTTTTTGTGTAGCAGTTTTCCAGGATCTGAACTGCTGACAGGTGAGTATTGTATCTGTTTAATGTATGTGTGTTTTTTTTTTCATTTGAGTTTAAAACCGCTTTAATAAAAACAAGTTAATAAAACAACCACAGGGGTCAATATTTTTCGCTTGTATTTTAATATATAAATATATGTGATAAAATCTTTGACATATTGCCTTTTCAGTACATTAATATATGTCTTATGTGTATACCCTATACCAGTGGTTCTCAACCTGTGGGTCGGGACCCCATCGGGGATCAAATGGCCACATTCACTGAAAGCATCATAGCTGCTGCCCTCAAACAGGGTGAGAAGTTAGGAGGGAGAGTAATGTCCCCTCTCTCTTAACTTTGGAGTGATGTGGCATTACTCTCCCTCCTAACTTCCCACCCTGCACATCACTTGCACAAGTGGGGTGAAAAATTAGGGAGAACATTACACTTACCTGATTGTACTGGAAGTGACTTTGCAGAGTGCTACTTCCAGTATTTGGAAAGAGAAAGTGATGCTCCACATTGGCCCTTCCGCATTCTAAATACAGGAAGTGACACGTCGTGATGTCACTTCTGGGGTCACAGGTCTAAAAAGGTTGAGAACCACTGTCTTATGCAATACTTTAAACTGAAGCAAACTTGCAATGGTATTGGCGTATTGCATCGTATCATTGAGCTCCTAGGCAAGTAACAGTTGACATTTAAGGAATTAAAAAAATTGTCCTGTGTTAATTCTTTGTTAATTTATCAAATTGGAACTGTTGCACTACATATGTTGATGCGTTTCACTCATACCAGAGCTTCTTCAGGACACTACATATTGGAGAGCTTAAAGATAATTCATATTTCACATCTCATCCTCTTTTAGGCTATTATCAATCCTGATTTACTATACCTTTTTAATTTTGTATCTAATCACCCATTTATAATGAACAAAGCCACCTTGTCCTTACAGAACCTGGCTTCCGGCCTGGGTCCAATCTCACTTGTTACTGGGTATCTATAGAGATTTTTCTCTAGGCGAGTGAGATTGGACATAGGTCGGCAGCCAGGTTCTGCAAGGACAAGGTGGCTCTCTGCCCACATATGTAGCCCAGTTGGGGTATCCAAACCCAATAAGCTCTCATTAGGATTAACTGTCTAAAAGAAGATGAGATGTAAAAAATATGGACACTGAACAAATATTCAGACCCCTGAAGAAGCTCTGATAAGAGCAAAACACATTAACGCTTGGAGTGTAACATTTTCACTTTGACAAATTTACTAAGATATCGGTGCCCGCAGCCATCTCATGCGTGCCCTTATCCTGTCTTATTTCTCAAACCTATATTTTAGGACACAACACCCTTTGTCCCCTCATGGGCTACCAAATATACCAATACTTTAGGACCCGACTTCTGTGACAAGACTGAAGAAAGTAGCTCCATATTGATCAGATACAACTTGTATTAATAACTTACATTCCCAAATGTTTGACACTGTTTACAACATGGACAAATGCTATCTGATGTCCTAATTATGACATATGTTTATTTCATTAGAATTTCATATAAAGACTCCACTCGTCCCTGATGAAGCCCCTGTTTTTAGATGGGGGAAACGCGTCGGAGTGGTGATTATCATATTCGGAGATCTTTATAATTATGACTATGTATTCTCTGACCAAGACAGTTGACTTTGACGATTTTATTGTATGACCAAATTATTGTTACAATCATGTATGTTTTTTTAAACAAATGATTTTCTGAATAAAATAATGTATTTGTTTTAAACAAGAGTGTTCTATATTCTGGTGCCTCAAAAGTCCCAGTTGGTTGACTAGACTTTGGTCAGATGGTTTGGACTCAGCAAACTGTTTTTTCTTTCCTGAGATTGGACATAAGTCGGCAGCCAGGTTCTGCAAGGACAAGGTGGCTCTCTGCCCACATATGTAGCCCAGTTGGGGTATCCAAACCCAATAAGCTTTCATTAGGATTAACTGTCTAAAAGAAGATGAGATGTAAAATACATGGACACTGAACAAATATTCAGACCCCTGAACAAGCTCTGATAAACGCATCTACGCTTGGAGTGTAACATTTTCACTTTGACAAATTTACTAAGAATGAAAACAGTATGAATACAGCATTATCAATATCATACTATCAAGTGTTAAAAATAATTGTTTTAATTTTGTAATCATTTGTTGTGTATAATATAAAATGTAGAACTCACATAGGAGGTGAATGAGCTGATTTCGTTTTTATTTAATAAGGAATCTGTTGGCTTTTCACCATATTGATTTCTAAAAGTGGGAACTCATGCAACATGTATTTGATTTTGTGTATACAACTGTTCTAATTGGGTATTTAATATAAATAAAATGGTTAAAATGACAAGAGTTCAAGTGATCCCCTTTATTGGCTAACTGAAGTAATTGAAAAAGCAAGCTTTCAGATGTCTTTTATCCTTTCTTTAGGCAAAGAAGACTGTCTGTTTGTCTAGTCTTTAAATAACTATGGGATGGACATCTTTTCATGTTATTCATTGGTTCCTTGCAAAATTAGAAGGTATTTTTTCTGCTTAAATTTTAATGGCTTATTTACAACAAGGAAAGATTATTTTTCGGACTTACATACGCTTTCATATTTTGCTCTTCACTGCTTTATACAATACAACTGACGTGTATCAGGTAAACAAGACATATGATGCATCACAGTCTTTAAATATTTGTATTAACATTAGCTAATTTGAAATTCCTTCTCAAGCATTTCTAGGATTTGAGCTATGAGCAGTAATCTAAATAGCTAGCCAGAAGAAACTTCTGTGAGTAATATCAAAAATGTCAAATATCATAAACTGCCAGGAGTATATTAATAACTCAATCCCTTCCACTGAACATCTGTGTATCTGTACAATGCAGATGTCTTTCTAATAACTCAAATGCTTTTCCTTCTCTAAAATAAATTAGATTTTTTGCAAATATTAAAAACAAATATTTTACAATCAAAATATATAAGATAACAAATGTTTCTCTAAGTCTATTATGTGTAATTATGTTGCTATTTTCTATATTATATGTTAGTTTCATTATGTTAATGAAAATATAAACTGAACGATTGTACGATTGTTTTAGTTGTAGTCTGCATGCAATTCTTTTGTCTAAGTTTTTGCATTTCATTGATAATCTCTAAAGCAAACTGACCAGCTAATATTTTGTCACCTCCATCCCATTCCAGCAACTTTAAGTAATTATATAAGGGTTTTGCTATTAACTGACAAAGTCAATGGCCATTCCATTATAACTTAATATTGCTAATAGAAAAAAAAATGTCCTCCCATTTTCACATGTCCCCTGGGCATAACCTGGGTCCCTATTTTTTTTTATGTGAAAATGTTTTTCTAATTGATTTTTTCAGTGAATTTTACGTTTGCAAAGTCACCACAAGAGTTCATGCATGTAGAGTTTACCGATGCACTGCACCAAACTAATCAACAAATCAAACTCAGGGGAGTTCAGCAATCAATAGTGAGTACATAAGTAATTTAGTAAAGCATAAAGCTTAATAAAGATATAAAGATATAATTGGGAATTTGTTTTTCTTTAAAGTTGCCTGCCAACCTTTTGAATTATTAGAAAGCCCATGAAAATGTTATTTTCCATAACATTTTTGGAAGGTTAGGGGACGGCTGTGGGATCATGCCCCAAGAGCAAAAAAAAAGCATGTGTGTTTTCCATTCACTATATTTAAGAAACTGAAACTCATTAAAAAAACATTCCCATACCAGTTTGGAAAGGGAGGAGCCCATACCAGGAAAAATCTGTCTAGCTAGAGGGAAGGAACTTCACCACAATGCCTAAATCTACAAACAGATGCAAATAGCCCAAATCTCCTGTCTACCTAAACAAAGTTGGGAGGTACACAGGCAATCTTTGACTGTAATGTTAGAAGCCTGAATAGAGGACTGGTATGTTCCACCATAATGCTAGCCATACACTCTGAGATAAAAATTAGGATCCATTAAAACCGACCAATGAATGCATTTTATCGTCCTGAAATCCGCACATGTCCACATGGTACAACTGATATATTACGATCGTAATTGCCGTTTTTTTCCGATCGTAATTTATTGGACATGTTCAAAAAATTTAATTGGTCTGGCAACATCGGGAAACCTCATAGTGTTTTCATAGTGTTTAGCAACCAATTACTGCCGATGCGGAACATTAGCATATTAAAACTTCCGGCACCGGCATGTTGCTGACACTGACATGGTGGCTAAACAGCATGTCGCCTACGTAAGTAGTAGCAATCTTTCAGTATTTATATGTGTGTATATTAATAAATGTACAAACGTGAACAGACCAGAGAAAGGGTTAAAAGTTTTATTGTTTATTTTATGATAATAGATCGTAATTATACTTATATTTCTGTATGTATGATATTTATATTTCTGTATATATATATGTATATATAGAGAGAGAGAGAGATAGAGAGAAAGAGAGATATATGTATATTATATATATATATATATATATATATATATATATATATATATATATATATATATATATATATATATATTGGGATGTATATGTGTATGTATATATATATATATTGAGATGTATATGTATATAAACGTAAATGTATATGTAGATATAAACGGCCATTAATTTAGATGATATTCTCGTAAAAAAAAAAATAATTATGATCGTAAATTGGATTTTCAATGTGGTTGCGTTTTTGCCAAATATTACCATCTAAACCGATACCGCCGTCGGGATACATTGGTCTGTTTTAATGGATCCTAATTTTTATCTCAGAGTGTATGGCTAGCTTAAGCTTCTTTTGTCATCACACTGCAGCCGGTCGCCCAGAGGATCCACAAGCATCCTATATGTTGCAGCCTTTACTTTTAATGGGATCGGCTAGAGAAAAACAAACATGTCTGTTCTCTAGATGATCAAGATTTTGGGTGACATGGATCTGTCGCTCCATGTACACAGCAGCAATCCGTGGCTGATCAATTGCCACGAACGAGCATGCACATTGGTTGGCTGCAAAATCGGCCTTGGATCGCTCCATGTATCTGGGACTAGTATATTTAATGCCTCATGCAAAAAAAAAGGTTTGATAAGTATCGTATTGTCTCACCCATAATGTAAACAGAAACAAAACAACCATAATTAGTATGCATAGTAGTACAAGTAGTGGGAGGGCATAGAGAGCATAAGATCTTATATAATATTTGCTGCAAAATAAGGCTTTGTTTCCACTTGTGTGGAAGCCGGCGGCGCGATTGCTGCCGCTAAGAACCGCCACCGCTAAGAACCGCATCTCATGCGGTTTTTAGCGGCGGCCATTGACCTCTATGGCCGCGGTCAGTGCTGGGCGGCCGCGGAATCGCGCGGACCGCCGCCTAAAAACTCGGTCGACCGAGTTTTTAGGCGGCTGAACCGCGCGATTCCGTGGCCGGGGACTAGCCCATTGAACATAATGGGCGCGGATGTATCCGCGCCGTGCACAACCGCGGGCTTCCACTTCAAGTGGAAACAAGCCCTTATTTAGCAGCATGGACCACCATCTTTCTCTTTTAGAATTATTTAGATGTCTAGAACACATTTTCAAAATTAATAACCCATGTTGTATCTGAGAGTTTTTTGAGTAAATACATTTTGCCTCTTGGCATCGTGGCTTAATGTATAGTAGCAGCTTCTAATTTGTTAATTCTTTGTAAAGTTATTATTACTGTGCCAACATTACTTTTCCTTGGCATTCTTTAACTTTTTTCTGTATTATATATTTATGTTTTTGTATTGTTTTGTAAAAATTAAAATAACACTTTATTAGAAATATGTTTTCATTTGTAAGGTTGAAATCATAATAAAATGTTTACAAGATGTTTAGAAGTTTCCCACAAACAGTCCTAAGACTATTCCAAACTCTTGGATGTGATTCCTTCTCTGTAATAATAATAATAACAACTTTATTAATTTCCTGTGCAGCCTATAACTATTCAATACATTGCACACTTGGAGACAGAAGAAAACAGGAGCCATACCTATTGCCTACCCATTTGCCTCCCTTGAGAAAAAAAAGACCTTAGCAAATTATAGTTTCAAACGTCAAGCAGATCTTATACTTACATATTCAATATTTTGGCTTCCTTGTTTTCTTTGCAAGTGTAGCTTGATGTAGACATTTCTTGGAGCAGCTGACATGTATGTGCTGTCAGCCAATTTCAAGTGCTGACAGCTTTGAAATACTTGAAGTTGGTGGATTTAATACTGTAAAGGTCAAAAGTCTGTTCTTAGCTACTGTGATTATTAACATATCCTGGAACAGGAGCGTGTTATCACAACATGAAGGGAAAACGTTAGAAATTTTTATTTTAGAAAAAAAGGGCAAACAATAAATAAACTGGTTTCAGTCTATATTGAAATACGATGGAGTTTCTGATGAAGCAGGTTGAGAAGTACAGTCCTGGCTCTTCTTTACTTTGTCCTAATATGCTTTTCTTCTCATCATTGTAGTTTTAAACATTTTAGACAGCTTAGAGATATTTCCACGATCAGGGTCCACTGTGGGCTTCCTATAGTTAGACAGGATGTTTATATCTTCTGATGGAGCCAAGGCCCACCTGTATAAGATCCAACTCTCCTTTCTTCAAGGCTCAGCTACTAGAAAGGAGAAGGCTAGTAACAACCTTTTTCCTTCTATGCTGGAGCTTACGTCTAATTCTGGTAAAACCATACTGCCTCCCCTGGATCAGTCATTTTGGATTACTTTTCCTCCACTGAAAGCCTCTCTATCTCTGCGCATGCCTTTTTGCAATTATTCGCAAAGATTCGCAATGCAGCTTTACAGCTTCTCTTCTTCATTCTGTGATCTTAGCCAGTACAAGCACTATGTGTATCGTGCAGATTCATTCGCCATAAAAATGATAAAGTATAATATGACGAATATCTGCCATAGCGAATTCGTCGAATATATTTGAATTTCGAATATTCATATTATGCTTAATTTTTTTACCGGCATACATTGCGCATATTTAATACAATTATAGTTACACCTTCATGAGTAGAGTGGCCCACATCCCAAAATTTTATTCAAATAAGGATATAGGGTAAATCAAAAGGTTGATACCCCCATGTTTTGTTTTCCCCTGATACTCAGGGGCAAGGGGCTTTTTTAGGGCCACAAAATTCCAGTTTGTATATTAAGTTTGCTGCATTTATAACTGAATAAAATACTAAATTTTATTGTGCCTCACCAAGAGGTTCAAAGACATAAAATTACATCAACATTCCTATGTACAAATCACATATTCCCGATACAGAGAAGTATTACAATGTTGATGTACAGACATGATCAAATCAAATCAAATAATAATAATAAATAATGCACAAGACATGTACAAGAATAGTTAGGAAAAAGGATTCTATAGCTTAAAATCCACCCCAACGATCATTTCGATGGTTCTTCCTCAGGAGGTTATGGTGTCCAATGTGATCATGTCCCAGTAGTAAAAAGGTAAAAAGATGTAGTCAGGGGCCGAACTCCTATGAAGAACGGGGAGCCCAAACAGCCAGTAGCCCAGTGGTCCTCTGAGTATAGACTATGATGAATACTTTAAGAGTAATACATTTCAGTAATAGTGTTGAAACAAAGTCAGTGTCCAAAAGTCCTGATTGTGCGCCTGATAAATGTAGCAAACTTAATATACCAAATTGAATTTTGTGGCCCTAAAAAGTCCCCTTGCCCCTGAGTATCAGGGGGAAACACAACATGGGGGTATCAACCTTTTGATTTACTCTATATCCTTATTTGAATACATTGTGCATATTTGTGTGCATTGTGAATGGATACGCGCAATAAGCATAGTGCTCATACTGGCTAAGATCACAGAATGAAGAAGAGAAGCTGTAAAGCTGCATTGCGAATCATTGCAAATAATTGCAAACAGGCACGTGCAATGGAAGGCAATAGAATACAGTTGAATTGAATTTTACGAGTTTCGAATGTTCCTTTGATAATTCGCGAAATTACACGAATTCCAATAGACCATATGCTGCTCAACACTAATGAACAACATGAAGTTTCCTTGACAAATTTAAAGCACTCATACTGTACAATTAACTAAAAAGAAGGTAAACCTGAAAACTAATAAACATATTGATGCAATACCATTTTATACACACATTGCTCTTGGCAGTGCGGACTATGATGTGATACCCATGGCCGACCTTAGATTTGATTAGAGATTGATTAGGAGTATTCCTAATCTGATCTTTGAACCCTGTATATGCATACAATGATCACAAATGACCAGATGCAATTCTTATGTTTGTATAGCTCTACTTTGGTTTTCAGTAAATCTTTAAAAAAAGGTTTTACAATTTTGCCAGCACTTTAAAAATACAATTAGTTTCTGCGTTATGTATAAACATGTTTACTCCCCAGTCAAACAAAATGTTGATTTGTAAATACTATTACATGCAACAGATGGAATGTAACTGAATATTTAGCCTTCCAGAAACACTTCAACAGAAACTTAATAACAAGCTGTTAAGAAGTAATTCTTCCGGATCTTAGATAATAAATATGGATGTGATGAAGGGGCAACGTGTCAGGTGAGTGTTGTACATTTTGATGGTACAGTGTGGCTTATTTCCAGACCAAGTAGTATAAAATTAAAAAGAAATGTATAGTTTTGCTACTAATGTTTCAGAATTATTTTGTGTTCTTTTTTCTAAGCATTAATCATTTTTAGTACTTTTCTCTACAAGAGTAGCTTGAACCATTGTGCAAGTTGAGTTATGATAAGATATATATATAAGATATATAAAAGTAGGATCAAAAGGAAGGAAAGGTGATTTTGACATTTAACAGATATTTTTTCTTTTTAATAAGCGTCACTAATGGTGTGAACAAGGTATCAGAAGCTAGGAAGCTTGGAAAGAGAACATTGGGGCATGACCTCTACATAGCAGAAGTAATGTGCAAGATTGGATTTTGTCAGATAAGAGTATTGTAAGAAATTAGTTTGTTACTAAAAAGCAGTGGTTGCTTGCAACAGATATTCAGCTGAGGTACTAAAGGTGGTCGTACACACAAAACAGTGTTTCATCTATCGATGTTACTACCACACAGTGTTTTGATGAGAAATTGATTCCAGATACAAACTCAGCCAAGTACATAGAAACCCATCAGATACTTGTAGCAACAATTTACCGACATGTTTGATTACTGCTCCAGCAATATTATGTTCCATTTCCATCATGTTTGGTTGATCAAATCAGGTAAAAAAAATGATTTGATTTGCAATCAATTTAAATGATTGAATGGAAAAATCGAACTGTGTACGGCCACTTCAAGTTGGACAAGTATATTTACTTTTATTTATTGTATCTAACAAAAAACAGGGCGGGGAAGGAGGAATGGCCCCCACCCATTCCCCACCTCAGGTTGGAGCCTAGAACTCCTGGGACTTTTAAGGCGCCAATAATCAATAGTAGTCCAATGCATCTGTAGGTAACTCCATTTTCTATATCATATATGTTTATACAAAGTCCATAGTGTAAAAAAAATCTTGTCTTTATTCTAATTCTTTATTCTAATGTAAAATTGTTTATACTGTACATGTACACATTTCTCACAAGTTTGTCACACTTTATAAGCATACAAGTAAAATTTTGCTGGGGGTATGTTTCACTCTCGAAAGTTTGTTACATTCTATAAACATACAAATCAAATTTTTCTTGGGGTATGTTTCATTCTCATCATGTTTTGCATTTACGCTTCTTCAGGAGGTCAAACATCCAGCATAACTGCAAAGTCCATCAACAAAAGTATATGACGACATGGTCTAATTAAATCATAAAGGTGTGTACATTATACATACTTACAACATATAGAGGTGGTACATGCATAAGAAGCTGACACACACCTCCCTCAGATGAGGCGTGTCCCCAGAAGCCAATACACTGAGGGCTTGTGTCCACTTTTGCGTTTTTGTGCGGCTGTAACCGCACGTCTGAAACCGCATGCGCGTCCGCACGAGAACGTATGGCATAGTTTGTGCGCGTTTTTGCAACGCAATTTTTTTCCAAACGCGCCCAGAATCTGCATCCGCGTCCGCTCTGCCATGCGTTGTTGCACGTCTTTGCGCGTTTGGAAACGCATCCAATGCTTTCCTATGGATGCATTTTTGGTATGCGGATGCGGTTGGGAAGCGGATGCGTTTCAAAACGCTGCAGGCAGCGTTCACAACCGCACCCTAAACCGCATCCGCATTCGAACGCGCACAAACGCACCAGTGGAAACTATATTGAAGTTTCCAATGGATGCGGTTGTTTGCGCTTGCGGCAGCGCGGTTACAGACATTTAGAGACATGTTATGAAGGGGTGTTGGCACAGAGATTTCTCGTCACGTTGAGCCTCTGCATCAGCGGAGCAGGCAATGTCTATGTGCTACGTCGGGAGGGGGTCCCGTTGTATAATGGAAACAAGCCCTTTTAAGCGATTCTATCAGCAGCTTTTGTACTTGATCTGAGTGGCACCACAAATGGCAATGGCAGCAACAACAAAAAACCCACCTGTAATGATTAAATCTCAAATAACCATCATTGGTACTCTTCTCTTCTCCCTCTGCGGCAGAGAGAAAAAGCTGTGTATTAAAATCTACACAGAGTTGTTTTTCTTATTGAAAACCATTATATGCCGCCCCCAGTGCCACTTGTGATATACACCCCTTAAGTAAATATATACCCTTAAATATGCAGATAAATATGTGATCTCTCCATGGAACAACAGGCAATATATATATTTTTTTAGGATTGTGGAGCACTATGCCACCATTGTGCCGTATGAGAGGTAACTAAATGTTTAGATATATGTATATAGAGGAACAACCATGATGCATATTATGGTGAGAAGGGATTAAAGGAATCGGAAAGCCCTCAACTTGATCAGTGCGTAGCACAGTAAAGCCTTCTAAAGAATGTATTCAATCCATCACAACTCACAAAAGAAAAAAAATCCATGCAAATTTTTCCTTTACACCCCATCAGCCAAATGCACACCCAGAACCGCTGGTGAACATATTTTTTTAAATATTACTGAAGTTTAGGTTTGAACTTTCTGAAGGTCAATAAAGTGGTATCCTACCTCAAGTAGGCCTTTATATGAAAAAAAAATCTTTCAATTTGATCTTTTCAATTGAATTCTGCAATATCATGAAATATAATGTGGGTAAACAGGAAGATGCCAGAATATGTGGGTGGCAGGAAAAAGAAAATTCACGTCACATGGATTGCCAGAAAGATTCTAGTGTAACACATCTGTGTATAATCAATAAATCACAGTTACACTTATAGAACATGATCCTTCACAAGCTTTTAATATTGTACTTTTATCGTGAAACATCTTTGAAGGGCCCCAGCCGTGTGCTTTGCTATATTGGCATTTGATCATTAGAACCGTTATTCCAAAAAATTATAACAGTTTTATTTCAAAGATTACTTCACAAAAACTGTCCTTTTTTTTAATTCGCACGTATCTTTTGTTCTCCATTTCCCTTTTCATTATTATTTTTAAAATGTGCGATATTGTCTGTAAAAAAAGTTATATTGAGACCCCTATCTATGAACATAGTTAAGAGTCAGCTTGCGCTTAAATAGAGAAGGTTGAATTTATTTTTTAGTTTAGTTAATTGCAAAGTCCTTAAACATTGTATTATTTATATAATTGCTGGAGCTGTAGAGAAATGTTGTGGGGACATAACAAATAGAATTGCTGTGGCATACAGTTGTGTTCAAAATTATTCAACCCCCACTGAAATTGAGTGTTTTGGCCATTGTGACATTGATTTTGATCATTTCAGTCATCTTGTTTACAATGAAATGAATATAAAATAACATTAATAATGAAATAACCACATATGTCTTTTCTGTGCTCACATCATTATCAGTTTTATTCAACCCCCAAGTGACATTCATTCTTAGTACTTAGTACAATATCCTTTTCCAGTTATAACAGCTTTTAAACATGAAGCATAGCATGACACAGGTGTCTTGCAGTGATCTATGGGTATCTTAGCTCATTCTGATTGGGCAAAAGCCTCCAGTTCAGTCACATTCTTAGGCTTGCGCGCTGCAACTGCTTTCTTCAAGTCCCACCTGAGGTTCTCAATCGGATGTAGTATGGTGACTGCGATGGCCACTCCAAAAATTGTTCCAGCCTTTAATCTGCAACCATGCTCTGGTGGACTTGGAGGTATGCTTGGGACCATTGACCTGTTGAAAGGTCCAACGTCTCCCAAGCCTCAGGTTTGTGACAGACTGAATCACATTTCCTTCCAATATCTCCTGGTACTGAAGAGAATTCGTGGTACCTGCACACGCTGAAGCTTCCCTGTACCTGCAGAAGCAAAACAGCCCCAAAGCATGATTGACCCCCCGCCATGCTTCACAGTAGGCAAGGTGTTCTTTTCTTCATAGGCCTTGTTCTTCCTTCTCCAAACATAGCATTGATCCATGGGCCCAAACAGTTCTAATTTTGTTTCATCAGTCCACAGAACACTATCCCAAAACCTTTGTGGTTGGTCCACATGACTTTTGGCATACTGCAGTTGATCAACGGATGGATGGATCAACGCTATGTTTGGAGGAGTTTTCGCTTAAATTTAATTCAAAGTCAAGTAGGCCTGACTTAACTTAACTTAATTTATGTAAACAATTTGACCATCTCTGTACTCAAAAATTATTTGCAGTTCAGTGAAGAACCACCTTCAAACATAATGTCAACTTACAAAGTTGGAGATTAACCTCCCTAGCACACTGCTGAGGTACAGATTTCTGTACCAAAAGCTCACCATAGACTTTAATGGAAAAAAGTTTTTTACATTGTAGGCCTGTAACTTCCCAAAGTATGTCCATACAGGAGTCTGGCGACATCCTGAATATAATAACATACATAACAAGAAACTGTATCAGGTAAATTAGCACTGCAACCACAAGATGGCGCTGCAGACGTGCCAGGTTTCATAGGACAGCTTTGTAATTCATTGAAGTCAGTGTTTTACATTCAGGAACAGAAGTCTGTCGGAGGAGGACATGGAGACAGTGGATCGTTTATTCAGGTGAGTATTTTACATAGGGAATCATATTGAATAGTGTTTTCAATGCAGAAAACAATATTCAATATGATTTTTTTAAACTCCTGCCCGCGTCCCGATGTGACATCATCACATGAGGGGGGAATAATCCGTTCTCCTGCAGCTGCCTCTTCATTAGATTGGAGCCACACGGATCAGTGAGTTTGCACTCCTGTGGCTCTGATCTCCACCTCCTCATTTTACAGGTAGTTCTGAGTTACAGACATCTGACCTAAGAATGACTTAACTCAATATATGAGAATGAAGCCGCAGCTACTTTTTCATTTGTCTCAGTGGGTAGCTGAGTGCACAACAAGTGATTCGGGGTCAATAGGTACCAGTGACATCTGTTAAGTATGTCATTTCAAAAAATGTTAAGATCTGTTGTATAGTGGCAATATACCTGTTGATTCCAGCCAATGAGGACATCTCATGCTAGCTCTGTTGCATTGAAGTTTAATCTCTGAGACCAGGCCACACTTGGTAAACATTGCAATGCTTCTGGTGTAAAAGAGCCCTTAAAGAAAGCCAGCAATCTTTAGCCTGAGGTAAACATATTAAACAAAACATCATATGGGCAGTAAAGCAAGTAGTTCAGAGCAGCTGAATACCTGCCAAAATCCTAACCTATCCCTCGGATTTACTTCCTCAACCCTTTCTAACCGCAGTCTCAATAAATAGCACCAGAGTAAGGTCCCCCATACACGTATCCATCTTGTGGACATTCGACTGCCATGCACGTTCGCGATTCTCGCTCCGAGGTCGAACGTCCACAAAGCGGAGCTGCCCACCTGGACCAATCGTTCAGAATAGCACCACAAGTTGGTTGCACGGTAATCTGCCTTGACGGTTTTCTGGTCAATCGCTATACTTTTGATGGGGACCAGGGTCTCCATCCAAAGTATCTTATAGGAAATAATGTGCAAGTGGCACACATTGCGATTCTTGTACGTTCGGCGAATGACTAAAAGCAGCATGGCGACATCACGTTGTGATCGCTCGCTGGCCAAACACACGGGAATCCATATGTGTATGCGTAGCTTAAGGCTAATTGTACACTATCTTTCCAACTGCTTTCAGCCCACAGCAGCTCAGGAAACTACAGTGTGCTCCCGCAGCCGCACAGGAGACGACTGTTTGTTAGTGGCTGCATGCATTATGGTTAGATAGAGCTGAGAAAGTGTAGGAGGAGGTTGATATTTATTCATTTTATTTATTTATTTATTCTGCCTTAAGCCTGCCATACACGCACCGAGCGGCGACTGATTTTGCCGTTGACCGATGGGCGTGCATGCTCGCGGCTGTTGGTCGGCGGCAAAATTGGCCGCTGATCGGGGGTGCTCACATGGGGCGACAGATCCCTGTCGCCCCACAGCTCGGCCGGCCAGAGAACGGACATGTCCAATATTCTCCGGCCGATGCTGTTAACTTCATTGAAGAGCGGCATCTTCATTGAAGCTAATGGCCGGCACGCAAAGGGTGCCGGCCGATGCTGTCAGCTCGGGACTGCAGCGTGATGATGTCTTCACGCTGCTTTCCAGAGCTGATCGGACCTGCCCTGTCGGCCCCCACTCGGTAGGTGTGTGGGGGCTATTACTTTCCTTGTAAACTGGAGGAATTTCTTTTTAACGTGTATCTTATGCCAAAACTGACCCTTTCCCTGTCAGGTTCTTCTTGATCTTTCTTCCCCAAGGAAACCATAACCTCTCTCTTTGCTCTGCTGACTTATGTCCAAATCCAAAACTTTACAGCAGTTACCATGCAGTTGCAACTATAGGAGGTGGTAAAAATATTCCAATGAGGTAAAAACTTTCAATGACAACCATCAGAGGGTAGACATTTTCTCACTTTGTTGATTTTCTCTAACTTCCTATTTCGGAAGCAAAAAAACTACTACAATACATATTTTGGCTATACAAGGAAAATATTACATGAGAAATAAGAAAACGACCAAATGTATAAAGATCTTTTTCTTCTTTTTTTCTAACTATATCATTACATACTATAACTGCTTAATTTATCTTCCTTTTGTCCTACACTTATCATTTACACATATCATTAACATCAAAAACAGTAGCTATTAACTACCTGGCTAAACTGATCTAAAAGGAAACATCTGCCTAATTTATGTGTATTTTCCACCATGCTGATAGAAACACACTATTACATTCCAGCCGTCAGCCCCTGAGCTTTTTTCAGAGGAGGGTTACTAGTATCAAAGCTCATCAAGTTGAAGGGAGCCTTTGATTAATTAAGCCTTCCAATTAAGTTGCAGGAAATTGTACGCAGGTTTGCTGAGCAGCTACATGGAATAAGGTGAAGAAGGTGCAGCAAGCACTGTAAAAGGATAATTAGACTCCCCCGGCAGATAAAGGAAATAAGTCAATGTGTAAGCTGCTATAACACATTCTGTTATCAATAAAAGGTTGTGCCACAAATGTGTTTCTATATGTGATCGGAAACTTTTCTGTTAATTTATTTAACATTTTTGTTTTAAGCCTTATCTAATTTTTGATGAGATATTAATATGCTTCTTGTCCTACAACTCCAAGAGGTATATTTGTAAACCCGAGAATCTGATATTCATCAAACTTCCACTGCACAGGAATCTGTTCAGTGATCAAGTCACAACCAATTATTTCATTTCAATCTAAAAGTGTGAAATGTTACTGTCCCATTGTACTGAATGAAAACTGGAGTATAGAAGTATCTCATTCAGTATCTCATTGACTATCTCTGATCAGGCTATTTCAACAAGTGACCTGTCTGCATTTAGGGAGCACCTACTATCTCAGTGGTTCCCAAACTTTCCTTGCAGGGTCTCCCTTTTCTATTTAGGAACATTATTGAGCCTCCCTATTCAAACACAGGTTAAGAATGAGGACCTGCGCCCCCGGGAATTCGTTTGCACCCCCCAGTTTGGGAACCACTGCATTATCTGATATTGTGACAGTTCCAATTAGGGGCATATAGCAAGTCTGCTTGATATGTAAGTATTAAAATGTCAATTAACCTCCCTAGCGGTTGAGACGAACCCTGTTCATTCGCTGAACAGGGTCCTCTCAACCGCAGGGGAAGCCAGCGGCGGGGAGACCCTATGCCTCCCCGGAAAGCTGCAGCGATTGTCTTCATCGATGCATTTCCGGGTTTGCAGCACCGCCCCGATCGCACCACGGTGACGCGGAAGGGGGCGGGGGGGGCCGCGCCATAGACCTCCATGTTAATGGAGGAGCGCCGGCTTTCCCTCTCACGCAGCTGGTGTCAGTAATGAGCTCCGGCGAGATGCCGGAAATGACAGGCAGTGTACTGTGTACACTGTCTCGATCGCCCGTATCTCAACATCTATTGACAAAATGTTCTTGACAGGTGTGGATATTCTTCCGCAGGCCGGATCTTTTTTTAGAAGAATACCCTCACCACCAGTATCTGTAAAGATAACTTTTTAGATTCCTGCGTGGCTCCCCACTATCTGCACCCATCCCTACTTGTCATTAAATTAATTCACTCAGCATTTTTCTGGACAAGAGGTTATATTCTTGTGGTCTGTGTCTCTTAGGCCATGTGTCCACAGCTGATCTCTAATCAAGACGTGCGGGCGTATTCTCTGCGGCTTGCGGCCAGTTCGCCCGCAGCTTGGGGCGCACTCCTGGAGATTCAGCAGAGGAGGAGATTCAGCAGAGGAAAGACGTGGAAAAACAGCACCCGAACTGCATTGAGAACTTTTTTCCAGCATCTTGGAGACACCTCCATTGATCTTCACCATATCCCTGTCTGGTTGTCAGTATGTGCTGCATTTTTGGTTGCCTCCTTATGGATCCATACGGATACGGATCTCTTCTTAAAAAAGGAGATACCATACAAGTTATCCCTGGGTTCAATGATTTACAAAACAAAAAAAGGAAACTAAACCAAAAAACATTAAGGCTCTTAGGGAACACATCCTTAGTTATGGCCAAACAAATTAAGATATGACATCCTGAGTGGTCCAGAGACTTTTTACATCTACTGACCACCATAGACAGTGCTTGGAAAAAAATGAAATGTAAATAATATTTACAAAACATAAGTCTTTATTACTACCATCAACATAATGCAATTTATAGCTCCCAATGGTCACTGATGTTGAGTAATTTAATAACTCCCACAATCCTTTGATAAAGCTGGCCTTTTGATTAAATAAAAAATAATCCCATATCTAAATTGTCTTTATAGTATTATATAACGAATATAAAAAAACAAGAATTATTCTTGTAATATGAAGGAGTGATTTTACT
>CM070033.1:28681284-28697103 GCA_036250615.1 Ptychadena robeensis
TGACAGTTGAGAGCAGTTGCGGGAGCGTCGGTGCATGCGGGTATATCCATTCCTTCATGATGGCTCTCCTGGCCGCCAGAAGGCACAAATGCAGGCATTCGTGTCGTCCTGCTGGCATTAGAGGACGCAAAACCAAAGAGGAAAAGCATTGGATCTCTGGGTATCGTGGTCTTCAACATTTGAACCAAGAACCGTGCCACAGCCCTCCAGAAATCAGATATCTCGGGACAAGTTCACAGATAGTGGTGAAGTGACGGTGCATCGGTATCGCACTTGGGGCAGTAAGGGCGGGGCTTCTCCCTAGGAACCTGGGTTTCATCTCTCAATACACATATTGATACACATATACACATATTAACTTGAACTGAGTCTCCCTCCACGTTTCAGATATCATATATTTGCGAGTAACTTGGTAGCCCTTATTAATTTTGGATGCTATATCGTCTTCCGCAAAATCTGTTTGCCAGTGGGACACTGTGGAGGTGGAGAGAGACTTAGTGAAGCTGGGTTTGAGCACCTTGCATATTACAGACAGACTACTGCCCGTCTGTGTAACCATGGAGTCGAATAGCGATTCTCGAAACAATGATGACATATTTAAAGGCATCGTGTTACAGAATGCCCTAAGTTGCATTTGGTATAGAGGACATGCCAACGCTATAGTATCGGCCAGGGAAGATAAGGGCTTCAATTCAGAAGTAATAGGATCATAAATATCTCTAATATACTTAACCCCTTTAGCCTCCTATGTATTATATATAGAGTGTTCAGTACCTGGTGGGAACAGGGGGTTCCCTACAAAGGTGGAGTATGGTGATACTGACATTGGAAGTCTGAGCATTTTCCGGATATTCCTGAAGGCTATCACTGTGTCCCTTATCAAGAGATTAGATCGGAGGGGTTGCTTACCGGGCAGTGAAGCAAGTTGTGCAGGGCCCATGGCGAGGTCATGGATGTCTCTAAATCATAATTAGAGTGCTATGAGGAATGTCGGAGCCAATCCGCCGCATGGCGAAACAGGCTGGTAATGTTATACAATCTCAGATCTGGCAGTCCAGCCCCTCCATTCTCTTTGGTCAGGTACAGTGTCTTAAGGGCTATTCTTGGGCGCTTTCCCTGCCACAGGAAATGGGATAATGCCTTGTGCAGTAAAGTAAAGTTTTTATGCCTTAGCAGGATAGGCAACGTTTGCAAAGGGTATAAAAGTTGCCCAAATGCCACCATTTTGTAAAGGTGTATCCTCCCGAAAAGGGACAGTGGCAGCTTTTGCCACGACTCCAATTTTCAGATTATCTTCGTGAAAAGGGGAGTATAGTTCAGTTGGTACAGAGATGAGGGTGTTTTGCCTATTTTAACCCCAAGGTATGTGATAGAGTGAGGGGCTATGGCGAAATCAACGTCCTTAAGCCAGGGTCTGTCGGGAAGGGAAGTCAACAGCAGGATCTCACTCTTAGTGGAGTTTACCTTGAAGCCCGCACACTTGCCAAAGGTCGTCAAAAGTCATGTATAAATGGGAAGATCAGTTGTCGGGGAGGACGTAAACAGGAGAATATCGTCGGCAAAAAGGGCCGAGCGCAACGACTTGTCCTGAAAAGGGATTCCCTCTATGCCCGGGTGGGTATCGAACAGGCGAACCAACGGTTCCAGGGCTAGGTTAAACAATAGCGGCGACAATGGGCAACCTTGTCGCATGCCCTTATGCAATCGAAAGGGGTGAGACAGAAAGCCAGGAGTGCAGATTCTTGCAGAGGGGGACAGGTACATAGCTCGCAGTAGTTGGAGAATACGCCCAGAGAAGCCCATCTTGGTGAGAACTTTGAACAACCAAGGAATATTGACATTATCGAATGCATTTTCAGCATCAATACCTAATAACACAGTGTCAGAGTGCGGATGGTTTTTGGCATAGTCCAGGGCCATCATTGTCTTCCTAATGTTTGAAACCGCACTCCTGCCCTTCACGAACCCCGATTGAGACGGGTGAATCAAAGTCGGTAAAATTGCAGCCATCCTGTCTGCCAGGACCTTGGAGAGGATTTTGGCATCCAAGTTTATGAGAGATATTGGGCGATATGAGCCAGGGGACGTGGGGTCTTTACCCTTCTTTGGAAGTAACTTTATATAGGCCTCATTGGCCGTGGGAAAATATTCCCCTGCCGACCAAAGATGCCTGTACATATTGTACAAGGGATCCAAGAGGTCTTCCCTAAGGAGCTTATAGAACTCAGGGGTGTAGCCGTCAGGTCCTGGGGCTTTGTGGTTGGGAAGGGATGTAATAATACGGTCAATCTCAGAAATAGTCAAGGGCGTATTCAGTGTCTCCAATTGTGACGGCGTAAGGTAAGGTAAGGGGACTCCGTCCAGAAAGGTGGTTTGGTCCGTGTCATCCGTCGGCTTATGGGCATACAGTTGTTGGTAGTAAACAGACAGAATGTCGTTGATCTCTTTGGGTTCTGTAGCGAGAATTTCCTCATTATCCTTCAACGCAGCTACATGAGAGGAAGGAAACGATGCCCTGACAAGATTTGCTAGCAGTTTCCCTGCCTTGTTACCATGTTTATGAAAATGCAGGTCCCAGTGCGATTTTCTCAGGGATTCCTGCTGCTCAACCCAGTGGTCAAAAGCCCTCTTGGCATCTTGCACCACCCGCATATTCCCTGTAGTGGGATGACGTGACATCTCCCTCTGGGCCTGACAGAGTTCCTCCAAAGTTTGACGGTATTTAGCCGCCGTAGATTTACGTTTAAATGCAAGATATGAAATTATTGTGCCTCTGAGGTGAGCTTTGGCGGCCTCCCAGAAAAAGATCGGGGTGCTGCAGTGCTGCAAGTTATTGTGAGTGTAGTCTTTCAGGGCCTGCGAGAGCGTCGTCTTAAAGTCGGGGTCGGAACACAGTGTAGCAGGGAAGCGCCAAATGATATCAGAGCCTCTGCTAATAGTGTCCTTTAAAGTCAGGCTAATAGGGGTATGGTCGGAGATGACCAGGTCGTGCATCTCAGGAGCATCTATCAGGGACAGCAAATTGTCAGTAACAAAAATATAATCGATGCGGGAGAGAGAGAGGCATGTACTGGGGACATAAACGTGAACTGAAAGTCAAGGGGGTGGAAATCTCTCCAGACATCGCTTAGAGCCAAGGATTCAGTGAAGCATTCCAGGTTGGACGCTGGTATAGGAGGAAACGTAGGCAGGCGCGTCTGTTTTCGGGTCATCGTCGTCGGTCGTCTGTCGAAGAATTCGGACATGGTCGTATTAAAGTCGCCACCGATAATCTTGTGGGGGATAGGGTCACTGGATATCTGCCCTAGCAGGCCAGTAAAGTATTGTTTAGAAGGATTGTTAGGAGCATAAATATTGTACACGCTAACGTCTAAACCATCCAACTGCAAGTGGACATGGAGGAATCTGTCCTGCTGATCGTGGTGTGAAGACACCAGCTTGTACTGTAGGCTCTTCCGTAAGAGAACCATAACATCCCCTTTTCTCCCCTCAGAAGGAGAGGCATAAACCTCACCCACCCACATCTTGCACATGCGTGCAGTATCCCCAGGCTGCAGGTGCGTCTGCTGTAGCAAGGCGATATCTGTTTTTAACTTTAAATGTTTGAGGACCATATTCCTCTTTGCAGGAGCCCTAAGTCCTTTGACATTCCACAATATTAGTCGTAGTGGCATATCAGTAAATAACAATCAGGTAGCATAACATGGAAAAATAGAAATAACACAGTGTGGGGATCATACAGATCCGTGATAGCTCCTGAGAAGCCCACGGCCACCCCTCCTGACCCATTCGGCACCTCCCAAGCAGCACACCCCCCCTCCATCCTTCCCAGTCCATGGAAACCTTGCCCAGGTAAAAGAGTTAAAAACAACACAAAAATCAAACGAAACAGAGAAAAATTATCATTACGAAAATAGCAAAGAAACCATAGCTGCCCGGAAGCCTGAAGGCATCCTGTGGCAATAAAACGCATAGGTTGCATGTGGCTCCCTTTTTTCCGTAGAGTAAGTAACGGCAAACTGCTCCCATACCATCCCACATAAGGCAGAGTTCTGAGTACAGCATCCTAACGGCCACCGCAGGTAATACCGAATCATATAGCATAGACAATGAGAAAAGCATTTATACTTAGACCAGTCCTCGCAGTAGTCTCAGCGGTCGAGGGTAGCCGGATTTCGACATCTCCCAGAAGTCAGAGTGGTAAGAGTTTGCATGCACGGAACTCGGCCTGGGCAGGAAGAAAGGAGAAGAAACAGGGCCCATGCAGTTGCAAGCAGATTCATCTTTTCCAGGCAGGCTTAGAGGATTGCCTGCGTTCCATGTTTGTTTGGTGTGGGCATCCGAATGCGGCATGCAAAGGGCAAAGGGTTAGCCCTGGTATGAAGCCGTCAATTTGAAGACGTAATTCTCAGCTTCCATCGGGTCATCAAAAGATTGGCTTTGGCCTTGATCATCTCGAATATGCAGTACCGCCGGGTATGCCAGCGTGAAGCGAATCTGGTGCTGGTAAAGATTAGAGCAAGCCTTGCTGAAAAGACGGCGGCGCCTGGACACTTCAGCTGAATAATCAGCAAATATGAGCAGTTGGTGCCCGTCGAGTTGAAGATCCCGTTGCTTACGGAATGCCTGAAGTATTTGGGCTTTTTCAGAATAGTCCAGGTATCTCACTATTACAGGCCTTGGGCCCGTTCGTTCAGGGTTAGGGGATCCCGGCCTGTGTGCCCGCTCCACTCTCATAGGTGTTTGAAGCCCCAGCAGACCAGGGATGTCTTCGGCGCAGAGCTTAGGGAGATGGTGTGGCAGCACAGATTCTGGCAGCCCCACAATACGCAGATTATTGCGCCTGGCACGGTTTTCCTGGCTGTCCAGCTTATCGTGCAATACTTTTAGTTTCTGTTCCACCGCTGTGATTCTTGTGGCAAAATCAAGAAAATCGTCCTCAGCACTGGAAACGCGGGATTCTGTCGCCACAATCCTGCGGCCATGTTCCGCTATATCATTGCACACAGCCTGAAGAGCTTTAGCCAGGGCCTGGTCTATGGCCTCCTGGATGGTGGGCTTGAGAATGGCGGCTACCGCGGCCGCTATTTTTTCATGGTCCACAACTATCGGCTGGTCACCTACCCGTTGGTGTGGCAGGGCATCTCGGGAGGCGGCATCTTCTGTCACCGGGTCGGCATCTGCAGCGGAAGATGGCAGAGCCGCCATTGCGGCCGGCAACGTGCGCGGTGTTGGCGGCGGGTGTTTCATGGACGTGCGCTTCTGGGATCCCACTCCGAAGTATTTGTGCATGCAGGGGGTGAGAGTCTTGTCCTCTGGTCGTGTATGGGGAGCCCGGGTGGCGAGGTGCGGCTGTAAAAAGCAGATTTATCGTGGGGGCGAGCGGGAGCTCTCTTGGCGCGTTACTCATACGGCGCCGGAACCGGAAGTCGGGATTGACCATCTTAAATGGTGTGAACCACTGTCCACATAGTGGGTAACATTTTCCTAGCAACAGCCTGTAAATCAAACAGAAAGAACACAAACCATTTGGAAAACACAGTTTACCCATAAAACGGGCAAAATATCTGCAACCAAAAAAATTTCATACCAAAAAATTAGCAGCATTACCCCCATTCAGGATAAACCACTTTGTTGGGGGCAGAAGATTCAGTAGAGATAATAGCTCTGGCTAATGGGGTATACCTTGAACACTCTTTTGATGGAAGAATTTTGATATCATCCCCTAATAGTGTTAGGCTCGAATATTTGAATTGTGAATATATTTGATGAATATGGACCATTCGAGTATCTGCAAATTAAGCAAATATTGCAATGTCGAATATTGGTGATATTATGCATTGGGAAGCTTATGGCCATGCATTGCAATGTGACCATTCATTTTGAAGGTAATCGCAATAATAATATATTTTCGCAAGTCATGGCCATATACTGGAATCACAAATATCAAATCAAATATTAGTAGATTTTTTTGCAAATTTTTGCGAATTCGAATATTGCCTATGCTGCTCATCACTATCCCGTAATGTTGATTGCAAATATTCAAATCTTAGTACATAGATTAAATCAACTGTCATGTGACCCGCGGTTTCCATGATCTCATGCAGGGACCATCAGACGGCTTGAATGTTGAGCCGTCTGTACCCTGCTTTAGTATATCTGTGAAGGTACTCATTCATCTATGGTATGGTATATTCTTATTTCAGATAGCCAGTTGGATTACTACTGAAATGTGTACAAGATAATCAGTAAGTCCAGTTTCTTTGACTTCTTTGAAAGGGTATGGGAGGTCAAACTTTTTCCCCCACAGCAACTTGGGGATCATACACGAGCCGGATGTAAAACATGGGCCATTTACTGTAAGGTCCACTTCAAAAATCAATTATACGATGAAACAAAATGTGTCCAAATTAAACAAAACTCAAACAATAACTCTATGTAAATAAATAAATAAAGCTGAGATGGTTTTATTTAAAATAATATTAGCATGTCGAAAGCAATATAACTGCGAGGCCACAGACGATGAAACCTCCCCGTGGTTTAAAAGCCCAGTTGTTTTCAGCACCTTTGCTGGTGTTTTCGTGGCGGGAGTCATGTGGAACGAATCACTTGATCCATGTGTGTTGTGGAATTTAGTAGAAAGCAGCTAAACTCTCCACGGCACATGAGCTGCATGCAGGGTGCCGTCGTCCAAGCCTCAGGTGGCATGCCTACAAGGTATTTTACGTACATGTTTACACATTCAATTACAGTAAATGGTCATCCTGTACGGGCTATTTTAAATCAAAGCTTCATGCACGAGTGGCTGTATAATTGAGGAATGCTTATGAAAATATTTCACGCTAAAAGATTCTGTTCAGTTTAGAGTCAAGAGTAGCGCTAATTACTGTTTTACTGTTTTACTGTAAACTAGGTTATGGGCAGGCTGGATTATGTTTACCTCACCAAACAAAATACTGTTCTTTCTTTCAACATGTCTTGCACTAAAAAATACATTCATATAATCTTGCATACTGCATCTTCAGCTTTGTACAAGTACATAAGGAATATGTTGTGCTGTAAGTGGCCTGGTTTTACTCATCGCATATTCTTGATGGTCACAATTAGAAACCAAAGGATCTACGACTCTCTGGTCAGATGGTCAGGGTGATAAAGGGTCTAATTAAAGCCACATCATACAATGTTAGTCTGCGTCTGCGTCTGGAAAACCCGCACTGTAATCCCACTATTAAGTGCCGGTCTATACTGGCTCGTCATGCCCGCAGGTGGGGGGCATTGGGGAACCGGGAACGTCCTGTGGCCTCACCTGAGACACGTGCCACGCCCTTGGTAAACAAACCGTGCCCCATGGGCGTGGTTTGGTAATAGATGTGTATAGGATGCAATACAGGGCAATACCGCACCCTAAGCAGCGCCCAAACAGCAGACGGGTGCTATGGACACGCACACGCCAATGTGCCCATAACGCCCCCCACGGTTGCTGGGGCGCTGTAGTGTAGACCCAGCCTTATAGGTGGATGTTACAAGTAAATTCCCTAGTCACTGAGCAATAGGGCAATTTGACTGGCTTTGGGAGGAGGCCTCTTTAGTTAGGTCCCTATAATATTGTGAATACATAAAATGGGGGGTCTGGGATTAGTGACACTGTCTCTGTAGTTCCGCCTATTTGTTCTCTGATGTTTAAGATATTTTACAGTATACCTCAAGTCAACAGCCTAATGAGGCCCCTCTCCCAAGCCTGGTCATGTAGGAGCCGTATGGGCCTATTAGCCCATAGTTATAAACTATTGCATAGGACTGCTATGTAGAGGACCCTTGACTTATGAATCTTATTGTTTTGCAATACATGGTTGATTATTTTGCGATTCGATTGTCTTGCGTGATTTCAAGTCGATTGTCAGTTGAACATGATCGATTCTACCACCACACAGTATGATTGATTCCCAACCTTTCCTGAGTTTGATGTACATGTGCCATAGTACAATCGAATACATGTAAATAAAAAATGAATGTGAAAATTAAGCCTTACGGACATTAACATTTGTTTTTTTTTGTCCTTAAAGGTAGCCAATAGACGGGTCGATTATTTAGCGATTGGATCATCTTCAAAATATTGATTTTGTGGTCGATCGAAGGAAAATATTGACCCATGTATGGCTACCCTTAGCTTGCCAACTAGGATTAGCTTGCCGTGGGCATTTTTAAATGTTCTCAAGCTTATCCTGGGCTTTCAGCATGCGCAATCTTTAAAATAAAAAACATTTGTAATGATAGTAATAATAATACAAAGAAAATTTTGTGCATGCAATCATTGTGCGATCGTTTTGTTTTTTTTTTTGCAATCAGCAACAAGGATCACAGGGAAATCGCAGCATGTATGTCCAGCTTAAGAGAGCTGGGCATATACATGACTGCATACCTCAATGAATCGAAGCAATATTGTATGAGGAGAGACTTATAACTTCACCCAGGAAAGTGGGGGGTGATAAGTTTTTCTTTTACAAAAATATTTTGAATTTTCAAACAATAAACATTTAGGCTAAGGCTTTGTTTCCATTTGCTTCGGGACCCCTCCGCTAAGCCTATACGCTTAGCGGGGGTCCCGACATAGCAGATAGACTTACCTGCTCGGTGGAAGATCTGTCTTCACGGCGCTGAGCCGCTCCGCCGATTTAAGGGTTAAAGTATTCGAGTACGTTCAGCCTCTGCACTGGCGGATGTGTAAACAGATCATCCACTGAGCAGGCAATGTCAATGTGCTACGGCGGGACCCCCGCTAAGTGTATATGAGGCGTCCCAAAGTATAATGGAAACAAAACTTAAGACTCCACTTGGGCAGTTTGGGAGTGGATGCAGCACTGTTTTTTAGCCACGCCCAAACCAATTCCACAACCCCCCCATGAGCCTGTTTCTACTGCCGCTGATTGGTGTGGGCCTCGTCCACTGATTTTAACTGGGCACAGTTTGCAGCGTGTTCACACCAAGGTAAAAACCTGTGGGTAAGTGGCTTTCCGCATGTGTTTTTCTGACAGTCCGTAATGGAGCCTTTGTGCAAATTGCACAATACAAAAAATTATTTCTCATAATAGCTATAAATATGCAAAGGGAATAGTGCAATTATCAGGGCAATTCATTTTTCATCCTTATTGGGTAATTTGGTAAGATTTTTGTAAAGTTGTTGTGTATGTGGTTTTTGTTCATTGCTTAGTTTCTTATATTTATATTCTTTATATTAAGTCCTGATCTGTTAATCCTCCAATTAAGGTGTACTTTCTTTTTTCTTTGACCATATTTTATAACCAGTAAAAGGAACTACAAGGTTTTAGCACACCTGTAGCACAATCTTCTGTATTTGACACCATTTGCTTGATGTGTTTGGATGTAGATAAAGTTTAGCTTATATTTTTCTTGGTCATTAATATAATTGTGTGCATTATTCTAGGCTTGCCATAGTTATTTTATCAAAGTGATTCTTGTAGCTGTTGTAATTTTCCAGCATGGCCTGTTACCTTCCAGGCAGAGCTCACCACAGTTCTCAGCCTTTTATTAGCTTAGCGCAGTACAGCTGTTGCTCATTAGGCCTGAGGCACCGGCCAAGGCTCAGCCGCTAAGTGTCTGCAATGCTGTCGTTGTGTGTTAAACACTCATTTTATCACATATCTGACTTACTTAGTCTACCCCTTTACCATGAATCACAAACAACATATTTAACTGAAAAACTTGTATGGAGGATATTATTGTAGGCTGATTTTCTTTTTCATTCTGGACAAAGTAGCAGGTTCACTTTGTTATAAGAAACCCTCAGAGGTTTATACAAAGGTCGTAGGTCAAATTTGTTTTAAATAAAATTAGCCATTAAAATTTTTTAGTTAGTTTTTTTATTTTTTCTTTATTTAAGATATTTGTTTGTTTTTACATTAATTTATTTTCTTTTTTGAAAGAATTAGAAGCTTAAACAGGTGCAGAGCAGCTAAAAGCCACCCAGCAAAGCAGACTTCCACAAAACTGGGCAGATTGTGGAGAAGATAGCAGCTGCCTTAGTGTATGTGTCCACTACAGTAATCCAGCACAGGGAATCAAGGTGCGTGCCGACACATATACCAGGCAGATTCCCCACTGCTCGCAAACAGTTTGTCCGCTTTAGCAGGAGTGCGGCCTGTTCATGCAGCAGGGGAAAGACACAGAGAATCAGTACTAAAACAGCTCTGGGCGCTGTTTTACCGCATCTTGGTAAATCTCGCGGTGCTGCTTCAAAACAGCACCACGGACGAACAGCTAAGCATACACAAAGTGAACACTGTCCCATTCATCAGAATGGGAAGTGTCCTCTCTGCCTCTTTTTCCACGCTGCTGGTGTGGAAGAGTAAGAGGAAGGATGGGGCCTGGTGTTTTTTGTGAAGGGTTTTACACTTGCCTCTCACTTTCCTTGCCCATGTCTGCTGTCCTGGACCCTGGACCAGGTAGAAGTAGGGGGGGGGGTGCACAAAGGCTCCCCCAAGAAGTTTAATATTATATTAGATTAACCTTTTCTTTTTTATGTTGTAGGCCTGTAACTAAGGAATTGTTTCCGCTGCGTCCTTTTTCCCATGTGGAATGAAAAAGACGCAGACACGACACCTCCCATTCAAGTGAATTGGACAGTGATAACTTGTGCGTAAACAAAAGGTGCCTGGGCTGCTTTGTTTTCAACACAGGGTACCGCGTTGTCCTTGTGGCAACAAGTCCATTAAATATTAATGGATGCCTCAGCAAATGTGAAAAAGCAATGATTTTCAAGCGCAGTTTCCCTGTGGTTTTCCTATTCAAATGAATAGGGTGCGTTACACCAATGCGGTAATTCGCTCTGAACCGTGGGGATTCTGCCCACAAATCGTGAACAAACAGCAGGCATGTGTCTGTGGGCAAACGCAGTGAAAGCAAACCCTTGTCCAATATGTCCAAACAAGTGTCGAGTTTAAAACACAAAATTATGTTAAAAAAGTTTTAATATTCAGGATATCTACGAGACTCTCGTTTGGCTATAGTTTGGTAAGTGACAGGAAGAATAAAAGCTGGAGCTGGAGCCAGATAGTGTCAGGTGGCACAGGTACACATGGCACAAATCAGGCATAGGCATGTTATTGCACTCCTCGAGTTTGCTCCCTGTATAGTAGGTGTGGAAAGACAACTTTTTTTCTGGCTGATAAGATTTTCTCATCTGTACAGTGCTGGGGACCAGGAGTGCAACCTGCTGCTCAGTGGAAGTTATGAGGGGATGTTTTCTTAGTCCAGCTCGGGGTGAACGCTTTCAGCAAGTTTTTGTCACCCTAAGCTGGGCTTGGGGTAAACACTTATAAATAAACTAATATGTAAAGCTATAACTATATCAATTAATCCAACAAAATAAATTATACATTTGCAAGGCAACCCTTTAATTTTCTACAACCCTTCACTTCCTCTCCAGACATGTTCAGTTGCTTTGCGCACAACTCACAAAGTTGGTGGATAACAGTAATCTATTTTTGATGTCAACATTTCATCAATGTTAAATGTCTGCACTCGTTTCTATTTTTGTACTTTCATGAAGGAGGAATGCCTCATGTCCTATAATTGGTTCTTAAATGTGATAGAGGGGCCAATGCCCAGGTAAGCGATATCCCTCATTCCACGGTCAGTATTGGGGTAGTTATCCATTAGGATAACAGGGGGACGGATGCCAGAATTTTACAACCTGCTACATAAATGCCCATACATTGTAATTGTAAAATAACAATAATTAGGAAATTTTTTTTTACTTTTTTTAAATTATATTTTAGTCTACCAAATTTGCCCTATCACACCTAAATAAGCTTAGCTTTCTTTTTCATGTTTATTGCCATATTTCTCTAAATTTCACTCTGGCTCTCCTCCACATATTCCTTATATGGCACTATTCCTTATCAGTATTATTCGGAAGTTTGCATGTAGCCTCTAGACGTTATCTCTGCTCATTGCAGTGAACAATCAGAGGGGAGCCAAAGCATCTTTTCACCAAGGTGACAACCAGATTAAAAAACTAAACAGGCCAGATACGACCTGCAGGCCATAGTTTGCCTGTGTCTGGTCTAGACCCTTTAAATACCTTGGATAGTTTACCTTGTATTAATCAAATGGCAAACTAATGAAGATCTTATCTTACTCTATGACCATTAGGGTTTCATTGTCATTTCATCTTGTATATTTATAAAGCTGGGAATAGACGGGGCGATTTCCCCTCGACTCCCAACCCGATTTCGGCACTAGCGGGCAGGCATGATGATGTCATCACGCCTGCCCACTAGTGCCGAGAATCGTCCGGCACCCTTTGTGTGCCGCCCATTAATTTGGCTGGGGGCAGCCATCCCCATCCGAACTAATGGGATCGGATCAAAATTATCCATCATGTCGGATCAATGTGCGATCCGACATAATGGCTGATTTTAGCCCAATCTTGCAGGTTGGCGCACCCAGTTTCTTGCCGACATGATCTCAAAGGGATGGGGGAACGTGCACGGCATCAGATCGGCGTTTAGGTCGTGCAGGAATCGACACGTCTATGCCCAGCTTTAGTAATTTTACCCTTTTCCCTCTTCCTTTAGGATAGATATAAACTAGAAATCTTCCAATATCAACAAACAAAAAGTTTGGTGGAGTTGTGCTTTATACAATATAGTGATCTCATCTACATGTTTTCTATTATACATTTCCAAGATTCCACATGACAACATACTTTCTACATATTATGACTTGCAATTTTATGTTTACTGTGCACAATTAGTCTTATTCACTTTCCAGTTGAATGTTGAATGGTTTCTAAACCATGCATACCAGTAGACTAGAGAATTTCTGGCCTTCACGTAAACAGTTTATTTGACCTGGCAGACCTCAGCCATACAGCAATCTGATATATCAGAATAAACTCATGAGCAGTGCAAGCCAACATCAACTTGTTTATATATATGACCTGTAATTGTATATCACATTTATGTAAACAATAAGTGTTTTGTAACTCGTGCAAATGTTAACAGTACATTCAAGTCTGTTTTGTGATTATTTAAATTGGTCATTTTTTGTCACATACCAAAAATTCTTCTGTTGTGTTATTACATGCTTAAAATTTTTCTTTCTACCACTCATACAGCACATATTTGTTTTTAGATTTTCTGTATATATAAACATTTTGACAAAAAAATGTAAAAAGTAATGAGGATGTGTACAGATGTCAGGGGTCTGTAAGGGATGAAGTAATTCTGTTTCTAAAAGTCAGCCAATCACATTGTTTAGCCTTATAAAGTATTAAGTGTATGTGTAAAAGAAAAGTGAACAAAACTATCAAACCTAAAGAACAGATAACATGCTTATTGTAACCTGTATTCCTGACTGATATACCTTGTATTCCGGACTTACTGTATATACCTTGGATTTCCGACTGAGTACATTTACGATTAATTTCCTTTTAAGTAAATGTTCTTAAATTTACAAAATCATTTTTATCATTAACAGCTAAGCAACATCCCATCATGTGATCAGCTACAGCACCAGCCATTTAAGAGCTTTGTAGTTTGGACAAAACATCTCTCGGCAAATGCCATACATTGTGCTTTCAGAAACATAGTACACATTAAGGCCCCCCATACACCTTACAATCTTTTTTTAACTAAATCAGAAGATCATTGTGCCCTATTAGGGCTTTTGTTTTACCCTATTTGCAGGCATTTTTGCTTTGTTGCCTTTTTTGGGTGTAAGGAGCAATACTGGCTCATTGGAAGACCTGGTTGGCTAGGGAAGAGGGGGCAACATGTGTGAATCTCCTTACAGAGCCCAACCAGGCCCAATGCCAAAAAAGCATAATGCCATACCCCCCAATCCTTAAGAGCCCTGGGGGAAAAAGCTCCTGGATATAAAAGTGCTCTGAGCGCTTGTATTGACTCTTTTCAGTCGTATTCACAAACTTTAAAAAACACTTTAGAACCCAAAAAAGGCCTGATGACTGGAAGTGGGGGCGGGGGGGGGGGGGCTTAGGGCAAAGGTAGAGTTTTAGGGAAGGTCATTTTACCCTGCCTTCCTGGCCATGTAACTGATTGGTAAAATGGTCTAGAGCAGTGATTACGCTTGGGGTCGAATAACCATTTTATGGGGTGGGAAATTGGAAGGGAGAGTAACTTAGAAGGAAGGGGGTGTTACTCTCCCTTCTAACTTCCCTCCCCGCACATCATCTGCATAAGCGGAGTGATAAAATATTAGGCAGGGGACATTAAACTTACCTGATTGTGCTGGAAATTAGTGTTTGCACTTCTGCGCTCAAAATACAGGAAGTTGCTCTGTGTGAAAACACTTCCAAGGGTTGTGGATGTAAAAAGGTTGAGAACCACAAGAGCATTAACGACCTAAGATTTTGTTGAGTTATCCACAACTAAAATCATAGTCAACTAGTTGTTTGATGACCTCATCACACAGACACAGCGGCGGAACACAAGTGTCCAACAATAAACAACTTTTATAAGTTCTCTGTAACATTAACATTCAACATGACAATAAAACAAAACATTGGCCGATACCTTGAATTTTATGGTTAATTTAATTGCAAAACTAAAAGTGGGAACAGCTTGATCAGCGGCAAAGACACATAGAAAGAGTTAACACTATACACTGTGGTTCACAAAAGAGCACGTTGTCATTATAAAATAAATATAACTGGTCCCCATCCAAAGTATTTAAACCAATCTAAGAATTATGGACGTGTCCATAATGGCTAAAGCTGGGCATAGATGTGCCGATTTATGCACGACCCGACCGCCGATCGGATGCCTTGTGCGTTCCCGTATCCGTTTGGGACTGAGTCGGCAAGGAATTGGGTGCGGCAACTAGCAAGATTGGGCTTAAATCAGTCGTCATGTCAGATTGCACATTGACGGATAATTTTGCTCCGATCCCATTAGTTTGGCTGGGGACGGCTGCCCCCAGCCGAAGTAATGGGCGGCACACAAAGTGTGCAGGACGATTCTTGGTACTAGCGGGCGGGCATGATGATCGAGATCGGGTCGGCAATCGACGGAAAATTGTCCTGTCTATTCCCAGCTTTAGATAGATTTGGTGGCTCATTTTGGCCCTTTAAGTTTTGGATCTCCACACAATAGTTTGATTGGTGGAAATCTAAGCATGCATGGTGGGCTTAAGAAATAAGGAATGAGATAGAGGCAGAGACTGCATTGCATATACAAGTGCACATACAGAGAGAGGGAAAAAAAACACATGGCTAGTAGACTATCCTCATCTGAAATAAAGTCGTTGACTAGTCAAGTTGTCGGTTTATGCCCTAACATGGACACTTATTAGGCTCATTATCCTCAAAAGTTTCCAAACACTGCAGATGGCTGAAAAAACTTTGATGCGGTTAAAGCAGTCGAAATGTTTGGCGAAATTAATTTAGCTTGATTTGACCATCTCTACTGTACAGTAACATCACAAATAAGGGTAAAGCAACATGACTTTATGTCCCTAGGTCCAATTGGAGATAAGTAGTATGGTCTTTACTTTTACAAAAGCTTTACTTAGCATCAGATGAGAGTAGACACAAGCATGTTAAAATAGTTTTTGGTACCTTGGGCTTGTCAAATAAAAATGGCAAAAAAAAGCTTGTTGAACACATATATTGCCACTGCAGGCCAGGTTTGGCCCCTGAGCCTTAGTTTGACATTCCTGGTTTATTTAGAAAGCAGAGATATGGTAACCGGGATCTTCAAAAAAAGACTGGTTGTTAGGAGGGAGGAAGAAAATGATTAACCAGTGTTTTTTTCCTTTTCTATTTAGGAACATTATTTA
>CM070033.1:28703871-28720041 GCA_036250615.1 Ptychadena robeensis
TGGACTTCATGGTGTTGTTGCTCCCAATATTCTCTTAGACAACCTCTGAGGCCATCACATGGCAGCTGCATTTGTACTGACATTAGATTACACACAGGTGCACTCTATTTAGTCATAAGCACTCATCAGGCAATGTCTATAGGCAACTGACTGCACTCAGACCAAAGGGGGCTGAATAATTATGCACACCCCACTTCGCAGTTATTTATTGTAAAAAGAATTTTGGAATCATGTGTAATTTTCGTTCCACTTCTCGCGTGTACACCACTTTGTATTGGTCTTTCACGTGGAATTGGAGTCATGTTTGTGGCTGCAATTTGACAAAATATGGAAAAGTTGAATACTTTTGCAAGCCACTGTATGTGGTTATAATGGCAAAGCAAGCATTTATCCCTTGCAATGTAATGGGGTGGAGAGGGGTTACCGAGGGTTTGGAGCACTGGGAAAGTATTTTTAATAGCAAATTGTAGTTCAGCCTTAATACAAAGTGTCTGGGGTTTGGTTATTATTTTTGTCTATTTGTATCACTGTCACCACCCAGGAGAGTGCTATCCACCAAGTACAATAAGAACATAACTGAACAGGAGCTTGATGTGCTTGTGCACTGTATGTGTTCTAAATCCAGAAGATTATGAGGTCACCAAGGCTAGGGACCTCTCCCTTATATGCTGAGAACACCACACAGTACATGTCATGTCTGCAATTCCTGTATCTCATATTCAGCTGGTAACCGAGTAGCAAATTTAATTCCATCTCGAGAGACTTTTTTTCTTTTCCAGGTGTTTTTCGCATGACAAAAAGTCTTTCCGTAGCCATTAGAGACCTATAGCATGCCATATCCATATGAGAACTTTGTGGGCGACGCATCAGCCTACTGAAAGGTATGTCTAGACGTGGAGGATAAAACATATTTTTTATGCCTCTGTCTGCTTTCACTATAAGGATCTTGTTATTCGAGTGTTTCAGATCTGACAGCGATCGGCAGTAAAATAAGACTTTTGTTGAGGTGCTGACCCCAAGTAAATGGCAAATTCCAAGTAATTCATTTCAACAGCCTCAGTGTGGAAAATATAAGTCACTTTCACTTAAAGGAAAACTATAGCATAGAGTATTTTTAGTGAGTACACATTTGAGGTGTCATTGTAAAGTTTGCCTGAAAATAATTTTGACGTCTCACATTTTTACTATATTGTCCTAGACAGAGTTGTTGATTCTACAGCTAGTAGGTATCTATACATTATCATATAACCACCATAAAATGTGGTGACTTGCCCAAGATGGTCATGGTGGCAGTAGTAAACTGCCCACAAATTTATATGCTTGTATGACATTATTTACTTTTTTTGTATTATGTAAGGATAGAAATCTTTGACATATAGTGATCCTCTTGTAAATACAATGATACAGTATATTGTATGCATTTTGCTCACAAGCAACTATTGTATAATAATAAACATACAGGATTTAAAATGTTCATCTATTTTGTTTTATTTAAAAATGGAACCACCAAAAATGACCTAAACTAAAATACTTGTTTAATTCAGCTACTTAGGTAACATTTAGCTATATATTTAAAACATTATGTTTAGGTTAGTTCCATTAACCATATATACTTAAGTATATATCCCAAACCAAAAGCTAGTTCCCATCTATCACAAAACATGAAACTCGCTGTTTTCGAGCCATATCGGACATGACCGTAAATACGTCCGATGCCTTGCATAGAGACCACTGGTTCCTGATCCGGTAATGTCAGCTATTTTCCTACCGAAAATAGCTCAAAACACTTGCTGGGTGCTGTGGGGAAAGTTGGACGGAGGAGGATGCCTGTCTGTGTAGTTTAGGCAGATGTGATAGACTCCATCACCTTTCCCCTGCCGGGAGCCAGGGTGGGGGGTTGGACTGTGTTTCTATGCTGTTTGTCAGTGGCTCGATTTGCTAGAATCAATTACAAAATTGAGCCGTGTATGGGCACCTTAAATCTACTTAGGGTGCTCTGGAATATATACGACTTAGGGCAGTGCTAGCATCACATGTGTTAACTTGATGGCCATGGTAGTGAGTTAATTGTACTTCAACACAGGCTTACAGATTGTGCAGGTCACCGTGCAATTTGTGTGGTCCAGATTAAAGTGTTTCCATACTTCCATGATGTTTGTCTGTCAGAGAGCGGAAAAAACACAACTTGTAGACTCATGCCATGGTCCACAAGTCTAAATTTTCTGTTAATGCCCTAATAAATACTACAGAAGGGGCTACAATTCTTACAAGCACATTTACAGCCTATTAGAACACCACTCATGACACATGGCAAGTAAATACAAGTCCCAAAAGTAGGGGAACCCTGGTTTCAAACATATTTCATTCCCACACAAGTTATGTGGGCCATTTTCCTACATTATTACTGGTATGTTTGTGGTATTATATAGTATTATTTATAAAAACTTGGCTTTTCTGATCTAATCTGATTATCAGTAAAAGTACCTCTTTAACCAAAACATAACCAAAACATAAGTCTCTAAAATGTACACAAATTACATCATAGCTGTTCTTATCAAACCAAAGATCATGTGCTTAAAATCCAGTTAGAAAACAGGAAGTGAGCACATTATATAAATGATTTAAGTGGATCAATTGAGCCAACAATGCAGATAAGTGCAGCATGTTTTGAAGAAAAACTGCGTCGTAATAGGAAGCCATTCACTAAAGATGGACTCAAGTGGGCTAAGGAGGAACATGAAAAGGCACTTCTTCACTCAGAGAATAACAGAGAAGCGTCCAAGTCCTCACTTTCCATATTAATCCTTAAATAGAATAGACTAATGCCAAATAGAATATGCTGCCCTACATCAGGTATTAAAAACAACAATTTCAAGCACACTGTAGAAGTATTTGTATATACTATGAATGAAATGTAGCACACCTTTGTTAGGAGAGTTTTATACAGCCCATAACAAATATATTCAGTAGAATTACCAGCATTGCCAATGGTGACATTTTAAGTGCTCACTTTTTTCTATCCTGGAGACACAACAGAAAGTTTGAGGAAAGAAGTAATTACTACTATATTTCTACCTAGAAATCGTAGCATCGTTTCTGGGATCTGTCTTGCTTATCTCAATAGTAAGATCATAAATGGCTACAAAATGTTTTTCTCTGCTTGTAACATTGAACACACAATTCATATTGTGCTATTTGGCCACTGACTAGACATATAGCAACCTGTCAAGTTCTATGTGGACGTGTTTGGATATTTAACATTTGATTTACAGTGGTTCACAGTGTATAATTTTGCACAATCTATACCAGGGGTGCCCAACAGATAGCTGTGTGTGTGTGTGTGTGTGTGTATTTCTTTTTTAAATAGATGTTTACATTTTTTATTGTTGGCAAAACATTTAGACAAAAAGTTTGGGACCCTGATCTATACACTCATAGTTCTTCATCATTGGAACCCTTTTATTTACTACCCTGTTTCCATGAAAATAAGGCACCCCGTACAGTTTTGCCTCACACTGAAATATAAGCCCCCCCCCCAATAAGGCACCCCCGACGATACTATACTGTACTGTAACTCTGGACAGGGAGATCAGAGGGAGCAATCAAAACGACACAGGAGGATCAGAAGGGGTTACTAAAATGGTGATCCCCCGCTGAGTCTTCTGTGTCATTTTGATTCCCCCCTCTGATACCCCTGGTTCATTTTAAGTGATCCCCCCACCCTGATACCCCAGTGCTGTATTCTTCTTCATGGAAACATAAGACATTCCCCGAAAATAAGACATAGGGCATCTTTGGGAGCAAAAAATTGTATAAAGGCCCCCATACACGGGTCCGTTTCCCATCGGATTCCGGGACGATCGATTCCGGGCGCGTGCACGCGAAACGATCGTCCTGGAATCGAGTGAAGCCCACCTTGTCCGTCCGATCACGTCCGATCGTTCGCGGGCCCAGAATCGGATCGGACAGAGAACCAACATGTTGGTCTTTCTGATCCGATTCTGCACACATCAGGGGGAGTTGCCATTTGTGGAGTAAGCGATTGGACACGGAATCGTCCAGGAATCCGTGGGACAAGGTGGTATGTAGCGATCGGACACACTTAATTGGCCGATCGATCGGATCTCCGATTCCCGCTGAGATCGCCAGAATCGATCGGATAGGTGATCGATTGGCCATGGAATCCGACTGTGTATGGCTAGCTTAAGACACTGTCTTATTTTCGGGGCAACATGGTAGTATGTTGGAAGGAATGCCATGAATACACAAATAAAACACACATTCTGATCCTCCCCAAGACAAGTAACATTTTGTTTAGGCAGCATTTAAAAAATAATATTTACCAGTACTTAATTGCCATCCTGTCTTGTCAGCCTGTGATTGGATAGCAAAAGAGCAACAAAACATAAGAGGTCATCCTTGAGCTTTCCTATCCTATCATCTATAGGATTTGGCAGACTGTGGTAATTAGAATAATATTGTGTATAATTTATTTGAAAGATAATTGCTAAGGGCTTGTTTCCATTATACGTCGGGTTTTGCGGGTCCCGACGGAGCACATAGATGTTACCTGCACAGCGGATGCTGTGTTTAGACATCCGCCTTTGCAGTTGCTCAACGTACTTGACTACGTTCAGCCTTGCATTGGCGGAAAACATCACGGCGCAGTGAAGACACAGCATCCGCCGAGCAGGTAAATGAATGTGCTCCATCTGGACCTCCTGCCAAGCATTACGCTTAGCGGAGGGGTTCCGAAATATAGTGGAAACATAGCTTAAGCCCCTAAACAAGGTACCATCACCAAAATTACTGGAGATGTTAATCAGCTAATCTAAATTTTAAAAAACGATTTGTCCATCTTTAGTGGTAATAATTTAACTGACTTGTGTTATGTTTATATATCGTAATGCTTTAAATTTTCATTTATTACTTTATCTCTGCATTTTTGTTCTATTGTAGTTACAGCCTTTGCCATCCCTATTGTATTCCTAATTCCTCTATTATGCCTTTATTATATGTGCAGACCCTGGTCTGCATATAGAACAATGGCACAATGCCACACATAAAGAAATGTCGTTCTTGCCATGGAATCTTAGGACTTCGGAGTTTTTCCATTGTAACTGAGACACTATCTGTAGTTAAGCATCTGTGCGAAACTATTCTGTCTTATTTGACTTTTTCCCCAGAAGTTATTTTCCCTTTTTCCCGATTTTCCTTACTTGGATATAATGCAACATACATTTGTAAATTGTTGTAATAAAAATAGTAAAAATGCCTAAGCTGACCAAAATGATTGTTTTCCATTAGACATCTCATAAAACACAATCAGACTGAAGTGTTCTGTAAACTGATCAGGTTTTGGACAGCTCCTGCAGATTTTTCACCATAAAACCAACAGTATAAGGCTTCTAGCACCTTATAAGATGTAGCCTAGCTTTGGGAACACATATGTTATTGAAAATGGGGTATTATCCAACTAAAGCTACTATTTGCAAGTTTGGTTGAAAAATACTAATTTCAATTGTGCTCATCCCTGTGTGGAAACTTCTGGGTTTGTTTTCATTAAAAAGGAATAATATCAAGGAAAAAAAACTAAATGGGGGTCATGAAATAGACTTGTTCAGCATGCTAAGAATGGAAAAAAAACCAGAGCTGCTGCCAAGCTTAGTAAAAGATGGTATAAAAAATGGAGATAACAAATTCAAAAATGGTTTATAATTCCTGACCTAAATTTACTTTGTTTAAAACAGACCTACCATCTCACAAGTCACTCCGCATTATGCAGCTTATAATAAGGGGAATCGACGATCGAAAATTAAAGTTTTTCTGACAGTAGGGGGGTGATTTTTTGGAAATTGCCCCTCCCACTGTGTGGCATTGCACGGCGGCATGCCATCATGCAGCCACAAGGGCACTTGGACACCTGTCCCAAGTGCTCTAGTGGATGTATAACATCATTCCAGCCCCACAGGATCGCCAGACTTCTTGTATCCTTCACCCCCACCCCACAGTGATGAAAGGTACTCTACCAGAGATAAGCATCCCCCCCCCCGGATGAGCACCTCAGTGGAGTGGAGGTCTCATCACTGCGACCACAATACAGCACCCAGTTGCAGTGGAGGAAAGCGCTTGTCTCTGGAGGAGTTTTGGGGGGTGGATTGCACTTGCAGTGATGAGAGGTGCACATCAGGGGGGAGTGCGAGAGGTGCACATCACTGTGGGCAGTGTGGGGGGTCAAGGATACAGAAATTCTTTTAGATGTGAGGAATGGGCAAAAGTGGCTTTGGTTCATCGCTACTAAAGATGCTGGCGCCAGGAATGAAAACGTGAGGAAGGTAGGTATGTTTTTTTTGTGTAGCAGTTTTCCAGCATGTAAATGCACAGGTGAGTATTATGTCTATTTAATGTATATAATATATTATTTTGAGTTTAAAATTGCCTTCTTGCAAACAATGGTACATAACATCTTCATTTTGTTTCTAAAATAATAAGCTGCTGCCCAGAGCTTGCTATACACTGGAGAGCATGACCACTGCACAAAGTGTCGTAGTTTAGGATTAGAGATGGTCAATTTTTTTTTCAAAACTTCAACCCTTTCGACGGTTTTGAGTTAATTGCAAAGCCCCTGAACATGGTATCATCACTAAACTTGCTGGAAATGTAGAGAAGGGTTGGGGGTATACTACAAGAAGAAATTATGTCTCTAACATATTTTTTTCACAAACTAAGTTCAGAATCAAGTAAAAATTTCGATAATCGGAATTTTGACTTTAACTTTGAACTTAATTTATGCAAAAACTACATGTGCTAGAGCAAAACTTTTTTTTTCAATGTTCCTCCAACCCTTCCCTACATTTTCGTGATGATACCATTTTCAGGGGCTTTGCAATCAGCTAACAAAATTAGCAAGTCAAAAAATTTGACTATTTAGGATTCTAGTTGTCCACCCGATGTGTAGCAGTCCAATCAACAGCACTGCTTATTCTACCCATACACATATAGATTCCTGTGTGTTCCTCCAGAGAGCAACCACCACGCTGCTTTTGGCTGTCCGCTGAACATACAGGAGATGCAATGTGTGCCACTCACACATGAATTTCCGTAAGATTCTTTGGATGGGAACCCTGGTCCCCTACCAAAGTATAGGGATCAACCAAAAAAACGCCAAAGTGGATCGCGATGCAGCCGACTTACAGTGCTGGTAGGTGCCTCAATTTAGCAGGGGATTAGTCCCCGCAAACGGGGTGAATGCACATGGCAGTTGAACTCCTCAAAATTGTCCACGGATGGATAAGTGTATGGGGGTCCTTAGAAATCATTAGGGTTAATTAATGATGATTGTGCATGGATTTTTTACAGGAAAAAAAATAAAATATATTTCAATTATTAAAAAGAAAAAAGAAAAACATAACAATGAAATATTTAAATGGGTTTTAATGCAATGGGAATTACTCTAGGACCTGGGTAGCAGTTACTGACTGATTTACTTACTGACAGAGTCTGATAGCAGAATTACTTACGTCCTTACCGCATCTCTTTGTGTTATTAGGTGCAATTTAATTTACCCCTATACAATATTCACCTGATTACAGACTTATTTGTGGCTAATTTACTAATAAAGCCCGTCTGTGATATTAAGCACTAGAATTAGTCACCACAATTTGACATTGTAAGGTTAATTGTATGGATTAGTAAAATTATGATGGAAATGGGAGTTCCCTTCCGTGCTTCAGTGACGACAGACATATCCTCATTGATTAAGCAATTATAGGATTATGATATTATACATGGTGTGTTCTTTTGTTAAATGTAATCTCTGTATTTGTTCTGTATTAATAAACTGTGTTATGCCGAATGGAACAGTAGGATACTGTATCATATAAATAGAATGGACCACAGTGAAGCTGTAATGGAAAGGATTGTATAATATAATAAAATGATGAATGAATAATAAAAGGTCCAGGTGTGTCCTCTGTTATCAATAAATGATGGTCTGTCTGTGGAATTTACTCAGTGGACGGTATTTCTGGTATTTGATGCCGCAATGTGTATAAATGTTACTTCTAAAGGTGTAAACTAACATTATTTCATGTTTATCTGTATTGCTACAGATTAATTTTGTTCCTTATCTTCATTGCCATTCTTTATTCTATTTAACATGCAAAAGTATGCTCATTCCAGAAATGGCAACGCTGGGGATATTACAATATTGAATACAGTAAGTGCAGGGCAGAAATGTGGAGAGTATGAGAGTATGGTGAGTGGTATGTGTAGAAGTCTGGAAGGTACGACAAAATGAAAAATATGTTGCTAGTCTGTTGCTTAAATTCTTTTAGTGAATGAGGCAAAGTTTCACTCACTTCAGTCTTCCCATCACGTACAAGCAATGTTGTGCTTTTTTCATTTTCCTTGTATAATAATGGACAGAGGTGCACATATTTTTAGTGAGCTCCTCTGATGAGTACCAGGAGAAGGTGTTTGGTACTCACCCTGTATGTAGGGTGTTCTTCCTAACTTTCCTCTGTGTCAGCCTCCTGCATGGTGGATTCTGCTGCAGATGGACCTCCCTGTCCCTTATTTAGCCTCAGATTAGCTGTCTCCTTCCACAGGTCACCAGCTGGCTTTGGGTCACATGTAACTCTCACTGTACCACACTATTTCAACCCCTAGATGTCATACCTCAGTAGTGCAACCCTGAAAATGTCCTGGCTTAGTAACTAACCCCTGAGATTACCTGCAGTCCAAATGTCAACCTTTCATAGTCATATTCCAGCTGTCACACAGTGCTTTTCTCTTGTCAGATTTTACCCTTACATATGTCTACTCTGACTTTCATCCCCCAGATTTCAAACAACAATTTTTGGGGGGAATTATTAATTAACATTCCAAATTTCAACCCCCTAACTACAACCTTTCATAGTTATTCATGTTTCCCTGCAGTATACATTTAACATTTAGCTGGGGCTGCCCAGACATGGAGTGCCTCCAAGTTGTTAGTACGCATATGAGTAACAATAATGCAGGTACGCATAGCTAGTTTTTGGCCCCTTTTGAGTACCAGAGTACCACTTATGTGTACCCCTGATAATGGATATTACTTACAAAAGGCATTCTTACAACATTTATTGTACCACTGTGAGGACGTGTACTTTCCGTGGTCACCAGCAGGTGGCTTCCTGCAAGTGTGGGGTGGGTACACCAACCTTGTTGGCACGAGGCGTATAAAGGTGTGCCTCGCCCTCCCACACATTGACTGAACTTTGGAGCCATGTCTGTATCTGAACTCTGATAATGGTCCAGGAACCCTGTACACTGTACTCGTGATTGCCGGCTCTCTGCCCAGCCCTCTAGACACTGCCGGTGTCAAATAGACGCAGGCGTGTGTGGGGAGGAGAGAGGCGCCACCTCCATTAACATGGAGGTCTATGGCGCCCCCCCCCCCCCGCCGAAGACAGATGACGCCGAAGACACGGGTCTGAAAGGGCTCCGTGTGCCTCCGGCTCATCTAGAGAGCCGCAGGCACATGGAGGGGCGCCGTTTATGCCCGATCCCGGAACGGGCGCAGTTTGATCAGTGGTCAAACTGCGCCCGAACTGAGTTCGGGCGAAGCGCCCAGGAGGTTAAGGGTTCATTAAACCTCAATAGCACCTCACTTCCTGCATGTTTTCAGTGTATGCTGCCTAACCTGGTCATCCCCCCTTCCAGAACCCTCGCAACCACCAAATCAAGTTTGGACTAGGAACAATGACATGATTCCCATGCCTTAAATTCAAGCCTTGAAGGACACTCACTTTTATAGCTCCCTTGCAAAAAAAACTGTTTCTGTGTTCAAAATCTTCAAAATTTTCTTTGGGTAAAGACATGTAATGTACATTTGTTAAAAAATAATCCAACCAAAAATGCACAGAGATTACCAAGAAGAGTAACTGGCTATGCCATTGGTAGGTGCCCTGTTAGTGTATGAGTGGTAAAACAGCTATTGTTTGTTCTCCATTTGTGTTTAATTCCCTTAAGGGTTAAGGGCAAAAAACATTTATCACCGTTAATGGTCTTTATGTATCGGGAGGGTCATTAATTCTCAAGTATTATGCTTCGAGATTATGAGGACCAAGTGTAGATACTTTTTTGATACAATGTTCCCTAAAGACATACACAGTGAGATCTCATTGTGATTCTTTTGCCAATGTGTGCCTGTGAATGTATTATAGTGTGCATCATTCAATTCTTTATATTTCAGAGTATGTATTCTATCTTTTATCTTGTTCTGTGTATTGACCGGCAGCGTTGGGGCTCTGCTAGGCTTTGCTTTTGTGTTCATGCCATGTTCAAGTCCACACAGTAACTGCCTGGGCATTTATTTGCCCATAACAGGTCAGAGTGTGCTGGTAGTGTGCCACATACACAGAAATATTGGCATGTGTCATTGTCAGGCGACTCTATATGTTATAGATCCAAGAGCACCAAGTATTGCATTATCCTATGCGGCACTTATGGTTAAAGGTCATTACTTGACCCAGTGGTTCCCAAACTTTCCTTGCAGGGCCCCCCTTTTCTATTTAGGAACATTATTAAGTCCCCCTCCCTATTCAAACAGGTTAAGAATGAGGGCCCGCGCCCTTCTGGAACACCTTCGCGCCCCCCAGTTCGGGAACCACTGACTTTACCACTGAAGTTCTTACTTTTGCTGTATATAACCTGTATATTACCTTGCTGTAAAATCTATATTTAGTGCACCATTTATGCTTATAACCTCAAGGGCTTTCAAGTCAGGAAAAAAATGGTTTTAAACTTAAAATTAAAAAAACACATACATGAAATAAACACATTACTCACCTGTCAGCAGTTCAGATCCTGGAAAACTGCTTCACAAAAAAACAACATACTTACCTTCCTCACACTTTCAATCTTACCACCAGCATCTTAGATGTTGGCAAGCCGAAGCCACTTACGGATAGACAGCTCTGTCAGCTGACACTAACCCCGTCCCCCCAAAATCCTACAGAGACAGCCTCTTTCCTCTGCTGGAGAGCTCCACTGTGGGGTGTATGTGTATGAGTGTGGTAGTTGGGCTGTCGGCTGGGTGATGAAAGGTGAGCAGCGTCTCTCCCCTCATCACCCATCACAAAGTCTTGCAGATGTGACCGAGGTCCCAAATGCCCTAGCGGCTCTATGACATTGTGCGACAGTGGGAGGGGCAAGCTCTAAAAAAGCACCCCTCCTGCTGTCAGAAAAAGTTTTGTTTTTTTTCCATTGTGGAGTGACCTACTAGGTGGTAGGTCTGCTTTAAAGGAGGTCTCAACCGGCAGAGTACTTGCATGTCCAGCTGACTTACACAGTATTCCATCTCACTGTGTATGTGAGCTGTGTGTATGTGAGCTGACAGCATGAGCCCAGCTCATGTACACAGCCAGAGGCAGATGGAAGAGCTGCCTGCTGAAGTAAACAATGCAGTACATAGGGAAGATCTGCCCATGCTCAGATCTTCCATCTGACAGCTTCGCTGCCTTCTCGGCTAAGCCTATTGCTTGCCACTGGGTGGAGGGCATGACCTTTGTGCTACATGACCTTTGAACCAAGGCTGTTTCCGACCAGGTTAAACTAAGAATTCAGTCTGTTTTCTGTGCCAATAGTGGTACGAAATATTTGAATATTTGCAATGATGCAATGCATAGTCATGGACGCAATGGAAAAAAACACCATACAAAACAGAAAGTATGGTACAGACTGAATTCAGCTGGTTAGACATTGGACCATTTGCTCAAAGGAAGAAGAGAAAATTAGAGATTCCACCTCCTACACATCTTATTATATTGTTTAAGCCTGTCGTATTTGGAATGCAGCAGCTGCTCCATTTCGCAGAAGTGCCTAACCTGATGTATCCATTCCCAGATGGATGGGGTGGTGGGTTCCCTCCAATGACGGGGGATTATAGTACGTGCCACATTGATGAGGTGTTTCAATAAAGTTTTGTGTCTCTGAGGCTGTGCGGTTCCAAAGTGGTGAAGGAGGAAGAGTGCGGGGGATAGGGGAAGGTTCAAACCAGTGATGTGGTTGGTAAGTTTGTGGACTTTAGACCAGAAGGGAGAAATCAAGGGGCAGTCCCAGAATATATGTATCAGGGTCCCCAACGCTGTTCCGCATCGCCAACAATGGGAGGGTAGAAAGGGGTTGAATTTGTGAAGTGTTACTGGAGTCCTGTACCAGTAGGACAGGATTTTGTAATTAGTCTAGTGCTGTCTAGAGCTGAGAGAGCTCTTAAACACGGCTAGACAGATACTAGTCCAGTCTTGCCATGTAAGAACGTGTTCAGGTCCTCCTCCCACCTTCGTTTTAAAATTAAACTCTTGATGTTTGTCAGGTTCCATCAACTTGTAAATATAGGAAATAAGGTGCCTAGAAGGCTCAGCACCATTACAAAAAGTTTCAAAATCTGTCAGGGGTCTCATAAGGGGGGAGGGATCTGCAGACCTAGTGAGCCAATGTCTAATTTGAAAGTACACCCACCAGGACACCCCGTCAGTCAAGGCCAAAGGATCCAATTGTTCCTTGGTGACAAACTGGTCGTCTTGAAAAAAGGAGCTAACGTTCAGAGAAAAAGGGTATTTCCAGGTTCGCAGGAATTCGGGGGAGGAGCGAGGGGGGAAAGCAGGATAGGGGGGATGACCAACAAGTTAGGTGAAACACGTAGGGTAATAAGGATCGTTTGCAACAAGTATAGTAGCCGAGGGAGGAGGTTCATTTTAACAACCTCAACAAATATTTAAACTTAATCCTAAATAAATACATGAATATCTTTTTACAGTAATATTATGCTTTGAAATGTTTACAGTACCTATTCGCTTTTATCATTTGTATTTATAAAGTTATTTAAAGATTAATACATTTTATCACATCTTATTTTAAATGTAAACTTCAAAATCAGGTCAAAAAGTTATATCAAAGCAAAAATGTATTTTGATTTTCCCAAGCCCAAAAGGTTTTTCCATTAGCTAGACACTTTTTGAAGATCAGTCCTGGTGCTGGCATTCATGTGGCTTGTGTTTAATCTGTCTGCTTCAAAATTATGTTTTCTTTATTCAAAAGATTAAATATATATTTAATAATAGTGTCAAAATCAATTTTCTTACTCATTTGTTTAAATTTGTATTAAAGTATAATGCACTTTTTATTCCTTTTTGGTTCAAAAAACATTGAATACCTTCATAACTTCTGCATGGCTCTTAAGACATAACAATGTAATAATTTGTTACTAAATTCAGTAGAATAAACAGTTCATCTTTCTTGGAAAGAATTTATTTAAATCTATCCTCAATTAATAAAACACAGATTTACAGGTTATGTTTCAAGTATTCACTACTATTACAAACAATATTATAACTACTTTCTTTAAAAGTATTCAAATATCATTGTCCTATGTTTTTTCTCGTTTTAGCAAATGCTTCTGGCAAGAAAATTTGATGGAAGGGCCGGACAGAACAGATAGACGGAGTGATTTTGTTTGAAATATATATGAATATAAATTATATGGAAAGTCATAACTTAAAAAAGTTTTGGTCTTGAAATGTTAGTAAACCATGAAAACATAAGGATTTTGTACAAATGATTCTGCTGCCTCTCCGTAAAACAATGTTTGATGTCCACACAGCCATATCACTGTCCTATGAAACTTTCAACAGAAGTCAAATCATTAATACTTTGACACTCTAGTTTACCTTTCCTGCAATGTCCTGCTGGACGAATTTTCTAACTGCAGTGCACGAGAAACATTAATCCCACACATGTGGAAATGTGTGTACTGTGCAGCATACACAACAGTGGCACATGTGTTGCCAGCACACAACACAATGTGTATAGAGAGAAAGTGCCCTTTTTCACAATGGCCACCTATGGGGGGATTGGTCACTTGTGGGGCATTTGCAGGTTTGGCAGGTAGACTACAGGGCAGCACACATTTAAATGGGCGGATATAATGGCTAGAGTGGTCCACATTTGGCCATAGGAAGGTATCACAGGGACTGCATTACAACACTTTCCCATGGCATTAAGTTTAGCTATGGCTGAGGAAGCATATTTAATAGATTGCAGTATCCACACCTGTCAGTCTCCTTTAGTCTAAGGCCTGGACTCCACTAAGCGTTAAAACTTCAAACGCAGAAATGTTGACGCATCCATTGAAAGTCAATGGATGTGTCTACACATCCGTTGGTGTGATCCTTCAGCTTGTGTTGTGTTAAAATCAACACAGAGCACTGCATTGACATAAACGCAATGTAAGCCAGCGCAAGTATTGGTGCTATGTATCCACTGCATCAAAAATGCTGTAAAATTGCAACAGTGGCTTCTATGGCTTTTTGTGGATGCCTTGGTGCGCTGTACTTGCATTTGATGTTTACAAGTTAAGCTGGTCCCTATCCAAATGAATGCAATCGACCAAAGCAAAACAGACATGTCCATTCTATGGCCAATCAATCTTTGGAGTGCCCAGAATCGGTCACTTCAGGTGGGCGGCTTCGCCCCACAGCCCAGGGAACAGAGTATACAATAGGGAAGATGGAGCTGTGGCTTGCTAGTGATGTTCAGGAGAGTTGAAACGGGTAAGCAAGGATGAAGAGGTTTTGGCCGTGGGGGGCTTCTTTGAATACATTAAAAGTGGAAACAAATCTTTAAAAAGCACACCATGGACAATGTAATCCGGTGCGATTCTCTGCTCCTTTCACATCTGAGAATGGGCTGTAATAAAATGGCACCACCTACCATAGCATGGAAGTAAGTGGCACTTACCCCCGTTCATCTCTTCCCCGTTGTGGGCTTGCCCGGGATAAGTGAGTATCCCTGAGTGTGGCTTGGGGTGAGTTTGGGGGGTAAGCAAATTTTTTCCGAGCTACACTCGGGGAAAATACTCAAAATACACATTTACAATGCCTTTTCATCAGTACTGAGAACATTGTTCAAGAACTAAGTAGCAAGAGTTTTATTTTCAGTATAGGATCCTATCTCCTAACCACCCAGTAGGAGACACAAGGCTAAGTTTGTGTTTATTAGAGCATTGTCAGCAATATATTTTCCGGAATCCAGTCTGACTCTGTTTGCAACAATAGGAAAGGTCTGTCAGATGTGCTTTATGTCTGTTTTACTCTCCCACCTGCACCAGTCTGCTGCAAGCAATGTTCAGCTTTATAATGTACAGTTCAAACCATTAAACCCTATGTAAATATTAGTCATGCATTCAGTGTCCAGTTTGTGATTTGTATATATAGCTCTTCACGTTTCCAACAAGAACAATCAGTTTGAAATGTGTTATCTAATTACATAAAATACCTCTATAAACACAAGAAACTATTAATTTATAAAAGTTGAAATTTACTTTGACTTAAGAATGTGGCATTTAATTTCATTGCCATAAAACTCTTATCTTGGGACTGAGCCTGCCAGCCTTCAAGCATTATATGTAATTTTTTATCAGTGCTTCGTGTTCCAAATGATGAAGATGATTAAAGTTATGAGCAGAATTCTTTTTTAGACAGTAAAAAAAACCTACTTTATCAGTGAATACAGTATTTATAATCTTTCAGTTTTATCTAGAAATTACTAAGCAAGCCAAATAAGAGAAACATTGTTTAATAAGTGAAGAAAAACAATGGCTGCTTGAGCTTCACCAGATATATAATGTGATATAAAGATTATGTTTCCTTGTGTATGTTTCTCAACAAGCCATCCACCCACTCTTATTTTACGTTAAAAGCACGCATCTAACTATATGGCAAATATGTAATTTAAAGAATGCTAATAAAATAATACCATATCCCATATATATTTCTCATGGTGCTGTCTCTTTTCAGTTCTAGGGCATTAGGCTGAAGCTGTCCTCATGTAATATTCAGTATTTTGGATATCCTACATCATAGTATGTGTGTTGTACCGTGTTTGGCTAACTGAAGTCATTCACTACACCCCTACATGACTGACCCCTGGTCACCATGATAATAAAATACTATTATACTCTATACATAGATCACTACACCCCAACATGACTGACCACTGGTCACCATCATAATACAATATTATTATACTCTATACATAGATCACAACACCCCAACATGGCTGACCACTGGTCACCATCATAATACAATACAATTACACTCTATACATCGATCACTACACCCCAACATG
>CM070033.1:28720141-28740789 GCA_036250615.1 Ptychadena robeensis
GGTCACCATCATAATACAATACAATTACACTCTATACATCGATCACTACACCCCAACATGACTGACCACTGGTCACCATTATAATACAACACTATTATACTCTATACATCGATCACTACACCCCAACATCGCTGACCACTGGTTGCCATCATAATACAATACTATTATACTCCAAATTACTGGCAATTGACCAAAGGAAAACAGGCACTTAATTTTTTGGGCTGATCGCTGTTTGGGGCAACCGGGATCAGGCAACTTTGATCCACAACCGAAGTTTGCCTGTTCAATTGCCACAGACGCGCACCAATCAATCGGCAACTAAATTGCCCATGGATCAATGCATGTATGGGGGGGGCTTTAGGGTCAAATACAGTTGCAGGCCACAGAGGTAGAAGGCCTTAAATTAGAAAGGTCTCATTAAAGAAACAGAAAACTCTTAAAGAGGCTTTCTAAAATGTCAGGTAGGTCTTTTTAGGGCTTGTTTCCACTGCGTTTTTTTTCCAACACAGGGAAAAAGACGCAGACAGGAATAGTTAATGGAACAGGGTCCATTGCTGTGAAACCAAAGCACAGCGACATCGCTTTTTTTTTCAACATGGGGTTTATTTTGTCATCACAGTGATGTGGGGAATTGAAGGTGAAGACACATGGATGTATCAGCATGAAGTACAAATGATATGCAAATGAATAGAACAAATGCCACACTAAAAAGCCACCCGCAACAGCGATATTCATTCCTTTCCAAAGCCCTAACCAATCACTGCTCGATTTTTTGTTCAATGTGATAACTTCAGCACAATCTGTAACTGTACGAGTGGTTGAGGGATGATCTTAGTGGAGCCTGCCAGGTACGGGAATGTCTTCTTGGTGCACTTTTACCCCTCTCTATCTTTTCTGGGCAGCCATCTCAGGTGATGTGAAGAATAGAAGTACTGAAGCATGGTGTAGGTGGGAAGACAGCACCTTACCTGGCAGGCGATCTATACAGATCAGTTGTTGATCAATATATTCAATACACAGTCACCTGGTTAAATAAAAGAATGCCCACACAATGGTTATGCTTCAAACTGGGGTCTCACTTTGCTAGCAGAAAGAATATAAACTGGCCTGGCACTGTTTCTAATCTCAGAGATGGGGTATAGACTTTAGGGAATAGTGATGAGCGGCATAGGCAATATTCAAATTCGTGATATTTCACGAATAATTCTGCTAATATTCGATTCTATATTCGGAAATTTGATTCTATATTCGGAATATTCGCGGTATGATCATGTATTGCGAAAATCATATTCACATTGCGAAAATAATATTCGCATTATTTTCACAATGCGAATATTATTTTCGCAATACATGGCCATATTGCGAATAATTCGCCGACATATTCGAGATATTGGCGAATTCTCGAATTGCCGATATTCGCAAAAAATATTCGACATTCGAATATTCGAGATCAACACTATTAGGGAACCAGAGACCAGTCCATAGAGGTGCACTTGTAACTCAAGAGGAAAGTGGTAGCTTCCCAGGGCACTTAAGGTCCCCATACATGGGTCGATACCTGTTCAATCTGAACACGCCATTTGTACAACACATGGGTCGATCCAACAGTGAAAAGAACACCACTTTGCACATCAATTCCCAGTTGATTCTTTGGATGGGGACCCTTGTCCTGTGTACACCCAGTTGGGAGCTGCTGCCAGGCCAGTGCAAGACACGAAAGCTGTAAGAAGGGGGGCTACCCCTGAACTGCCTGTTACTCTGCTCCTCCCCCTTTCTTGTGTCCCGGCTGGGAGCTGTATTGTCGGGCAGCGCTGGTTGTAGAGAGGGTGTCTCCCTCTGCTCTGCCTATGTGGTCTCCATCCACGATGGACCGGGATTTACCAAAATGTTGGTGTTTGATCGAGCTCTCTTCGAAAGGGTTTTTTTGTTCCATGCCTGAATAATCGATCGCTGTGAGTACGTTGGTGGGGACCCTTAAGCCCCCCATACACCTTTAGATTCCTCCATACAATTTCTATCAGATCTACCAACAACTATGTAGTAAATTGACCTCCCTGATAGAATGCATAGTAATTGGAAGTTGTAGAAAGGTCCTCATATTACATGGTTTTGGTAGAAGAAAAGTTGAAATTGCATGGTAATTGTATGTGGTGTATGGGGGGCTTTAGTGTTAGAGGGTGTCTGTCCAGAACTACCCTAAGCACTTTTTGAGCCTGTTCGATGAGAGATGCTGTCAGGCAGCTGCTGAAGACACAGACAAGCAGGGTCACATCCAGAGCAGGAACTACCGTATTTTTCGGACCATAAGACACACTTTTTCACCCCCAAAATTGGGGGGGGGAAGTGCCTGCGTCTTATGGTCTGAATGTGCGACCACCGGCGGCCACCCCGGGAGGAGAGCTGAGGAGCAGAGCTGAGGAGCAGAGCTGCGGCTGCTGTCATTTGCGATGCTCGGCTCTTCTATCTAAATGCCGCATCCCATGCATCCCCACCAAGGAGAACACAGAGGAGAGCTGTGTGCTGTGTTCCGTTCGGCTATGGATGGCTCGGCCGGGGTGCAGGGGATGCCAAAATCCACAGAACACTGAACAGATCAGTGTAGTGTGACGTGTTGTGCTGAGAGTGTACTGCTGCTAGTGACCCCTGCTGGCTGAATATTGCATCCATTAAATTCATTGCATTATCCCAATTGATGTGAAAACATATTAAATCTTTTTTTTCTGGATTTTCTGCCCTAAAAACTGGGTGCGTCTTATGGTCCGGTGCGTCTTATGGTCCGGTGCGTCTTATAGTCCGAAAAATACGGTAACTAGCCCTCCCTTGAGCTAAATCATGTGCAATATGAGAACACACATTAACTGTTTCATTGCCAAATTTATTACACTAAATGGCTTAAAACATCAGTTGAACTGAAACATCAAACTGTGTATGGCTACCTTTACTTTACCCATTGTGTGATTGCAAAAATGATTTAAGGAGGAAGAGTGTTTCCAGTTATTGTTTTCAGTTTTCCTTTAAATACACAAAGCCATACAACACATTTCAAGCAAAGAACTTATTAGGCACAATGGACAAATTGGCTATAATCTTATGCATTAGAATGAAGAGGCCCTGTGCTTAGAGTGCATTGTTTAGGTGACAAGAGCAAGGGAATTCCAGAGGCGTGCCAGCTCAGCCAGACACAGGCAACTCTGTATTACAGCTTGTTAGTGACTCATTTTGATGTTCATTAGACAAAATGTGTTTTCGCCTGGTAGCTTTGTACACTGTGACTATTTCAATACCTTATATAATGCAGTGTTTTTGTACAAGAGAATATCATTATGGTTTTGCAAACTGAAATGCCATTGTGAACACAATAGATTATTTTAGGTAATTACTCTGAATAAACATTCATCTGTTAAGTCTGAAAATATGAATCCCTTCTAAGCAAGTTCATCAACTAAGTGAGCTCATCTCTACTGCTAGAAAAATGGCCTCCAGTGCAATCCCAAGGCAATACGGGCTTTATGGTGATTGTAAGCAAAATACATTTTTTTTACAGTTATTTAATTAGGTCTCAGTGGATGTGTAGCTCCTGTATGCATGGGCGCACATAACTTTTTTAGTGAGTTCCTCAGATGAGTACCAGGAGATGGTGTTTGGTACTCACCCCATATGTTGCATGGTCTTCCCCATTGTCGTACTCACTGTCCTCTGTGTCAGCCTCCTGCATGGTAGATTCTGCTGCAGATGGTCCTCCCTGTTCCTGATTGAGCCTCCAATTAGCTGTCTCCATCCACAGGTCACCAGCTGGCTTTGGGTCAAATGTAACTCTCACAGTACAACACCGTTTGATCCCTCAGATCTCATACCTCAGTAGTGTGATCCTAAAATGCTCTGGCTTAGTAACTAACCCCTGAGACTACCTGCAGTCCAAATGTCAACTTTTCATAGTCATATTCCATCTGTTACGTAGTGCGTTTCTCTTCTCCCACACCCTTAGAAGTCCAATCTTGTTTTTATTTAGATTATTAATTTACAATTTTCCTAACTGCAACCCGGGGAGACATCAGGAGACTGCCTCCAACATTAATAAACAATTACACCAGTGGTGGCCAACTAAGTTGCTATAGAGGGCAACAAATGCGGCATCATATATCACGTCACGTCTATACTGACTTGTATAAGCATTTTATACTGAAGAAATGACAGAAGGCAGAGCTGGAAGACATTATTTTACATTTTTAAATAACAAAACTTGTTTAAAATGGTAATGGTATGGTAATGGTGTGGTGATGTACATTTGGTGTCAACTATATCACCAAAGGTTATGTGCCACAATATATATTGCACAATTATCCCCGTTCATTAGTGCAATAGTGGGAGCCTAGGCACTTACCCGTCTGCTGATCCCCTGGCAATAGTGATGAGCAACTAGGCAATATTCGAATTCTCGTAATTTCGCGAATATCCGCCATAATTTTCGATTCCATATTCGTAGTCTCGAATATCCGCACTTGTGGACATGAATTGCGATCTAAAAATCGCAATTGCGATCAAATATGCGCAATACATGTAAGTCAATGGAGCTCGTATATTCGACTGGGAGAATAGGCGTCATTTCCGTTTGAAAAAATCGCATTGCGATTATATAATCGCGATCCATTGCAATGAATGGGATCGCAATAAAATCGCAAAAAAACGCGATTGCGTCGGATATCCGATTTTATATTCGCGAATGATCGCGAAATGCCGATATTCAAGCTAAATATTCCAAAAACGAATATTCGCGCTCAACACTACCCGCCAACACACGGAAGTTCTTTTTCCTCTGACATTTGGTTCCTTTCTACAACATTCAAATCATCTCATTAATATTACAGTACTCAAATATAAGCCGAGTTCCTTGTACTGTAAAAGCCCCCTTTCGTCTTATACTTGTCAGGATCCTGGGTCATCCCGTCTTGCTGAGACGCCCCCACCAGCGCGGGTCCCCTCCTCACCTGTACCTCATGGCTCTCCTGGGGACAGTTCCACTGCGGCTGCTTCTGGGGACACTCGGGGTTCATCCGGGGGCTCTCCTGTTTCATCCACTGTGGAGCCGCGGGACGGTGGCGTGCTCGCCCGAGTTTTAAAGGACTGGTAGGGGGAGTGCTCCAGGTGTCAGTCCCTCCCTCCTGGGCGGCCGCGGGAGGGCACTCCCTATATAAGCCTGCCAGTCCTTCCACCCAGTGCTGGTGTATTACAGCTTCCTGTACTTTGTAAATGGTAGCATTTGTTTTCCTTGACTTGATCTCCCGGTATCCGATCCTGCTTTGTCCCCGGTTACTTCTTGACCTCCGGCTCCCTGACCTCCGCTTGTTCCTGATACTCCGTATTGTCTGCCGCCTGCCACGACCTACGCTTGTCTCCCGTTTACGTCTCGAACGCCGCCAGCCCCGACTAACGCTCCGGACTCTGACTACTCTCTGGGTATACCTCCTACCAGTTCCTGGTTACCTTCAAACCTTCCCCCTTAAAGGGACACTCTCTGGGGCGCCTGCCCGCACCTTCCTGGGGGGCTTCACCAGGGAAGCAGGACCTAGCCATCCGAGTGCGGGAAAAGCCAACAGGGTCCCCCCAAGGGACTCCTGCCTATCTCCCGCTAGGAGGGCTCTGGGTGAAGACCCTCGGTGGCTTAGACTCTCTGCTCCTGGTACCCCCGCGTCAACCCAGGATCTGCGGGGGTGACAATCCTAACAATACTCGAGTCAGGGTCCCACTTACCCCTCTGGGTATATGGGTTGTCCGACTACGATCTTTCTTCGGTATTCTATCTGCCGTATTTCCGAGCTGGACTCGGCTGGTGAAATATAAACAAACTTAGGTAACAGCGCCATCTTGTGGATGTTTTGTAAATTTATACTGAAGATGGTGGAATTTCATTTTGAAAACTTCACTATCTGACTTTGCAAATAGCTACTGCATTTGCCACCCAAGGCTTATACTCAAATTAATATGTTTTCCCAGTTTTTGTGGATATAATTAGGTACCTCAGCTTATATTTGGGTTGGCTAATACTAGAGTATATACAGTAAATAAAAACATTAAAAAATATGCAAAATGACAAGGAGCAATTAGGTCAGTGGTGGCCAACTGAGTTGATATGGAGGGTCACAAGTGCGGTCCTCGGCATCACTGAAGGGCCGCATACAACATTTTCAACCTATACTGACTTGTGTAAGCATTTGTTAATGAAAAGAGGACAGCAGACATAACAAGGAGACAGTATTTTTAAATAACAAAACTTGGCTTAAATGATACTTCAAGCATTAGGGAACACTGTAGTATGGTAATGCACATTTTGTGTCATATGCATAATCAAAGGTTATGTGCCTAATAGATTTAATAAAAGCCTTGATGATGATGATATCTATGGGGCATACAACCTTTGATTCAAAGGTTATGTGCCGCAATATATAATATACAATCACCCCCCATTCATTGAAAGAATAGTGGGAGTATAGGCACTCACCTGTCTGCTGGTCCCCTGCCAACACTAGAGTAAAAGATGAGGAGAGGCGAGGGACTTGCTCAGGTGCCATCTGGGTTACCGATTGGCTTTTACGTACGCCTATCATGTAAGTTTATCGCCTGTTCTTCCCTTCCCACTCTAACAAGATTCCGGATGAGGACCTGTCAGCTTTTATGCATTAATAGTTAGGTTTAGGGGTCCGCAAGTAGAGAACTGAGTGGGGCCGCCGAAGAACGCTCAAAGGGCCGCATGCGGCCCCCGGGCTGCAGGTTGGGCACCTGGGAATTAGGTACTGGGGTAGGAAATTGTAGAGTGCCAACCACCATCTCTATTTAAAAATTGAAAACTAATAACACCACATCCAACCATTAAAAAAGTTGAAATAAATATATAAAAAGCACATTCTTATATATTTATTGCAACTTTTTGTATTGTATACCTACCTCAGGGATCATTGTGATTTTTTAATGGATTGTATTAAAAGTGAATTTGAACACAACCTGGGTTGTGCCCTTCTCTACCACTCAAATCTCTTGGGGCTAGCCACCCCTTTCCTCATCCAGATTGGTTGGATGTGGTGTTGTTAGTTTTTAAAAGTATATGGTCACCAATATATATATTTTTTTTTTGCAAAGCTGCTTTGTTAGTAAGGAGGTTTGGAGTTGGTTTTTAATGTGGCTAAAGCCCTCCATACACCTTACAATCTGTAGAATCAACTTTTCTTCTACCAAAACCATGTAATATGAGGACCTGTCTAAACCTTCCAATCACTATGTATTCTATCAGGGAGGACTCGGCACTACATAGTCATTGGTAGATCTGTTGTATTGAAATTGTATGGATTCATCTAAAGGTGTATGGGGGGTCTAAGGGGGATAAAATGGCAGCAGATAATAAATTATATAAAACAAATAAGCTCTCTTTAGTCCTCAGTATACAGGAATACCTACCCTACTGTCACATCTATAAAGCTTTTGATTTTTCATTTAAAAAAATTAAGTATGTATGAACATAGCCTAACGGAATAAAGCACTGGAGAAAATGCCCATGCATTGCAGATATGTATTGTCATTTATTTTTGAAATGAAGCTGCTATGATATATTTGTTTGTTTCTAAGGCAGTAATAAATATATGGCATTTTAATTCTTTCACTTGTTAACTTCACATACCTTCGTGAGGCAAACAGACATCTGACACAGGGCTGGTACCCTAGGAATTTACAGGAACTTCATCAGCATTTGTGCAAGCTATACCCAGATATTTAGAATTACTATTACATACATACTGTACATACATAAACTAAAATGAATGTTGATGTTATGGTTATATTTTAATGTGCATACTTTAGATTTTTCTTTACTACATGTAAACATCCGCAGACTGATACATTGACACATTTTAGGGACTCTTGTTAAATAGGCTCTGTTCAGTTTGGCCCATTACACAGAGCTTAGTACATAAGACATGGTTGGTTAAAGGATGTTCACTGTTCACTCCTTATTAAAGTGTAGGTGCAATGTGTTCACTTTAATTATACAACTGTGTTTAATGCCCTTGCCCCAGTATCAATTATACATGAGTATACACAAGTTAAAGGACACCTGGAAGTCACCAGATGGATCACAAATTCATTCTCCCCAGACCTCTGCCATTTGGTTCCTTTCTACAACATTTAAAATCTGTTCTACTCTATGTGATTGACAGTCAACCCCTTTATTATAGGATCTGTCCAAAAAAGAAAAAATGTCAAAACCTTAAGTGTAATCAGTAAATCCTGATTATCCTGCATCACTCCTCTCTTCAGATGACATCATGCTGCTGCAAGGGCAACTTCTGACATATTCAAGCCTACAAGATTTTTTTTACCATTGAAAACCATTATCTAGAGCCATCTAGTGGCCTTTCTCATTACAACAGTTATTTATCAACAGCAATTTGTGGCCAATCGACCACTGTGATTGCTCAACACTTGCTCGGCTAGAAAAATTTAATACGTCCACCTGGAAAGATCAACCAGGATCGCACCGCAGGTCTGATTGCGCAGTTTTCCAATTTGTTGGTAAATTTCTGGCAAATCGCATTACTGGGAAACAGCTCCGATCCTCTGAGCGACCGGTTGCAGCGTGATGACATCATCATGCTGTAATTGGCCGCTAGAGAAGCAGGTTTAGATTGTAGCGTGTATGGCTACCTTAAAGTAGAGGAATCAGTCTACCTATGAGTTAATAGTCTGCTCCCTGCACTAGAAAGCACAGCCTTAGGCTAGAGCTCCACCATCCGCTGATGTCAGCGCAAGCCTCCATTGGGTTCCTGTGGATGCAGATGGCCTGCTCTACATCAACATGACGGAGGCTCAGACGGAGGCTCAACGGGTCAGGAGCTCTGATGTAGAGATGTCCCGAACTGTTCGCCGCCGAACTGTTCGGGCGGAATAGTTGAATGTTCGCGTTCCTGCGACGAATACTCCGACTACACATGCAAAAATTAGTTCGCCACCTATCTTTACATTGAAACAAATACTTTGACCCTGTGAGTCTAGTCAGTCAGGCCATATCCAGCCAATCAGCACCCACCACTTCACGGACCATCTTACCCTCTATCACACAGCAAGGAGAGATGCCATTCACATGCTGCCTGAGAGGTGGAGACAAGACCAAAGGTCAGTGACACGGGACAATGGTAGTGACAACGGACAATCATGACACGGACCAATAGTTGTGACACGGGCAATCGAGTAGGTGAACTGGGCAAAGGTCAGTGAAACGGACAATAGTTGTGACACGGGCAATGGGGTGACCCGGGCAAAGGGGTGACACGGGCAATGCATGAGTGACGCAAAAGACGAAAAACCCGCCAACGCGACGCACGATGACCGCGAAAACTCCGCCAACGCGAGCATCCATTGAACCATCATTTGAAATCTTTGGGCGGATTTATTTTCTGAAAATAAATTTTCTTGAGGAGTTTTGCAATGATTCCCCCTGTCATGTAATTGTCCAGTGTTCAATGCCATGAGAGACCGAAAAACCCGCCAAGCGACGCGAAGATGACGCGAAAATCCAGCCAATGCGACGCGATCATTGAATCATTTGAAATCTTTGGTGCGGATTTATTGTGTGAAAAAAATAAAACATTTTGGGAGTTTTGCCATGGATTCCCCTCTGTCATGTCATTGTCCAGGTGTTTGACCCCTTGAAACAACTTTCCCAACACTATTGTGGCCAGAAAGGGGTCCCTTGTTTTTTAAAATTCGCCACCCATTGAAGTCAATGGCGGGTTGCGTTCGCCCACTACTCTGATGCAGACAGCCCTGTCAACGCCCCCTTGCCGTCAATAGGCGGCTCTTGCTCTCCTTTAAAATCCCTGCATTCAATATAGGGATAGTGGAGCCCTAGCCTTACACTCTGAAACTTCAGCTGACAGGTATACAATAGAAGTAAATAAACAAAGTCAGAATCCCTGAAGGGTTACACAGCATTATTGTAAAAACTTTATAGTGATAAATCTAACATTCTTCAGATACCAATTTTTCACTGTTTTCTACCCAATTGCACTTTAGGCCTCTGATATCACATTGTGTGGGCATACAGCCCCGCTCTAGCCTTCACAGATTTAATACCTGCATCTCTACACTTCATTATCTATGAGCCAAATTCTCTACAACTGCACTTATTTCACCTCAAAAACTCCCAGCGCGGATGGTGCACAAACTGGATTCTGGCATCTCTAATTAATAATAAGAGACACAATTGTGGACGCACAAATTAATCATGTTTTTTTAATGAAAATTTGATCTGGATAAACATGCATGATATCTTTTTGTGGTGTTATGTTTGCATCAATTGTTTGAGTTTTTTGTTTTTTCTCTCACTCTAGGACCACAGCCAGTATGTGATGATAATTATTTTGACCGTACAATGAACCTCTATTGAGGACTCTATTCATAGCAATTCCTGCATGTAGCCCCTGATAATTTTTCTATGCGAAATAATGAGAAAATTAGGATGGAATGTACGTGAAAAATTTGCGATTAATAGAGCATTACATTTAGAACACATGGGAGACGCTTTTGGGATGGGGTAAATCTGTGCCGTATTGACAATGCAGTTCTGTTGTCTAAAATGGAGTTACGTGCGTTTTTATGAGCTCATGAGTACGTTGAAAAAATATATAGCTGGAGACATGATAACGTGTGCACAGGTCTACTATCCAAAGTAGTTTTGTCAACTTTAGATGACAGTAAGTTCTGAAGTATTCAAGAGCATACCGTTTCAAATTTCATCACAAGGTAATCCACTGTACACCCAGTTTTAGTGAGACCTAAAACCAATGCAAAATGTATTCCTTTTAATATGAGTGTCTTTCGACCCATATTTTTTAGTGGGCTGTATGAATGAGTGAAATAATTTCTGTGAAATTGATCAGTGCAAAATTGTGAAACGTGAAAACTAAGCTAGCTTTAGAATTGTAGTTTTTCATATATCATTGGATTTTTTATTGATAATGAGGCTCCAATTTTGGAGCATGGAGCAACTGATGAAAGGAGTTTCTTCAGGGTCTAGTAAACCCAGTTCAAGACCATCAATAACCCACCGTGTTTCCCCAAAATAAAATATACATTTTGCTCCCAAATATGCCCTACATCTTATTTTCGGGGGAGGTCTTATTTTTCCATGAAGAAGAATACAGCACTGGGGTATCAGGGTGGGGGGATCACTTAAAATGACACAGGGGGGTCAGAGGGGTAGAATAAAAAAGGCACAGGAGACTTCTGATCCTCCTGTGTCATTTTGATTGCCCCCTCTGATCCCTCCTGTCCAGAGTTACAGTACCGTATCTTCAGGGGTGCCTTATTTTCAGTTGGATGCCTTATATTTCAGCATGAGGCTGAAACATTTAAGGATGCCTTACATTCGGAGGATGAATCAGGGTACTTAATTGACACTTCTGTCAATTCTGTCAGAATTACTTTAGAAATCATTAGATTTGATTAGCAATAGTAGAGTGTTGTACCTTGTTGGCATCAATATCTCAGATCAATACAGGGGAGTACTTGAACTCTTAAATTTTATTACTAAATCACAAACTTGTTGTCTCCAGCACTCCCCACACTGTTGACTGATGAAGGTGTACTAATGGCTACAGGACCGCCATCAGAAATTTTGGGGCACCATGCTAAGTAATTTACAGCCCCCGCCCCCCACACACACATTTTAAGGCTCATTTACACAGGAATTTAAAATGTCATTACTGGTCTTTTAAACCACAAGAAAACGACCTTGCAATATATTTTAAGTAAATAAAGTTGTTTAAAGAACAGAAAATCAGGCGTTAATCAGGCGGTACGTTTTCTGATTCTTCTGTCTCATTCAGAGGGTTGTTTGGTCGCTAAATGACCCTTTTGACTTTAATTGAGAAGTTCTGCAAGCATCTCCAGCACTTTGCAGAGCTTCTTTCAATCGTTTTTTAAAGCTTAGATGTTTGTACTTTCTGCACAGATGCCTATGCTTTAAAGCGTCATTAATAGCGTTGATCACGAATGTTCAAATCAAATTTGTATTTCGAAAACCGGCACTTCAAGAATTTGCGAAGATCTCAATATAGTGCTATATCTTCGTAATTGGGAATATTCCAGATTTTTAAAACAGTAGTGTTGATCGTGAAAATATGCAAATATATTTTTATTCCCACAATTTTTTTTGCAATGAAGGTAATAATGACGGGAGATCGCAAATTTTCAAATGTACAATTTTTGGTGAATATTTTGTGCAAAAAAGTAAAATAAACACATTTTTTTTAACGCACATGTACTCTTTATGTGAATTTTTTCGGCAGCATTTCCTGACAGCAGTATCGAGGCTGCTAGCAGGAAGGGGAGCCCGATTGCCGTGTTGACACCACAACAACAGCAGCAGGCATGACATCGAACCGCTGGGCTCACCTAGATGAGCTGGCCTGGGACCGGATGGCCCCCTGTAACACCCTGAACGCTGCCATGATTGCCACCAAAAAATCTAGACAACACATGGAGACAATTTTTTTTTAAATATTAATGTGATGCAGCATACTCCTCAGATGAGGTTTTTTTTGCTCCACTATGATATTACTTTAGGACTTTTGATTTAGCATCATATTTATTCTTTATTGAGAATCGTAAGATCTTAATGTTTTCTAACAAGACAAATACAGACATAACTGAAAAGGCATATGAACTTTAAGAGGATGCAAAAAAAGAAAGAAAACAAGTAAGCGAACACCTCTCCTATGTCAAAATGGGTTGCTGAGCTTTCCTCAATCCAACACATGGTGAAATTATCAAATGTGGACCTCCTATATTCGTTTTTTTTTTGTTATTGCGAATATCGGCAATTTATTGCGAATTTCACGCGCGCAATATATGTTTAACATGGCGCGAATTTTTATGCGAATTTTAAAAGTGACGATTTTCGCAATATTCGCATCACCCCAATATTCATTTAAAAATCTGTTGATGGTGTTGCTAAGCTCTTGTTGCAGCCTTCCCATTCGTCCACTCACATTGAGAGGGAAGTGTAATGGATAAAAAATACAGAATATCCGGAATTGCGAATATTCGGCAATATATTCACCATCTTCGCGAATTTCCGAATTGACGATATTCGCGATTAATATTCGGAATCCGAATATTCGCGATCATCACTAGTCACCAGCACAGAATATAGTATAATCAATATAAAATCCCTGGAGCTAATCCTTTCTCAAGTAAATAATGTAAATGACTTGTTACCAAGTTGAAGAAAAGAAGTTCACATCCTCAGAGCTGTCCTCTTATCACCATTTATCTAACAACAGTAGGATTAATCAAGCAGCATCATCAGAGGTAGAGAAAGAAGAAATTAACTAAAAATGATGAAGAAAAATATCCTATTAATCTAAAGATCAAAGACCTTGAAAAATGTACAGCTAAGGGCAGAGGGCACAAAACAAAAGTGTACATCTAAGGGTCTGAGGGCAAAAACCAAAAGTGTTTTGGGCATTTTTAGAAAGATTTTAGAAACATTTCCAGGGTACCACTTAAAGAGGACATGAATGGCACTAGAAGTGCTGATAATAATGAGGATGAAAGTCTCTTGCAACCCCTCCTCTCTGAGTGGTATCAACAAGGCAAGTCCTTAACATTGGCTCTGCTTTGAATTTTCCAATAGAAAACCTTTATAAACGCCTCCAGTGGCCACATGAGATATTGCACTCTGAGTTAACCCTCCCAGAAGCCTGACAGATAAAGAGGAAATCTCTTATATGAGTTTAGGGAACAGCAGGTACGTATATTTTTTTGGAGTTGTAGAAAGCTACGTCACCATCATACAAGCTCAGAGCTCAAATTTTTATTCTACATGTATATTTTTTAGATTTTGAGTATACATCCGCTTTAAGTACAATTTCCATTTTTAGACTTCTCCTGCATAGCAAAACTTTTAAAAAAAAGCCTTGTGACAGCTTGATTTACATGATCTGGGTAATGCATATTTAGAAATATATTTAAATGTTTATACATTTATACATATCTATAGATATACAGTATTGCGATGGTGAAGATATGTCTGCCTTAGCTGGAAAAAACTGGAAACAATGAGTTCCAGTTCCTACTAGTCAAGCATATCTCAAAATGGATTAATGTGGTTTATAGATGGTAGCAGTGGGATTTTTGACTGATAATCTATGGGATTTATAAGATAAAATCCTGATATTGACTAGACTAAAGGAAAAAGTGGTCAGTGAGGGAAATATGTGGGTTATTTCAATAATGCTAATATTATGGACGGCTTTCAAATGTATTTTATTTTTCAGATGATTTAAATGGACACTATTACACAACTGCTTGGGAATTGTCTCCGGACTACAAATAGATTATTTCAGGAATTTGTGCACTTTATAAGGTGTTTACATTTGGGTCATTTTGACTTAGAATTGAAAAATGTAATGTGGCTAGTAGTGATCCACACATTCATTCATCGGAATAGCAAACAGATCTTTTGTATCTCTTTAACAGGACAGGAAATCTTCCCCCTAACATAGAAAGACTAAACTATTTGCTGTTCTTAAATAAATTACTGCTCCAGATTCTCTCCAGTGATGGCAAAGCCAAAGGTTCTGACTGGCTGATCCTTTTCACCAGCATCATGTAACAAGCGGGGGACGTTAACACATGTAACAAGCAGAGGACGATCTTGCCGCCGACCAATGTGTGTGTGCGCTCGCGTCCGTCGGTGGGTACCCATATGGGGCGACAAAGCTCGGACGGCCAGAGAACAGTCATTAGGACAGTGAGTGATCGACCGTTCTCCACCTTTTAGACCGCAAATGATGTTGTGTGTTGGACAACAACAGGTCCGTCTATAGGAACGATCGCATGTCTCCATCAACGTTCCGCGATTCCCGAGTGATCCACAAAATTTTCCGTGAGTTTGTGATTGATCACACACTTTGTGCAAGCAACAATTTCTGTGCGATCATTCACGCCGAGCGATCATGGCAGTCAGTATCTCAGGAATCGCATGAAAAATCGAGACGTCTATGGTCAGCTTTAGAAATCTACATGGATTCTATGATGGATGCTTCTGACAGTCAATTAAAAGTGGCCATGACAAAAGAAGCTTTTATTTTAATAAAATGTGTAATAGGTTTAGGGGGATGAAGTATAAAACTACACATTTTAATAAAGTTGAATTTAAATTTATCAAAGATGTTGCAAATATGAACAGTATGAAAGTGTGTAAAATGTGTTATTCCACATACACAACTCCACAACAGAAAACTATTTCAAGGGAGTGTGTAAATGAAATGATGTTTAGATTTTTAGCCTCAATAAATATTGTTTTTTATTTTCTACAGACCATAAAACATTGACATTAATATGACAATAAAGTCCAGTCTTGGATCTCTAAAAAGGTAACATGGAAAGTTAGACTAGAATTATAAACGAAGCCTGTCTTGTCAAAAAATCTAAAGTAAAAAGAAAGAGCTTCCATGAATTTTTTTTTGGGCGGGGGGCGGGGTCCTTTATTTTTTAGAAATGTTTGTCATAGCTGTGATAATCCTGGCTTAACATTCACCTTGGTATTTTAAACATCCAGAGGGGTCAGGCAGAAACGTACCATTAAAAAGAGAATCACTGGCCAAAGGCACCCCTTCTCCTGCTTATATAAGTATATTAGGGCGATCCCCACCCTCCTCGACAACTGCAGGCCAGGTCCTCCTTCCTAAACACCTCTACTGAGACCGCCCAAGAAATTCTGGAAAGCGGGTGAAATGTGGTTCGCAAAATCAAGCAAATCATGGTGTGAAATGTAATTTAAGGTAGCTCACCAAGCCTATTACTCTTTTTCCCAAGCTGCATGGCGGAGACCCCTAACTCTAGAGTTCCTGTGTCCCAAATGTGAGACCACCGAAGCGACCATGGACCATATGTATAAACCACAAAACACACAACCAGAGTTGTGTGAGTCATATGTACAGCTACCCCCACCACTAACCCCATGCTGGGGGGGGGGGGCTGCACATATGACTCAGACAACTATCTTTGTATGCTTTTTGGTTAATTGATTATAAGGGATGGGTCAGACTCTCTAGGTATTCCTTGGACCATATGTGGTGGTTGTGCCACGTGATTCTCCACATGGAGCTAGTAGTGCAGGCACGACTGACAAGATCTGAACATCTCTATCTGCTAGCGGCAAAGAAGTGCACCCTTAATTGTTGGATAGATTCCACTCATCCATCAGCCTTGCCTAAATTAATGAATGCAGATAAATTAGATACCCTGTCCCATAAGAAAATGTTTTCCGCACATGGACACCCTACCTGGTTTTGATCCTACTGCGTGGACCCTTGCATGGTTTTATGAACGCTTTCCAGGGTACCCAGTGGTACCTCAATAAGCAAGTTGCTGAGACATTGGGGCCTTTGCAATGCTGACCGTGTTGTTAGTTTACTTTTGGTCACATATCACCTTTATTTGACATTTCATTACCAATGCAAATCTGTACATGTTATTTCTTACCGTTCCCTGTGCTGTTTAACCTTAAAAGCTGGCAACATGCATTGATATGATATTTCTGCTCCTGTTTTTCTTTTCATATATGTAAAACTTTCACTAAACAGATGTTTAAAAAAATTAAAAAGAGAAATAACAGTTGTTCTATAATATAGTTTTTGAAACATGTCAAGTCAAAAATGAGCCAGTTGCATTGCAAGTATTTTAGAATGACGGTGGCATGAATGTGCTTAAGAAGTGCATCCGAACGCATGCACTGATCTTCAGAATTTATATACACACAAAGCTTTAAGTTATTTTTGGAATTTGTATATAATTTCACAGCATTTTACAATGTGTATAGGATGCAATTATTCAAAAATGTGTACAAAACGTACAAGCCTTCTGGTTTGCCTTGATAAAGTAGGCGCACATTCCGTTCTCAGACTTCTATTTAAATTCTTTAACATTGGTATTTGTTTTATTGTAATTTATTTACATATAAAAGGAAGGCAATGATGACACTGTGCAAAATTTACTGTAGCCCAGAAGGAAAAAAAGACACAAATATGGCCATGGCCCTTATCTGACCATGGAGCATTTTTCATTATTTTAGTTTAAATCTGTATTTTTTATTTAACCATTATATAAAATGAAGATAAACAAAAACATGTACATCCAAGAAAAGAAACACATTATACACCAAATAACAGTGATAAAATCCAGTCAGCTATCACTGTTGCTGTTCATTAAAATATGTTCATGACCATTTTATACTTCTGCATCTTATGGGTCATCTCCCCCATCTTTCCCTTTCCATAAACCATTCCCTTGTACGCAGAGATGGCTCCTGTTTCAATAAGTACTTTGGTGGCATTGAGCATGCGTGTTACTATTGAGCACTTGTATTTGGAGTGAACAGTGAAATCACATCTCAAGGGGTTCTGCAGGCATCCAGAATGTTGAGACTTTATCTAAAATTCTATGGACTGCTAATTTAGGGCAGTACCACCACTAAATCTAAGAGAGACCCCTTGTCACCACAGTGCTTTTAGCAATCATCAGTTACTAAGGGATACTTATATTGCTGGATTGTTGTCTTAATGGAAAAAGTGTATGCCAAGGTCAGTATACGCGGTATCTGGCCTGGGGTGAATTCCTTGTGCAAGTCTCCCATTCAGATAGTATACCCTTGATAAATTTTGATTATCCACCCAACTGAACCTCTCATTGTATACCCTTCATAAAGAAGCTAAGCTGTGTAAGTCTCAATTGATTAGCCAGAAAGGCATACAGCCCTGGGTAACAGTGGCGTAGGGATCACTATAGCAGCCATAGCAGAGTAACGTTGTCCGTAGCCACAAAGGGTCCCGCCGCTGGCTGGCTGACTGATCGTTCTTTTTTGTGATAACATTTACTGGACTCGGCTGGTGAAATGTAAAGTGTAATGCAGCTTGTGGGCATTCTGCAAATTTCATATTTCCACATCTGACTTTGTGAGTTAATCACAAAGCCTCTAAACATATTACCATCTGCTATTGCTGTAGATATAGAGAAAGGTTTGAGAAATATTACAAAGTATTGCCTTAGCACTTGAAGTTATTTTATAAAAAGTTGAGTAAAAATGTTTCAGTTAAATTGTTGGGTTGTGAGGTCAAGGAGGGGTTCGAGGAGTGAAGACTGGAAGGAAGGGTGGGGATTGGAGTGGCAGCTCCGGCAGGGGTGCCCTTTAAAAAAATTTGCTATGGGTTACAGTTATTTCTAGCTTCGCCCCTGCTGGAGAATGAACTTCAAGCAGGTGAGATTACCATCTAAGTTCAAGCTCCGAATTTTTTTTAACCTTCCTCTGTAATGAACCAAGAGAAATCCACAAGAGGTGTAGAGGAATAGTACAGTAAGGCTAGCTTCCATGTTGCATTAAGGGAGTCCTAAAGGGACAGGGTGTACCTTGTCAGAAGGGATAAGGGCCCTTTTACACAATAAGCATTTTTTTAAAGGAATGTTTTTGTGAAAGGTGTGCGTTATACCAAAAATGCATGCGTTTTGCACAATGAAAAAACAAGAAAAACGCATGCCATAACGCTGTGTTTTAAAAAATGCAACTCATGCAGTGTTAATGGAACCATTGGTCTTCTTTGAGAGAAAATACAAAATTCACAAAAATGCAATGCAGTGCATATAGTGTGAAAGGGTCCTAGATTTTCAGAAAGGCTGACAGAGACAGTGTTCCCTGTCAATCCAAACAGCATGTGGCAGGTGCCTACCAGCTATAACACATTCCAGTGCAATTCAAGCCCTTGTGACTTTACAAATTTACCACTTGTAATAGTACTGCTTCATATTAGTATCTCTTAAGGTATGGCAAACCAAGCCCACCTTCAAATGTAGGTCTTATGAGGGTGACGAAGGTGATACAGGGGGTTTTAGAACTACAGACAAAAGAGCATAGGCATTTTTGCCACTGTGACAGGTAAGTTTCAGGAATTTTAATGAGCAACATTTTAAGGTAAATACTCTTTGGCAAAACAGTTATTACAATAATCTTACCCTGGTTAGATGACCTGGTGGTTATCTGACAGTAGATGATCTCCTAGAGCAGTGATGACAACCCTTTTTGAGGCCAAACGGAAACACAAAACCCAGTTTTTTATCTTAAAGTGCTGATACAGCAACTTAATCTGAATATTGAAGTTTTTGTTTAAACTATGAAAGATACAGATATTCTGCAGGTCCGTTACTGGCCAAATATCCAAACACAGTCGCAAGACAGTGTGAAATGGCGCTAAAATTGTTACAGGAATGAGGAGAAAGCTAGGAGCTCAGGAACCTTACAGGACTTGAGAGGAACCTGCGGTGTCTTCACTGCCATGGCAGCACCATTGCTGTATCTTCATTAATGGCCAGTTTCGAGACCATGGGTGTACTTTTTATAATGCTGTCGTAGTCGAGTTGTAATGACGTTATCACAGACACAGTTAAGGAACACAACTGGCCATCAATAAACAACTTTTATTAAAGTTCACTGTAATATCAGCTGTCAAAGACAATAAAAGAAAACAAATGTAGGCTAATACCTCCAATTTCCTGGTAGATTGTACGGCCACAAGATGGCGCTTCTGTCCAGCCAGAGTCCAACTCCAGAATACTATGTTACCCGAGCTGAAGAAATCTCCTCCCCTCTCCTCCTGTCCCCACCAGAGGACAGAGGACTGCAGACACGCTGATATAGTCTGTCTACTCGTGCCAAGAGACAGAGAGAGAGATTAACTTTTCATGTTGCATCTGCCACAACAATTTTTTTTTCTCTTCTGTTTGGCCACCCTCTGAGCCACAGGTGATACACATTAAACCCCTTATCAGGCCTGGTGCTCTTTTCTTTGTTTGGGCTACATGTTCTAAAATACAGCTGATGGGAAAGATTATTAAGATTCAGCAAAACATACATGCTTGAGAATTAGAAGGTTCACTCTAAATCAGGAAACAAAAGCTGCATATTTTACTGGCAGGTAGCAAATTTTGGAAACAGGTGGAAGGCCTGTATTTTAAAGTGCAAATTTAAAGTATTTAAAATGTGAAACTAATCACAAATCTGCCACTTGTCTCTACTGGCATTCTCTTCATTCTAGTCCATTTACTCACAATTCCTGAGTGGCTGAGGCTGCATTTCATAGCTTGGAATAAGTGAGCATATTTGTAGTCTTGGCAGGGAGATCTGTATAAACATGGATGATATAAAAATATAAAGATTGTGCAATTAAGAAATTGTGCAATGGTGATTTAAAATAACTTTTGCTGCATTAACTATCAACAGATCTCCAACACTATATAAAGCAGCCACTATGTGTGGGCAATGGGAGGCAGAGCTGGGTCAAAGCTCATTAGTGGGAGGGCAGATAAGGAAAAAGGTATTTTGTGAGTTAATATATTTTATTCTTCAATACATAAAACATGTCATTCTGTAGTGGTTGTTATATTAACATTTACTTTGCAGTGTATTCTTATTTATAAATCTAGTATAGTCTAATGACTAATGTCATTAGACATTAAAGCGGTTCAAAATAAAAAAACACATACATTACATGTGTTTAGATTAGCTGTGAAAAAAGATTTCCTTGGAATAGGATCGGTTCCTGTGGAGG
>CM070033.1:28740889-28753814 GCA_036250615.1 Ptychadena robeensis
CCCCCCCCCCTTCCTCCCCTTGTGTCAGAAGCTCATCTCAGAAGCTGCAGAGCTGAAGAAACACACTGCTAAACACATGGATCGATCGACACTGCATTCAGTGTGGCTCCCCCACCCCCTCCCCTTACTTACTATGCGCAGAGCTCTTCTTCCTCCTTCAAAAATGGTGAGAAAGTCTCTTTGATGTGACAGTGACATCACCATCACGCGAGACTAGGAACGCGCAATTTCATATAGCCGCAATTTCATATAGCCGCAATTGCATCTTGGGACAGATTTTCCAAGTACCCCCAGTGGGGTATTACGTGACACTAAGGCGAAACATAACACGTATCTCGGAACATTGCCCCTCCTGCTGTCAGAAAACGTTTTATTTTTATTTCTGACAGGAATCCGCACTAGTCCCTCCATGCTGGTGCTAGTACTGGCAAGTGACCTACCAGGTGGTAGGTCCGCTTTAATGTCTAATGACATTAGCCAAATAAACGGTATCACTTGAACTCCAAACTCTCTATATATATAAATATCAAATACAAGGTGGACGGATGAATAAAAGGTACACTCCCCTAATTTAAAAAATTACTTTTGTTTTGTACAGTGGACTGATAATATAACAACAAAGAGATTCATAGATTTACCTTTAATTTAAGGAGTTAAAAAGATAATACAACTGGTTCACAAGATTTATAACATGATGACCCTGGGAATGCTTTATGAAAACCTTTGTTTTATATGATGAGAAATAATCAGAACCCCCGACAGCACCAAAGGTGCAACATCCCAGAGGGAGGGGTTATATGTGCAGATGTATGTAGATCAAATGAAAATATAAAAGCCAATTTTTTTTTAACTTCTACATTTTTTTCCAGTCAGTATGTCAATTGTCCCGTGTACTCTTTTTTCTCCACTGTATATGTATAGGGTGGCACTATTGTCACCCAGGCAGAACTTTAAACATGTCTACCTCTGTTCTTATCCATTAAGCAGTGGATTGGTGGGACTAGTAATTTACATAAATAAGGCTGAGGTATCATATAGAAATAAAAAACATTTTGAATTGGATTTTACTTATCTCTGAGCTGGCATGATGATGGAGAATCTCTCCAAATTACTAATAAATACATAATTACCTGCTGTTCAGTTGTTAATTTCAGGTGCTGGAAAAAGAATCCTCTTACTGTTGCAATGCAGTCAACGGTCACTAGAATACAAGATACGGCGCCAGCGCCAATTAGGTGATCGCTGCAGAGTACACTGTACTCTGCCCTGATTCTCTGTCCTCTGCTTCACATATCGCCAGCGTCATCGATGGGCTGGAAAGGTTAATGATGAAAACATCTCCCAAGTCATGGGAAGGGAGCATCATTAAGGCAGTAACATCTCCCTTCCCATGTTTCTTTGCAGCGAGCAGAATATAAGAGCTGATGAAAATTTAGTTAATCTGAAGTAAAAAAAAAATAAAATTCAGCCACAACTGCTTAGGGCTGATACCTCAAATACATTAAATGTTAGTTTTGTAGTTTAGTTCGTTATTACATTGAATACCGCCCTGCATTGTTAGTGTAATCATCATACATGCACAAACCTAATAACAGACACAATCCTTGAAAGTTAAAGGATTGGCACATGTTCTATGGAACTTGTAGTGAAAGACAGACTCTGGTGTAAGATGAGCATTTTTATTGTTTATAATTAGAATGCAATAAAATCTAGAAAAAAAGTTCTGAAGTTAAAATCGGATGTGGTGGGGTCTAAGTCAAAGCTCCCCTTATAGGTAATATTCCTATATTATGAATTACATTGGTAGCCATGCACCTGTTTTCAGCTATAGGATGCTTAGTTAAACTTGAGCAACATGTAAGCCTACACAAATAAATCTGTATTCTGCATGGGTGCTCTGTCTGTGATAGTGAGGGATGTGCTGTAGAGTATGACTTTCCTAGGGTGCAACTCTGATGACCCACTGTCTGCCACCAGCTCTGACCTTGCTTGACCCTGGATGCCTCACTTGGCATATTTCCTGTGTACGGTCTCTGGTCTTTCTATGACTGTGCTTCTGACTCCCTCACATCCTGTGCTCTGTTGTTTAGCTGTGGTTACCCTTGGTTGTTTGTGGAATCCTGGTTCCCCACCAATCCTGTCTCCAGTTGTCATTCTTTGCGCACTTAAATACTGTGGGTAACTGAGTGCTGGGGCTTTTGTATAGTTGAAGAGTGTGTTGAAGATCGGGGGCTTGAAATTTTCTTTACTGACAATGACCCATGACCAGGTCATTACACCCAAATAAAACACAAAGAAAAGGAATACTATATTGCCATATCTTTCTGAGTGGTTATTGTTTTTAAAATGTACACTTAGGGCTGTTTCCTGCACTATGCAGAGTATGCATACGCATAGGGCCCCTCAACTTCAAGAGACCCCCTAAGCCCCGCCCCTTAATCCCTCCCATAGCAGTCAACCTTCCCATTTTGGTTGGGAATAGATCCTACTCAGTTCATCAAATCAAGAGAATGTCTGAAGCTTCTGGTCTGAAGCCAGGCTGTCAGCAGAGCCAGAGAGAGGGGAGAAGAGAACTTCAGGTGATTGGGTCTCTGAGCTGTTAGCTCTTTTTCTACTTCTGCAGAATGTAGAAAGTGCCCATACTCTCCCTTAGCACTGACACCCAAGCAGCAATCAGGACTAAGAGGAACATGGAAGAAGCTTCAATCAGGAACATGGATAACAGCAATCAGGACTAAGAGGAACATCGAAAAAGCTTCACATAGTAAGTAGACAGTATTGAATTATTTTGTGTGTTTCTGTTTATAAAAAGCAGAATGTGTGTATGGAATGTTTGTGAGGCAGAAAAGGCAGCAGGACAAAAGGGAATGCTTGCAGTTCCAGCTTCTCAGCACAGCAAGTTTGGACTTGTGACCATGTGACTCAAACAGCAAACTGTATTCATGCTGGAATCTGTAGTCTATCAGCAGCCAAGCATTTACAGGAAGCATGTAATTGCCATGATTCCCTATGAACAGCAACTGAACCCATGGCCAATAACCCCGAGTTATAACTACACATAATAACAAGCTATCTTAAATGGAGGAGAGTCTGCATCAATATTTGTGTTGCTATAATCACGAAAAAACAATGGAATAACATAGTTCATTGGATGACAACACTCTGTACCTGTTTCCTAGTTATTCCCCTTCTTTGTCACCCGGCCACAAAGAATTCTGATAAAGACTTCAAATGGTAATTTCTGTACATTTTACACAAGCATGGAGCATTGTTTACACCTTGTGACGTCACTTCCAGGAAAACGTCCCTTATTTTCAAATGCAGAACATGATAGGTCTGCTCCCTCCCCCACCCCACGGTGAGCCTAGCAGAGCATTCATTTCAGTTTTAAGAACCTAGTGTGTAACAAAGTGAGGCACCGATCATGAAAGTTTTTAACTCCTTAGCATCATAGCTTACAAAAAAAGGGGCCCCCAACAAGATCTTGCATAGGGCCCCCAAAAAGCCAAGAACAGCCCTGTGTATAGTCTCATGAAATTGCCTTTTATTGTCATTAAACACATTAACCGCCCTAGCGCTTCTGACGGCTTCATCTGGTCCTGTCAGTATTGCAGTGGACAAGATGTAGCCGTCCGGTGAAGATCAGAGGTGGCTCCGATCCTCTGAGCTGGCTTCTTCACTGAAGCAGATGTCCCCCTGTGACGTGATGATGTCAAATCGGGGGGGGGGGCAGGCCATTCAAATGTAAATTGCACAAGAAACAATCTTCTATGCAGAAGACTGTTTCAGTGTGATTTTCAGATGCGCTATTTGAAGTTAGTGCCAAAGGGCATTGTATTGGATACAGTGATAGCTGTATCCAATACAATTCAAAGTACAACAAAAACAAAACACATTTCCAATTGTAATAAAAATGTAATTATTAACAGAACATAAAAATAATAAATACTGATTTTAAATCTTTCATACCAAATAAGTATTTACTAGATTTTAACATTCAAATGATACCTTTCATTAATTTTTGTTTATGTAAGTTTTTAACATAATTGTGTGTTTCAAACATTATTATATTCAGGATGTCTATTAGACCCTTGTAGGGTCATATTTTGGGAAGTTACAGGCCTACAATATAAAAAAAATTCCATTAGAGTCTATGGTGCACTTTTGGTACAGAAATCTGGACCTTGCAAGAGCACTAAGGAGGTTAAACACAGCCTCAAGCTTTGTGTGGCAAACTGTGACAATTTCTAGGTATGTTTTTTAATGCTTTACTTATAATATAGCATTTTATTGGCATCCTATAGCAATAGATGGAGCAGCAGTAGATTACTGGCAACCTCATTATAGGTGTTTTTTATTACAACCCCCCAAAAAATCACATATAATTTAAGAAAACTATATGCCAAACTGTTTCTGTAACTTTCCGATTAAACAGATTTAGATCAGATGGATTATTAAATCAGTGACTATTCCAAATGTTATTTTGATTATGATTGCATCCAATAAGTAAATAACCTCCAGGTCACCAGTAATGTAAACTTGATGGTTCAGTTCACTCTATCATTCACGCTATAATTACAAGCATATACCATAATGCTCTCCGTTTCTCCCACTGTTGCTATCGAAGTAATACAACACAATGATGAATAGGTATTTGGAACAGCAATCAGAAAACTCCGACGTGAAAATAAGTCTAATTGCAATCAGACACAAAATTAAGAATGTCCACCATTCTTGCATCCTATACTTGGGATCTTTTAAGTAGTATTTCCGCAAACGTTTATAAACTAGTAAATATCTATAAATAGCACAAAACAATGAATCCGTAAATAGGTATTTTATTTGAAAATTCTGGTTGCCTACATCCTTTTTTAAACATGGTCATAGAGGCTGTTAACCTATATATATGAACGCAGAAAAGGAAATATTTGTAAACAGATACTAGATCCTGCATTATAGTAACTAAATGGCAGGTGACATGCAGATGTGTAAATACCGCAGAAAAGGATGTTGGCTGCATTTAGAGCAAAAAAACATATAAATGTATTTAATTTCTTTCCTGTATTTAAAGATCATGTTGTATTTTCCAGACATGAGTGATTGAGGTTTACTATTGGGTTTAAGGTGATCATGCATTTTTTTCAGCTCAGATAATAAATCTGAGAAACACATTAAATTTAACATACACTGAGGTGAACAGTGATCAATTGAAAATCTGATTAAAAATTGACGGGCCTTATTTTTTGTACACCTAGTACCCAGGTACCCAACGTGCAGCCCTTTGGGGTTCTTCAGCAGTCTCCTTTAGTTCTCCTCTTGTGGCCCCCGAATGCATAGGGCATAGAAACTCACTTGTCCACCAATCCCCCGCGATCTTCTTACAGCGATAAGAGTAGAGGAGGAGAACAGATTAGGGGCACACTACCTTCGTATTAGAGGTAATGTGCCCCATAGATATTATGAAAGGCTTTGATATCTATGATGCACATAACCTTTGATGATATATATATGACAAAAATGTGCATTACCATACTACAGTGTTCCCTAATGCTCGAAGTATCATTTAAATCAAGTTTTGTTATATAAAAATTTAAAATAATAATTTTTCCATTATAAAATGTATATACAAGTCAGTATACAGTAGATTAAAAAAGTTATGTTAGGCCCTTTTGTGATACTGAGGGCCGCACTTGTGGCCCTCCATATCAAATCACTTCTCCACCTCTGATCTAGTACATGGCAGAATGATGGGATGCATTTCGACTTCACACTTGTGATCAATGTCAAGTGGCGCACTTTAATAATTTAGGTTACTGATCAATGTCAGGGAGAGCCATTATTTAACAGATAAAATGTCCAACTTTTTCCCTTCTTTCCTCAGGCTCCTTCATCATAAAATTGTACCAAACTGCACTATTAAAAGTAGCATGCTGTCTACTGTATTACCACTGACCATAGGGCATGACTACAGAATAGTGGGTCTTTTGCCATTTCTATTGTCTGCTGAAATAAACATTGGCAAATGAATTAAGCTCAAAATAATAATTATAATAAAATGTAAATTAAAAAAATCTGTTGATAATTGTAACCTTCTGAAAATGGTTATTACCTGTATGTCAGTGACTAATGGCACAAAATGCTTAGTTCTAGTTTTCTGTTTCTGCTAGAATTTTTAGAATGGAGAGAAAGAAACTATAACTGCATATGTCTTTTAGATGTATCATTTCCTGGAGCGCCTCAATCTCAGTTCCTAGTTACTACTAAACTTTGCAGATTTGAGGATCCCTCGCTTATATACAAATACAACAAAATACAGTAAATAAAGTTGTTTGTACATTTTCAGTTAACCTATATTAGTGTATTGCTGCAACTTGTGGTGCAACACAGGTCCTTGGGCAAGGTGCTTCAATGGCACACCATTGCATCACCTCTTGTGAATGGTTTCTTAATGTCTGTTATTATCTGTTGTATATTTGAAGGACATTTCAATAAATGCAGAACTGGCAATATTTGTGTATAAAAGTATATAAATGTGCATACCTCCCCCTATGCACCCCTGTTAAGGGCTTGCTTCTGGTTAACTTCCCACCCCACACATCATCTGCATATGTAGGGTGACGAAGTTAGGAGGGGGAGTAACAGGGAGAGTAACACTCCATTCCGACACTTTTACTTTACAAATACCGGAAGTGACATTCCTCTACATCACTTCCTGTAAGTTTTCCCTTACTAGATAAGGGAAAACTTGACAGGTATGTGATGATGCTGTTTGGATTAACCTCCCTAGCATTTCAGAGGAGTCCAGCTCGTCCAGAGTCTGTACCAAAACAAAATTATGGATGAGCTGGGATCGTCAAAACGTATTTGTGCTGCTGAAAGCAGCTACAATTCTGCATCAATCAGCACCCTCTGTTCGACACTGGCACCGCCACTTCTGCATCATCAGTGACACTGGGCGGGGCGGGGTGGGGGCACTCCATAGACCTCCATGTAAATGGAGGGGCATCGGTTTTCCAGCCGACATTGCCGGCGTCATTGATGATGCTGGCTATGTGGACAGGAGAGGAGGGAGGGAAAATCAGTACTGTGTACTCTGTTGTGATAGCCTGTACCACGCAATTGAAAACAGTGTAGTACAAGCTGACTAATAGGGAGGATACTAATGATTATCAGGAGGAAAATAGGTTTTATAACTTTGTTCTCTGTATTGCTCCAAAAAGAGATTGTGATAGCAATCAGTTGTGTGAGCCTCAATACGCAAATGTAATAATGACCATAAAAAAATAAATAAGCAGCAATTGTTTTCACTGGATAAAGAATAATTAACCAATTCTTCGTTCTAACATGATGTACAACCAATTAACCCCCAGGGACACAAATATAGAAAAACTATTTCTTGTATGACTTCATGGCCAGATAAACAGGCGTATTTACACATTTAACCATCCAATAGCATTGCAGAACTGAACACTAGGACCTATTAGTAATATACATGAGGTTTTATAAAGAAGAAAATGGGGGAGGGTTTATTTTTGTAGCCCTAAATGTGGTGTTGTAATATTACAACACTGGGTATCTGGGGGTTACGATTTGTTGATAATGAAAAGACAGTCAACAAGTGGTGTGACACAGTGGCCCCAAGATCACCTGTGTCACTGGGCAGAGTGCTGGATGGGAGATATGTTGGACCACGATATCTCAGATTCCCATTCTGAGGTAGAACCAGCACTGTTATTGTTTGCGAGGAACTCCTATGTTCCTTTGCTCTTTTCTTGATTCTGTTCTGGGGCTGGTTTTACTGGGAATCTGCAAGAGCAGGGTGGGGCAGACTCCCAAGTCCTGGTCCAGTATTTCCAGAGGCTCAGGATCCCATTAGAGCACCTGGTGCTCAGTGTCAGGGGCTGGTGTGTGAGAGACAGTCTCTTGGTCTCTTTGCTTTGTTTGTTTAGCCAGGAGGCTATTATTATGAACATTTTATATTGTCGCTGATAACCCCTGCGAGGGTATCTTCTTTTGTTTGAGCATTTGTTGCTCCAATAAACACGGGCAGGAGCCCTAAAGAAAGGACTGTCTCTGTGGAGTCGCCTCATTGGGAGCACTATTTGCAGCTAAATCCCCACATTAGTTAAATCTCTTCATAGTAATAGATTAAACAACCACTGGGCAAATTATAATGGAGAACATATAATAAAAATATAATAATACCCCCTAAATGCATTCTTAGATTATATGTTAATGATAGTGATTCTTGTAGTATGCAGCAGGTTTAATTATATTATATTGATGTTTTATTAACAGTAAAGTTTGCTAATTGTAAACTGTATAATATTTTATAGCATCATTATTTTATAATGTCAGTACAAATTTAGTGTAGTACAAATTTGACATCAACCCATTTTCCTACATGAAGAAGCTTGTTCTTCTGTGGGTTGTCTTGGCAAGTTATTTGAAGCAGATCATTGTTTGAAAAGGGATGAAAGACTGACCAAATTAACAGAAAATAATAATTAAAGGATTATTGCCATTGCTGTACAAGGCCAGCCAAGTCAAAATGAAATATTGCCCCATTGTTTGCATTACAAGTTTTATATGAATTTAGAATTGGAAGAGGATATGGAAATTGGATGATTTCACATTGAAAATATGTTTGAATGTTGGATAAATGGATACAATTTGGAAACAGAATATACTGGCACTCAGCAAAAATTAAAAAAAATCAAGAAGAGAGGATTTGTTTTTTTTCCTTTCTTTCCAACTTGTGACACTAGAGACGGGGTCACAAAGGCCAACAATTTGTCTGTCTCGCTCTTTAATAAGACTATGATCATTTCTTACTGTGACAAACTACGGTACTACACAACATCTAAGGACATCTGTCAAAATCATAAAATCCATAACACACCTTTTTTATAAAATAGAATGACCAGGCGTTATTGTGCTCACAGATGCAATCCAGCATCAAGAACAGATCTTCAGCAGATGGAAGATATAACGGAAGTTTATGTGGCATCTGATCATCTGCTACTTGTGCTCACTAGTGTTGAGAGAGAATATTCAAAATTTAAATATATTTAACGAATATCCAACATTTGAAAATTGAGCAAACTTTTGCGAATGTGCGCTCAGATATTCACAATGGCGGATATTCATCAAAATATGCTTCAACATTGTTTACCAGCATACATCGACCATATTTGTGCGCACTGTGAATGGATACGCGCAATACGCGCAGTGCTCATTCTGGATAAGAATGGAGAAAATAAGCTGTAAAGCTGGATTGCAAATATTTGAGAATAACGTAAGCACGATGTAACAAATTTCTATTGTTACTTAATATATTTGCGAACTTGAATATACCATATGCTGCTCAACACTAGTGACATGTTATCAGCTATACGATCTAATTCAATGGAAAAACATAGTCACCAGTTCTTAGATGTGGTGGTTGCATTAGTTTTATTTTTTTCAGCCTTATCTTGTGATTTAAAGTGAACTGGGTATTCTGCCAGTCATGATTTCCAGCTGACCTACTGTAGAATATGAATCTCTGGGAGAGATGCTTTGGTGTGTTTTAGTCCACAAAAGAAACAAATTTTAAATTTAAATGAGGATGTTTCATTTTAATAGTGAATAGGTGAGTCAGAAAATAAAAAGTAGTTGGTGATCTTTTAGTTGGCAGTCTATAGGTGGGCCTGTATTTTCTTTGATACATGTTTGCTTGCACTGTTAGTGTAGGGGCCCTAGAATGAGATTGTCCTTAAAAATTTCCTTATATTGAAACAACAATATCCTTATTTTGCAGTCGATTAGATGCACCACATGATAAGATACATCCTTTTATACAGTATGTATAGAGTAAGTTTCAGAGGTGCATGGTTTCTACTCTCTATTCCAGGGGTGGGCAAACATTTTGATTCGTGGGCCACATTGGCTTCTTAAATTTAAAAAAGGAGGCGGACCAAGATCTTGTAATGGCCAAGCTGCCATAGGTGTGCCAGTTCCATGCATCGCTCGCATCACTTGTAATGGCGGTGATGTGTAAGAGCCGACTTGTGACAGGGACGATGGTATCATTTTACAATTTCCTTTACTTACTAAGAAATGCTCATTCATTGCAATAAGCAGAGATAATTCCTACATATTCTGTTACTGACTGTAAGTTGTCACAGTGTCACGATCACATCACTGCATCGTCCCCAAGATAATGTTTGAACACTTCTAGCCATTATGTGCACTAATTGCAGAGAACAGGCAGAGGGGAGCATCTTTTCAACAAGGTGACAGAGGGCTGGAAAAGAAGCTTAACACGTTGGATCCAGCCCCTGATTTGCCCACCCCTGTTCTAGTATGATTATTGCCTGCTGTCCCTCTAGCCCCTCCGATAGAGCATATTTACGAGTAGGTGGGGACAGTGATCAGACAGTGCCCTGTGTTTCTGCTCTTTCCTCTGCTCTGTGTGACTTTACTATTTACACTTTCCCAGCTGGAGTTTGAGAGAAGAAAGTGATCGCTAAGCAGCCAGCTTTTCTACGCCTTCTTCTGTGCGGAGAAAAGCATGCTGCTTAGCGGTAACTTTCTTCTTTCTGCCTTAAACTTCAGCTGGGAAAGCTTAACTAGTAAATGATGTTATGTTTGCATCCTTCTTTTCATTAAGGCTATGTTTACATGGTGTATCCAATACAGATGCATAACTTTCAGCGGGACTTAAACCTCCGCTGTCTACTCGGCCAGAGGACCTGCTGAAAGCCTTGTGAGGCGGGCAGGATTTCGTGCATATGTATGGGATGTGCTGACTTTCCCCTCAAGGCATGCGTTTACCGCTAACTCACCATTTTCTCATTTCTTGTCTTCCAGTTGATCACCATTACTGGGTCAGATTGAGTCACAGCCTGTAATGTAGTTGTGCCATTAATCATCTTTGTTCTTCTCAATCTTCTTATTATTCTCTGTCAATATATAGTATAGCTGTACTTATTCACATTCATTCATTTCACATTTACTTAGAGAGAAAGAATATGACTACAAGTAATGAAGACTGACAACCTGGGCTGAGAGTAAGAAGCCTTGCATGGGTCAAGGAGCAGAGGATTAAACATTAGTCTAATAAGTTGAAATTACATATTCATTGTCACCTTTTTGCTGAAACAACAGAATTAACATTCAACCGGCTAAGAAGGTTAAATGCTAAACTGGATAGCTGGTACTTTGCAATGAATCTTTGCTGGTGCTGTTAATACACTTGCTAATGCTGGATGTACATTACAACATGCCCAAAACATTTTTCTTTCTGCCGCTAATATATAGAATATATAAAAATATTTTTTTTCTATACAACTTGGTAAGTGTTTCTGAAGTGGAGAAATGCAAATGTTATTATGAGACCCTGGCCCTATACCAATGCAGCCCAGGCATCAATCTCCCAATTTCTATTCACCTATAGACCAGTCCCTGCTTAGCCTTAGGAGGATAATTCCCTACCTCAGCACTCGGTTGCCCCAGATCTCATGTGTGCAAAGGATCTCATCTGGGAAAGGGACACCCAGCAACAAACAAGGCCAGGTGATTACTAATGGCAACCACCACTGCACAAATACCATACCTGATACAATGAAGCAGCAGCATAAACAAGGTGAGGTCAGGCAAAAGTACAGGGAGTGCAGAATTATTAGGCAAGTGGTATTTTTGAGGAATAATTTTATTTTAGTATTGAACACAACCATGTCTCAATGAACCCAAAAGAACTCTTAATTCAAAGCTGAAGATTGTGGAAGGTGTTTTAGTTTTTAGCTATTTTAGGGGGATATCTGGTGTGCGGTGAATATTTACTGTTCATCATTATAGGAACTAAACAAAAAAAATCATTAGACCAATGTAACTATTGTATTTTTGTAAGTGAAAGCCAATATAAAGCTCAACACATTCACAAAATATACAATTTTCTGGACATTCAAAACAAACAAAAAACAAAGCAAGTGACCAAATATAGCAACCTTTTTTGCGAAGGACACTCAAAAGCCTGACATCCATGGTTTCTGTTAGTGTTTTGATATGTCAACATCCAAAATGCGGGAAGCAGCAACCACAGCATCCCAGACAATGGTCAGAAGGGTGTACGGTTTTCCCTCATTGTAATCACACATTGATGATGGACCCAGGTTCTCCAATGGGGTTCAGATCAGGTGAACAAGGAATGCCATCGTCTTAGTTTTTCTTCTTGTATACCCTTCTTGCCTAGCACGCGTGGAACACTTGGACGCATTGTGATGGAGCATGGTCCTGCATTGAAAAATCATGTTGTTATTGAAGGATGCAGACTTCTTCCGTAACATGCTGAGACGGTGTATTCAGAAACTGGCAGTAGGGAACTGGGAGTGAGCTTGAAGCCATCTATTATCCCAAAAAGGCCCCAACAAGTCTCTTGGATGTACCGCCCAAAACAGTACTCCCAATAACCTGCTGGGTTTGGAGTCGGAATGGAGGCTCTCTGCCCTTTACCAAATCCAGCCACGTCCCATCCATTATGGCCATCAGGGGACTCTCTCTGTCATCAGTCCATAAAACCTTAGAAAAATCAGCTTGAGATATTTCTCTGCCCAGTTTGACGTTTAAGCTTGGGTGGTGGTGGTCGTATTCAGGCCTTCTTACCGTGCCATGTCTCTGAGTAGTGCCACACTTGTGCTGGCAACTCCAGTGATGGTGCAGCTCGAAATATGGCCAAACTGGTGGCACAAGTGGCATCTTGGCAGCTGCACGCTTGATTTTCTCAGTTCTATGGGCGTGATTTTGAGCACTCCTGTGTTGTCACAGTTCTTGCGACCTGTTGAAATTTGAATGAACCGCTTGATGTTCGATATCCGCTTCAGAAGCTTGCAATGTGTAAGGTGCTCGCATCCCTCTGCAAGATATCTCATATTTTTGACTTTTA
>CM070033.1:28753839-28772587 GCA_036250615.1 Ptychadena robeensis
GAGGATGATGTGGTCAAAATACTCATTTGCCTAATAATTCTGCACTCCCTGTAAGTACCTCACTATGTATAATTGATGTAATTTTCTACATTTTAAAAGAAACAACTGCAATGTGACAACCTGAAGATTTCCAATACACACTTGGTGTATGGTGTATGGAAAACTTTCAGAATGTCATCGCATGATTGTCGGATCGCACGGTGATGCTGGTAAATTCCCAGCCCATCGGATACAAAGTAATGAGTGACACACAAAGGATGCCCGGCCCGATTCTCTGCATCATCACGCACAGTTGATGTGAGCAGAGAAATCGGCAGCAAAACGACACGTCTATGACCAGCTTTAACCATATGCAACCGATGTAACAGGATTGTAATTTATAGAAAGATATTCTCTAAAACTTTATACAAAAGGGAGGTAGACACAGCTGCTTATCTGATCAACATTTTCATGAGGTTTGCTGTGGCAATCATAACACTTTTGTAAAAATTTACCTATCACTGATAACTTCCGTTGCTGAACTCAATCAATAGAATGCCGATTTTCTGTATGTAAAGCTGACAGTTGGCAGTTTTATTTACACTTCAAATAACTACCAGTTGCTCTTGGTTGAGAGTCATCACTAACATAATGTGCCACACCCCAAAATATGACAAGAATACAAAATTAGAGATAAAACTGGTGGGCTTTTAAGGCACTGGCCTTAAAAATGTAAGATATACAAAAGTTATCATTTATTAGCAAAATCCTAATGGGCGAAACATGTTGAAAGAAAGAAATTATGGATTTTTTGGCCAAAGTCACTGGTGGTAATCTTCTATGCATCAGGGTGATGATCAGCCCACATGCATAATATATATCCTGTATTTTGTGTTGACACTATGGTATTGTGTTTTTGTAAATAAATGATTACTTTTATATATCTTAAATTTTGAAGTCCAGTGCCTTGAATGTCCACCAGTTTTTTCTCTAAAGCCCCCCATACATGTTCCGATTTTTTGTACGAATTTTGCCCGACCGACCAACGTGGTCGGGAGATTAATCGATCGGGAGATCATTTCCTCCAATCATTCACAACTTCATTGTGTATTGTCTCTAGTGTACCCAACTGTCATTTCCTCCAATCATTGCCATCTCTACTCTATATTGTATCTTATGTACCCAACTTTCCTCTCCTCCAATCTTTGCCATCTCTATTCTATATTGTATCCAGTGTAACCAAATGTCATCTCCTTCAATCATTACCATCTTAATTCTATATTGTATATAATGTAACCAACTGTCATTTCCTCCAATCATTGCTATCTCCTTTCTATGTTGCATCTAGTGTACCCAAATATAATTTCCTGCAATTGCTGCCATCTAATTTCTATATTGTATCTAATGTACACAACTGTCCTCTCCTCCAATCATTGGCATCTCCTGACAGAGATTGATCCAAATGACAGTTCGATACACTAGATACAAAATAAAATGAACATGGCAGTTATTGGTCCAGAGGACAGTTGGGTACACAAGATAAAGAATAAAGAATGGAGATGACAATGATGATCTGAGGGGTCTCACCCTTTTCACAAATATTACAATGACTATATATACAGCACTTGTTTATTTAGCAATTATTACACATAAAATGTTCTTTTGTTTTTTGCCACAAATTGACACAGTTTTCTAGAATGACTGATGAACAATCCACCTTGAATGTTCAGTTCAGTGGATTGTGTAACATAATTAATCCCAGTTGTTTGCAATAATTTTTTTTTCTCAGCAACATAAAAAGCTCATGAGAAATGTTTTGTAGTTGGTAAAACTATTATCTATAAAAAAGGTTTTGCCCAACAAAGCCATAATCCTGGATATACTATTGGAGGTCTCCTACCATGTGAAGCAATGATTTAAATCTTAAGGGCCAGGGAAGGAAAGTTTTTTAAGTGATCAGTAATTGAGTAAAGGAAAGTGGGGAGGGGGTTTTGACTAGAACTTAAATAAAGGGGAGGTACCCGACCTGCATGTGTTGTGCTCACTGTTTATACAATATGTATTTATTTTGGTATTCTATATATGTCACAGCAGAAAGGTACATAACTATGTTTTTGGAAGGAGGGCAATAATAAAATGGTTGGTGTAGTTTTTTCATGGCAGTTGCAGAAACATTTTATAAGTGGTGGGCTAAAAGCCATTTTTTACTGTATATACTCAAGTATAAGCCACTGTCCCTAATTTTATCTACAAAAATGAGGAAAACTTATTGATTTGAGTATAAGCCGAGGGTGGGAAATGCTAAGTCAGATAGTGGAGTTTTCTAACTGAGAAAAGTATAGAGAAAGCACCATTGCCCCTAGAAATTAACAGGTGAATCTTAGTGTCACTCCCTAAAGCTGGGTACACACATGTTGATATGGGCCAGATCGTGTGCGCTCATGGCCATCTATCTTGCCTATATCATATGCGGCCATCCCAGTTTTCAAGTGTGACCAATCAAACACACTCGAAAACAGGGATATCGGACATGACCGTAAACCACAGTCAATGTCTGTTGCTTTGCATGAAAACCACGGGTCTCCATGCAAAGCATTGGCTGAGCTGGAGAGACAACAGAGCTGCTTATATCTGACAGCAGCGTGATGACGTCATCACCCTGCTGCAGGGAACATTGGATGGCTCCAATATCAAGCTTTTTGTGTTCCCTGCTTACATAAAGTTAGAAGAACACTGGTTTATTACAGGATGGGTTTTCAAGGCACTTTTCAGGATTCGAACATGAAAATAAGTTTCCACTAATGTTTGTAAATGAAAACTGCATGGACAGGTGCTTGAATTTTTAAATCCGTGTCAATGGTTGTTAGTAAAACACCCGAATTTAGGTGTACCAATACATTTGCCTATATAGCATATGTTATTTTAATGAAATAGGATGTTGTATCATTAGTTTTTACCTAAATAAGGAACAAATGTGCACTGATTTTCTGCTCCTTACAATCCTGATGTAGCTCGTTTTATCATTTATAATGGCACACAGAGATTTGTGCCAGCTTTTTAAGTTAATTAGATTTTTTTCCCAATTATGAACAGGTGTGTCTCATTAACTGGAGGAAACCTTGGGATTGTAGTGTCTCACTGGGAGGTATGGAATTAAAGACTTTCAAAGTTAAAAGGGCACAAAGCCTTCAGAAAATGTTTTGTGTCCTTTAAGTATATAAGATACAGTTTTAAAATAAACTGATTTTCTGTGTTTGTGTAGTATAAAGCAGATATGTGAAGCAGGAAAACACCTTTAGTAGATTGCTAAGGCTGTTAGCTTTGTTACAGAGATGAGTTATCATTTTGGGGCTCAACTCTTTATTTATTTACATAAAATGTCCTGTCTCTGGGGAGCCACCCCAAGAATAAATTGCTTTTATTTCAATTGTTTGTTTTTGCCATTTTCAATAACGTGGGACAACAAAAGAACAGGGGGAAAAACAACAGTGCAAAACAAAGAACACTCGATATGAACCCTTAGGCTATGTTTCCATTATGTTGGGACCCCTCCGCTAAGCATACACGCTTAGGGGGAGGTATTAACGTAGCAGATAGACTTACCTGCTTGGCAGAGGATCTGTCTTCAGTGCGCCAAGCCGCTCCGCCGATGTAAGGCTGAACGTAGTCTTGTACGTTCAGCCTCTGCACCGGCGGATGTGTAAACAGACTATACGCCGAGCAGGCAATGTCTGTGGGATACGTCCGGACCCCTGCTAAGCGAATTTGCTTAGCGGAGGGGTCCCGACATATAGTGATGGCCGAACTTCGGCCGTGTCCATCCGCGAACGGGCAGAGCGGACTTTTAAAAAAGTCCGCCGTCCGCCCGTTCGCGGACAGATTCAAATTCCCCGCCTCTAGGCGGGGAATTTGGATCGGAAAACCCGCATAGTTCCTGGTGTGCTAACCGGATGTGACGTTTTGCGAGCCGGTTGTTCACTGGAAGACTGGGTTCTCTACCCGGTCTTTCAGTGAAAAGATTCTTCCTGCGGCAGGACCTCGCTGCTTCTGATCCCACCGGAGGAAGAATAGAGGGCTTCTTCTCGCCGGTGAACAGGGCGGGTCGAACACCCGTACTGTCTGCTGGCGAGAGGGAGGGCGAACATGCTTGTTCGCCGCCGAACTGTCCGCCTTGCGGGCAGTTCGGCCATCACTACCAACGTATAAAGGAAACAAGCCCTAAGTTACCTGGCCATGCTGGCCATAGACGATTCGTTTCTTCACCAATTCTCCGGTAGATCGACTGTGCGTGATGATTTAGAAAAAAGTGGTTAGGATATCTGAAAAGCTTCAGACCTCCCTCCACCAAGAGTTTTACTGCTAGCCCAATGCCAGGATGTAGGGACTTTGAGGCCACCTGAGTATAAGTGACATGTATTGCCCCCTCACATGGGAGGATTTAAACAGAAAAGTCCATAGTCGAACATGAACAAAATCATCAAAAAACAACAATTAAAAAAGTCAGAAGAAATAGAAAACATGAACAAAGTCTAAAAGAGTTCATACAGTCTTTTTAGCCTGGAGAAGTCAGAAGTATTATCTTCTCCCTTTATTGTGTGGACGTACGGCAGATAATAATTTGCGATGTCACTGTGTCGCCAGATGGGGTATTGTGGAGAAATTACATCCAAGCCTGAATACAGGTTTATTTTGTACAGCCTTAGACCTCGACGCGCGTTTCAAGTTTTTTATCAGGAGGTTCAGCCTTTTTGGAGTGTATGAGGTAAAAAACAGGTTTAAGATGGTCTCAAAGCATGGGGCTTATGCGAGGAACGTGGAAGCACTGTCTAAAATATAGGGTAACCATGGTCCATCGCCTCAGGGCTCCAGCACTTTCACTCCAGAACCCGGTCTTCAGTGAAAAACTGGCTCGCAAACCCAGATGTGACGACAGTGACGTCACATCCGGTTAGCACACCAGGAACTTTGCGTTCCAGGATGCGTTACAGTCGCATTTTTCAGATACAGTCGGGTTTTCCGATTCAAATTCCCCGCCTAGAGGCGGGGAATTTGAATCTGTCCGCGAACGGGCGGACGGCTGACTTTTTTATGAGTCCGCTCCGCCCGTTCGCGGACGGACATGGCCGAGGTTCGGCCATCACTACTGAAAACCAAAAAAACAAAGTTTTAAAGAGAGAGAAAATGGACAGAGTGAGGCCTTTGGCGTATTAAAATAAATCACTGTGTTCAAATAAAGAGGAAATATTTTTGAATAGATTTGATGGAGTTTCTCGATCTTATCCTGCAGGATTATGTCTTGCTTCCGTTATAAAGATACCAAGAACGCTTATGTTTAACTTGAGTGACGAGTCAACCATGCTTTAGCTAAGACCTTCTTACCTGACGTGACAATGAAATTCAAAAGTTTCAATTATTTTCTAGTGCACAAAGCAGGTTTGAGGCCATAGAGAGCTTTAGCTGGTTTCCTCTTAATGCTTTAACCAAGGGTGGTATATACCAAATGGTATACCCCCCCCCCCGTCCTAAACACATGTCATCTTGGGACAACCCCAATATCTTGGGATATCCCTCATATATTCAATATTTTTCAAAGTACCCTACTGTGCACACCACCTAAAGAAGTTGTCAGAAGAACAAGGGAAATTAAGCAAAGTTACGGGGTACCATGTACAACCACAGGAGTAGCTTGTTATTAGTTTAGACTGCAGTTGTGATGATAAAGCAGTAATTTATAGTTTGCCAGTTCCCCACATCAAGGGTGCAACCAAGATACAATTCCCCTGATGAAACATATATTTTGAAAACACAATATGCAGGCCCAGGAGGATTTTGGTAACATTAATGTTATGATAAAATACTTTTTTTTATTGAGACCTGCTTTAAAGAATAAAAAATAACAGTTGTTTAGAAAATACTAGAAGGTGGATCAACAGTTGTTAGTACACTGGCTGCAGTCACCTGTTTCCTAGCACAGAAAAAAAAGATCAAGCTGCTTTTTACAGGTTGCCTGAGGACATGTTTGAATCTACTTTTGTGAACTGTTTTTGTTTTTATTAATGGTGATAGTTGCATTCCTTTATAACATACATCATGTTGCTAGAATTATAGAAGGAATGTAGATCTAATTGGGGGCAAGTTTAGCTTACAGTTCAAAGATAGACAAGTACAGACTTGCACAAATTATTGGTACAAATGGTTCTTTTAATATATTCATTTTAAGTCTATTCAAATGTCATGGCAGTTGCCACAAATATAAAAAAACACTATTACAATGAAGTTAAGAAATACATTCTTTACAAAAAAAATTACATATCAATATAATGCAGACTCCAGATGACTCCTTGGATGGTCAATTTTAGTCCGATCCCATTAGTTCAGCTGGGGACGGCTGCCCCCAGCCAAAGTAATGAGCTGCAGATGCAGAGTGCCGTCCGATTCTCTGCACTAGCGGGCGGGCATGATGACGTCATCACGCTGCCTGCTACTGCATAGAATCGGAAAAGGAATAGACAGTACATCGTACCGTCTATTCCCAGCCTTAGTCTTTGCATTGTGGGTCTGTGTGTGCCACACTAAGCATGGACAACAGAAAGAGTAGAAGAGAACTGTCTGAGGAACTTGTGGAAAAATATCAACAATCTCAAGGTTACAAGTCCATCTCCAGAGATCTAGATTTGCCTTTGTCCACAGTGCGCAACATTATCTTGAAGTTTGCAACCCATGGCACTGTAACTAATTAGTGATGAGCGGCATAGGCAATATTCGAATTCGTGATATTTCGCGAATAATTATATTAATATTCAATTCTATATTCGGAAATTTTATATTTATATATATTTAAATTATATTCGCGGTATGACCATGTATTGCGAAAATCATATTCGCATTGCGAAAATTATATTCGCATCGCAAAAAGCTTTAAATTGAATGGTCACATGCTATGTTTATTTTCACAATGCGAATATTATTTTTGCAATTCATGGCCATATTGCGAATATTCGGAATTGCAAATATCCGCCGACATATTCGAGATAATTGCGAATTCTCGAATTGCCGATATTCACGAAAAATATTCGGCATTCGAATATTCGAGCTCAACACTATAACTAATCTCCCTGGCTATGGACAATTGATGAAAGGTGTCAATGCAGGATAGTCCGGATAGTGTATAAGCAGCCCCAAGGTTCCAAGGAAATTCAAGCTGTCCTGCAGGCTCAGGAACATCATTATCAGTGCGAACGATCCATCGACATTTAAATAAAATGTAATGCTATGGCAGGAGGACCCCACTGCTGACACAGAGACATACAAAAGCAAGACTACAGTTTCCTAAAATGTACTTGAGACAATGAGACCAAGATAGGGCTTTTTGGTAAAGCACATCATTCTGCTGTTTACTGAAAACAGAATGAGGCCTACAAAGAAAAGAACACAGTACCTACAGTGAAATATGGTGGAGGTTCAATCATGTTTTGGGGTTGTTTTGCTGACTCTGGGTGCCTTGAATGTGTGCAAAGCATCATGAAATCTGAGGATTACCAAAGGATTTTGGATTGCACTGTAGAGCCCAGTGTCAGAAAGCTAGGTTTATGCCCGAGATCTTGGGTATTCCAACAGGACAATGATCCCAAACAAATGTCAAAAGGCACCAGTATGGATAGCAACAAAGTGCAGGAGGGTTCTGAAGTGCCCAAAAAATTGTCCAGATCTAAATCCTATTGAACACCTGTAGAGAGATCTTAAAGTTGTTGTTGGGAAAAGGCACCTTTCCAAAAAGAGAGATCTGGAACAGTTTGCAAAGGAAGAGTGGTCCAAAATTCTGGGTGAGAGATGTAAGAAGCTTATTTATGGTTATAGGAAGCGACTGATTTCAGTTATTTTTTTCAAAGGGTGTGCAACCAAATATTAAGTTAAGCTTAATATTTAATAATAATTAATAATTTTGTCCAGCCCATTATTAGTTTTGTTCCAATACACAAAGGGAATAAACATGTGTATAGCAAAATGTGTTACTGCAATACTTTTATGTGAGATATTTTTGCTTTTCTTAAAAAATTCCTGGGGTGCCAACAAATTCAGCCATGACTGTATATTCCTTAAGGTCACCATAAAATATACAATTCTTCTTTTTAGTTTTACCAAAACCATGTAATATGAGGAACTTTCAAAACTATTCAATCAATCTGTATGCAATAATTGAGGCCCCTGTACTACATACGGTAGTTGTAGAGCTAAGTTAAATAGTACAAAGAGATTAAAAAGTGTGTGATGTGCTGACCTCCTGTTAAACAACCAATTACAGCAACTCTATTCTAACCCTATGCAGCAATAACTGAAAACCACCTGGGGAATGCAACATGAACTGTTACCCAGATGGTTTTCGGTTGCTTGTTCCATAGGGTTAAAATGGGGGGGTGTTTATAAATGCTCTGTGCAGACACTTTTCATATGGAAGAGTTAAACAATTAAGGCAGTAAAATCTAAAAAAAAAGGGTGCAACATACCTGATCGGTGTAGGTAAAAGGAAGCAGATCTGCAGAGGATGGCCTGTATAAGGGACAAAGCAATGCACAGTTCAATGTTGTGTTGCAAGTTACAAATACAAAAATAGTTGAATCCCTAGGGGGTTTAAGGTTATTGATTCAGTTATTACCAAAATGTTGGTATTAATCTCAGCAAAAACAGCACCATGAGCTTCATGGACTGGGTTTCCATGGCTACTTCTACTGCCCATTCAAAATGGGTCTATGATGCACCTGTACACACATGCAGTTTACAGTGTTTTTATTTGTGTGATGTGACACTGTAGGAAAGTAGAGCTCCCCTTCCAGCACCGCGTGTACCATACATACAAGGGGACACCTGTCTGGCAACTTCTAGATGTTTCTCCCCTGTCACGTTCACACCCCTGGGTTCTGCAGACTCTAGGTAAGCCTCTCTTTGGCATATACTGCCATTTCATCTAAGCAAGCAGCCAGGCTCACACAGTCTCTCACCTTAACAGGTTCTTACTCACATCCCACAATAAGGGTCTAATACACAATGACTTTGGTGCAGATACGGTGCCCTTTACTGATGTTACACTGCACTTCGTACAGTCCACGCCATGCCATGTCAGCCATCTGGGAGCCGCCGCTGCTGGTATCAGTCTCTGTTCTAGTTCTTCACCTGATGACACTTTAGGCTAGGGGTGCCCTTGCCCCCAGCTGGGGAACAAGGATGATATACTTAGTCAAATCCCTGCACACTCAGGTTCTCTGGATCTGCAGGTCTGCATGGCCTACCTTCCACAAGATCCTTCAGAGCTCTCTCATTGCTCTCTCCTCCTCACGATGACCATGCTCCTCCCCTTGTTTGGGCCTTACATTTCCTCTGTCCCAAGGCTGACCACTTCCAAATGGCTTGTCATGTTTACATCAGTAGGAAGGTTTCATTATCCTTTTACTTATCCAAAACTGTTACTAACATTGCACCTGTCTTGCCCATCAATAGTTACATCACACTTGCTGATTTCTTAATAAAGCACAATTAACTCCTCACCCATTTGGTACACATGCACAACCCTCCTTCCCACAGCACGAATACATGTCTGATGTGACGTGTCCATTGAAAATGTGGATGTGTATTGACCGCTTGTTAGCCTATTGGTAGCAGCCCGGAAATCACCATTAGGAGTTCTCCCAGTGTTGCTGGAGTTTGAATTGCTACAAATATTAAGTGTCGTCTTAACAAAACTATATAAGAAGGGACTTTAAATATAATAATATACATTCGAAATTGCAAATATCAGCCAGCATATCCACAAGCGAATTCTCAAATAGCCAAATTTGGCGAATATATTTGCAATACAAGTACGCTATTGTCACCCCATGAACCATGTTATTCCATTGTTTCTTCGTGATTAAAGCAACACAAAAATTGATGCAGTCTATCCTCCATCTAGGATAGCTTGTAACCCCGAGATAGCTCGGGGTTATTGGCCATGTGTTCATTTGTTGTTCACCCCAGGGGAGCCCCTTGGTGTAACAGCTCAAATTCGGGAAAGCCCAAGGTGCTCAAAGTCTGCCCTTGTGCCTAGTCCTCGGTAAAGTAGGCGAGTTTGATCAGGCATCATTTGCTCCTTTGGGGCTAGGTCTTGGGGTACATGCACATCAAGTTTAGGGCCCGTAGCCCCTACGGGGCTGGAGAACCAGGGGCCCAAATTCATAAAGTTTTGGGTTCTTGTGAACTAAAGGAGCAGGAGAACTGTGCTCCAGAATGTGCTCCTTGCCCAAAAGAACTTGGCACTTACTTTTTGCATGATGTGCCCGACTTTGGGAGCACTTCCAGCCCAGTTCCTGAAGTGCAAGGAACTGGTTCCAACCTTAAACTCACCATTTTATACTCCCCCCACCTCCCATTCATCTCACTTTGGGGTCACAGTTCTCCAGAACCAAGGGCGCTAGAGACCCCCAATTAAGAAGGATTGTAGGTATGGACTTTGGCTACAACCATGCAAAATTCTGGGTCTCTAGCCCATTGAGATCGAAATGTGTGGTCATTCTACAAGCACATTTCGACAGAGCTTAGGGCACCTAGTAGTCAAAGAGGCCCTATGCACTCGCATACTTTGCATATCGGGAGAAACGACCCTGCTAGAAAGGATCCTTTTGTGTCACAGAGCAGCAGGTGTGGACCCACTGTGCCACGTGTCTGACCTCCTCTAAGGGCGTTGTCTAAGTGAACCCACTCATTCTTCACAATACCCCTGAAGGTGGGCATAGACTTTTCCGAGGGGAACACCAGGTCGCTACTTCTGGAGGGAGGGTAGGAGCACGAGGCAGCTGGTCCAACAGACAGCAGGGAAAGCTTCAGGGACACACGGTCAGCCAGACCGTGTAACATGACGGGCAGCGCAGGTACAGATCAGGTAGCAGGAGAGTGCAGAGGAGCAGGTAAGTGTTAACAGGTAGCAGTCTCAGAATACAGGTGGGGCTCTGTATCACAGGAACAGCAATGGCAGGCAGTGCTTAGCATAACACAGAGACCTTAATACTGAGGCAAAGCTGAAATAGCAGGGTTCCTTATATAGCTGGAGGAGGTCCACTATTGGTCAGCCAGGTCACATGACAAAAACCTTAAATCCCAGGAAATGACACGCGCTGGTGTTTATGGAAGTGTGTAGGAACAACAGCATCACCACTGAACAGGTCGCTTAGATCTGCAACAGTAAAAAAGGGAGATGGCGTGTACGGCAGCCGCCGTTACACTATGTTTGTATACTATCCCCCCACAACACAGAAATCAAAGCTAATTCAATCAATAAAGATTTATAATTAGTTAGTCCTCTAGTTCCTTTATTACATTGCGTTTTCATCAGAATAACTGTATACACTTTAAAAAACAAAGCTTCTTTTGTACAGTTTTCTCAAGGAGTGTCTTATTTCTAATCAGTTCTCAAAATACTTAACTGAGACATTGGTCTACGTTTCTCAGTCAAAAATAATTTGTGTGAAAAGCAAGACAACACAAGCTTACCAAGACGGCATGGTTTGGTGGTTTAAAAACATTTAACAGTTCAGCTTGAGGTACAATCATCAAAGTCACTTTTTTTTTTCTTCTATTTTAAAATGAACGCCCTTATATTAAATGCTTTAACAGTCCTCCACACAAAGCCAGACTTCTACATTTTTCCAAATAGCTGTGGAATGTGTTTGAAGAGCGGCACTACAATGCCTTAACAATGCGAACATCACGAGCTATTCTAAGTGTTGGAAACATATTACAATTTAAATGCACTGACTTCAAATATTTTTGTCTGCTGAAGTATTTTAAGTTCCAGCTAATTATATCTAATTGTAATCATGATGTCTTTTGCATGTTTAAGATATTTTCCTGTGAGCTAGCCGAGACCATACAAAGGATGTGATAGCTTTTGTATATAAAAACCATTGGTAAGTGCCATCAAATTTTAAGAGCTCACATCTCAAAGGTTTCATGTAACTGATGAAGTTCCAGGAAAACAACATGAGCTTAAAAAAAATAAAAAATTAAAAGAAACCAAAAGCAATGTGAGAAGTGTAAAGACAATATCCAAATCACATTTTTATGGGCTGTTTCACTTTAGTCTTTTGACTTACCGTATAAGCTGACCCACATATTAGGAACCCAATTTTACCCCCCCCCCCAAAAAATTTTTTCAAACTGAATGACTCAAATACAAGCCTAGGGTGCAAAATGCAGCAACTAAGGCACAAGAATACACTTGATGAAACTCCTGAGCCCTTGGACTGGGCTTGTCCATGGGAGAAGAATAGTCCAATACTCTGTGATTACTTTTCTAGAAAGTTTCTGGAAGGTGTTTGATGAACCTGGCCGTGCTACTTCTGCTGCCAATCAGATTCTTCAGCTGCAACAAGGGACTCTCACTGTTGGTCAGTATGCGGTCTGCTTTTACACTTTGGCTACAGAGCTGAACTGGAACAATGAGGCCCTCACTGCTGTCTTCTGGAGGGGTCTCGCTGGTTGAATCAAGGACAAACTTGCTGGGAAAGATCTTCCTACGTATTTTGATAATCTCATATCCCTGTGTGTTAAGGTGGACATTAGCTATCTAGAGAGAGCACAGGAATGTCAACACAGCCAGCGGCCCATCAGACTTGCCCCCAAGTTCCAGAACCCTGTGCTTCCTCCTGAGCAATTGTAGTGTCTTGGGGTGCCATCGTAGTGTGCAACTTACACAAGCAGTTTCTTTAGAAGAATGTCTTTTGCTCAGCACACTGCCACAAAACTCACACACCAAGAAAACGGAAAGGCCAGCCACGAAATAGGGGATATTTACAAGTTTACTAGCAGGAAGGCTCTCACACCAAGGGGGGGAGGTAGGCAGTCCTTGCCAGGAAGTCACACTTCAGTGGATAATTCACCCAGGAATCCTGCATCCAGGGACACGTTTGGAGGATCTACCTTGCATCAGGTCAGTGAGCCCAGAATGTTCTGAGGAGCTAACATTTATAGACTCCCAGAGGAGTTTGCTTGAGGCCAGTAGTAGGGCAGATAAGTAGGTGTGGAGAGCGGGTGCACAACCCTTAAGGGTACAAGCACCAAACAAACATATATATAGTTAATACATGGGTGTAATATACAGGGCAGCTATATATACACAATAAAACATATACACAAGTTGTCACGGCGGGTGACACCGGAGCAGTGGTGACACGGAGGGATCTAGGGTGTGGACCCACTGGGCCAACTTGCACGATTGGCAGGGGTGCAATCTGGGGTGCGGAGTCTAAGGGACTACCCGGTATTCACCAGAGCTCCCTGCGAAGGGAGTTGGATTTGGCTGCGGGTAATCCCCAGGTCGCAGTCCCCAGAAGAGCACCCGTGCAAGTTGGCTAGCTGAATAGGTATGTGGTACAATACGCTTAAGTGTAACGGAAGTCTATGTAAACTTGCCAAGGTCAGAAGCCGGGAAGTCAGACGAGATGCGGGTATGCAGTACCGAGGGTTGAAGCGAAAGCGTAGTCCAAGAAGCAAGCAAGGGGTCAGGAGCCGGGAAGTCAAACGAGATGCGGGTATGCAGTACCGAGGGTTGAGGCGAAAGCGTAGTCCAAGAAGCAAGCAAGGGGTCCGGAGCCGGGAAGTCAAGCAGGAATCAGACGGAAAACTCATGGGAACACAAAGTACAGGCGTCTTCCTGTCAGCTGATCCAGCCAGATAAACACCCGGAGGGAGGAGCGACCAAGGAGGAGTGCAGGACCACAATGTCCAGCAGTGGGAGCTCCAGAGAGGCGGAAGGTTAACCCTAGGTGTCATGGATTCCAGAGCTGGAAGCAGACACAGATCCACCAGTCCTGTTAGGATCTGTGACACAAATGAATAGGCCCTGTCACTACCCTAAGCTAAAGAAAACTCATGAATAGATAAGTATTAATAACAATGCAGTTAAATGCACAATTAGTGCCATTTACTGGTCACAACACAATCAGTTGAGTTGGATAGGTCCCATATTTCTGAGGAGGAGTGCTGTTGACGCAGAACCTTGAACCTTTGTCTGTATTGTGATGGAGAAGGACATTTCAGAAATAACTGCCGACACCCAAAAGCCAGTGTCTAGGTCAGCAGGAGGAGACTAGCCTAGGCAACACTTTATTTCCTCCTCCATCTAAGATTATCCATACAGCTTTCATGAAAGCATCTCCCCTGCTGAGAGGAACTACTCAATTGGAGACAGGGAGCTTCTGGCCATTAAACTGGCTCTTAAGGCATTTGCTAGAAGGGGCGCGTCATCCTGTGACTATCTACACAGACCACCAGAGAACCTGCAGTACCTTCAAACTGCTCAGAGTCTTAATGCACAACAGGCTCGCTGTGCGCTTTTCTTCTCCTGGTTCGACTTCACCCTATGTTACTTTAAGAAGCAGGATGTGGATTCATTTATCATTGATCCTGCGCATGTATTTCCAGCACCCCCTTGTCAGATTATGCACCCCCCCTGGCAAGTCATTGGTGAGGCCTGCACAAAGGTCACGAGTATTGGCCTCGGGACATGCATCTAAGCTTGCTGGACATCATGGTCAAAGAAAAACGCTAGACCTTATTCTTCGGAATTACTGTTGGCCATCTGTGAAAAAGTCCCTTTTCACAATTATTTGAAATCAGTCTAGCGATCAGTTCAAGACGCACTCCAACGGTCCTCTGCCCATGCTAAGAAGTGGGCAGACATGAGAAGGAGTCTGGCTCATACCTGTCAAGTTTGGGCATCACCAAACCGGGGGGCATACAGTGACGTCACTTCCGGTACATGGATCGTGGTTCTTCCGCGTTCCACGTACCGGAAGTGACGTCACTGACGTCATCCGCTGGCCTTTTGGCTGATCTAGCAGGGAGAGAGCGTTACTCTCCCTGCTAATGTCCCACCCGCTTGTGCTGATAATGTGCGAGGTGGGACATTAGCAGGGAGAGTTACACCCCCTCCCTGCTAGATCAGCTCGATTTCAAGAACAGGGATTTCTTGAAATCGGGATTTGGCTGGGAAAGCCACATAAAAACTTGACTTTCCCAGCCAAAACGGGAGGCTTGACAGGTCTGATCTGGCACATGAATTTGCCTGTGGGAAAAAGTGGGGCTTTCTACTAAACACCTTCGCCTAAAGATGCCTTGGAGTAAGTGTAACTATGGAGCGCAATCTGGGGGCTCCCAGCAGCATAACCCATCACAGGGGTGAACACCGGGAGGCCCCTTAGACTCTGGTTTATAATTTTCTGGTGGCCCAGTATGTTTACTACTCAGGTGGTTCACCCGTGACACTTGACATGACTATTAGGCTCATTTAAATGCTACAGCAGCCGTTTCCCAACCTTTAACCTCCTAACTAGTTTTTTTTCCCAAAAGTGACATCACAACACTCACGCTCTGGGGTTCTTTCCTCCATCCTAACTTCCATGCACACAACCCTTCTTTATATCTTCAGCAATTGTGGGGATGATACCATGTTCAGGGGCTTAGTAATTTCAGATTACTGAAATTTACAAAAAGCAATTCCACCATCTCTAGTAAGTAAGATGATTGCTCTTGTTAACATTTCACAGCCCAAGTTTCAGCAAGTGTGGCCACTCTGAGCTGGACTTGGCTTACAGTCATCATACATCATAACTTATCATTAACCAAAACCATAAAACATATCATATGACCTTGATTCCATTACAGTAGTCCTATCACAACTAGCAAGCTTCTCAGCAACTGTGTTCCCCATTCAGCTATAGCCGGTCTTCTGCATGAGATGAGGGAACTGGCAACTCCAATGGCAGAGAGCAGGGCTTCCAGCTTCAATCAGAGATCTCACTTCCTGCTACTGATGATGCGCATCCCCTCCAATCTATGGACCCCAGGTTGGGAACCACTGTGGTAGAGAAATTACATTTAAGTTCCTATAATCCTTCCCTACATGTCCAACAGAAGTCACAAAGTCTGGCAGCCATATTTGCGATATTTATCATTTATCTTGAGTATATGTCTAATGTAATTTTCAGTACATTTTGAGTAGTGTTGATCATGAATATTCAAATCATTATTGCGAATATCAGCACTTCGAGAATTCGCGAAGATCTTGACTATAGTGCTTCATATTCATAATCTTGAATATGCAAGATTCTGTGGAAAGTACCATGCATTATGTTCGCAACGGTAATATTGGTGAGATCATGAATTCACAATATTTTGAGAAGACGAATATTGACTACGCTGTTCATCACTAATTTTGGGTGCTAATTCAGATTATTCTCAAGTATATACATGTGGATCATGCATTTTATCATGCATTAGCATTCTCCTAAGACAACCATTAGACCAAAAGGCATCCAAAAGTCATAGAGGCTGATACTTTGGATGGGGTGTATCACCCAAGGATTGATTCCCCAAGGTGGTGGGTATCGATTCCCTGAACGATCGGTGAATGATTGTTCAGCGCGGTGATGTAACCACGTTACGACTGATCGTTCAATGATCAAAGGGGAATCTATACGTGTATGGATAGCTTTAAACATGTTTGTAGCAGGGTATAGTATGTTTGCAGCTTAACCCTCTAGGCGTTACAAGCTTTTCCCGCCTTTTTTAAAACCCTATGTTTGACATACGTGAAAGCCAACAGATGTGTCTACACATCTGTTGGTGTGATCCAGTGGTATTATTCAAATCAATGCAGAACACTGCGTTGAAATTAACGCAACATAAGCCAATGCAAGAAGAAAAAGAATTGAGTCAGTTGAAACGTAATGGTATGCATTTTTGATGCGCTGATCAATCTGTTCATGGTAAAGAACACACGCTAAAAAAGGACACCTCACAAATACATTCCTTAACACATCCCTGACAGATCCCTACTGACACACATCCCTGACAGATCCCTGATACTTTGGATGGGGAACCCTCCAAAGGATCACCCAAGGATTGATTCCCCAAGGTGGTGGGCTGTTACGCCTCCACAGGGGTAATGACAGTTGCTACCAACGACAGAGGGAGGAGTCTGTGTCTGTAGAGCCTGGTTTTCAACCCAGAGCCCCCCTAATGGGAGATGGGCCGATGTCCCTTGAGGGGGCACCGGTGGTCTTTCTGCGGCAGGCAGGACAGGTCTCCCTCTATCGCCAGCACCCCTATGTGTGACGGAGGTACGGGTGAGACTACCCCACTGTGGAAGTAGTACTAGTATAGGAATGGTCGAGACAGGTTCCGAGGTCGCAAGGGCAGGAGAGGTCAATGAAGTCAGGACGAGCAGAGGGTCAAGGCAGGCGGCAATCAAAGAGTAGTCCAGTAATAGTGCTAGGGTCGGGATTCCAGAGATCGGGTCAACGAGGAAACAAGCCAAGGTTCGGTACATGGGGAGTCGGTCAAGAGAGGGGATAAGGAATCGCATAAAGCACTTTAACCACAACTGAACTGCAATCAACAGCACTCTCCATTGACTGACACAGATCTTTATACTGGTACTGATTACCCACCCCTCCCCTCTACAGGAAATGACTGCAGAGAGGAGGGGTGTATGTTTCTTTAAATTGTGCACACTCGTGCGCGTGCCCGCGTAGTAATGCAGGCCCGCGCATGCGCACTTCGGCGGTGGCCATTGCTCTGCACGCCGGCTGCATGCAGAGCCATCCCCAGGTCAGGGGCACCCCATGGCTGAGGTATACCCCTACTACCCCAGGTAAGGATCACCCTGGGGGAGAGGCTGCGTCACCTGGAGACCCCATTAGCCACACTGGGGACCCCGACGGCGCCGCACTCCCCCCAGGGCTAAACGGAGGCTGACATGGGCATCGATTCCCCAAACAATCGGTGAAGAGGACCTCTGCAATGAAATTCCCACAACACCTACAATGATTCCCACAACACCTACAATTAACTCCCTCTGACGCCAGCCCACCCTAGTCAATGAACCTTTACTGTACAAAATACTCAGTTGGTTCTTGCTTTTCTTCCACTTTTCTTCAAACAATACACACCTTAAAAGGGTGGCTTATAAATCATTACACAACAATATGTGTGAAATTAAAAATAATTTTACCGGAGTTGCAGGACAAGATAAAAAAAGTAGAATATAATAGAAAAATAGGCTGTATTTATTGTTGTTTTGAAGACAACACAAAATAGGACTGTTGTGTCGGGCGAGCACAGTGTGTAAAGCTACTCGCTCTACCAGGTTCTCAAGATGGATGTACTCTGTTCGTTTGCCAGGCTGAGCTCATACCCCAATAAAGCGGAGGTCCACGTTTCAGTGGCCACTACCAACCTGCTGGAAACCATCGGCTGGGTGTTCTTTGGACTCTCTCCTAGATCCAGTAGTCATCAAGTGAAAATTGGCAGAAGAAGCCCAGAACATTCTAAGGGACTACTATTTATGTCCTTAGACAGGGACTGGCTTCAGGCCTGTAACTGGGCAGATTAGCTTAGCTACTTTTTGGAGGGAAAAAGAAGAGAGGAAAACACCCAGCCATCACTCATGCTTCCAGAAACTTGTCAACAACAGGTGCAACCCTTAAGGGGACACACACCAACTCATAAGGCAAATAATACAGCGCATATTATACAGTTATGTGGCCCCTTCTCAGGTCACTACACTACACTACCAAGTACGACTTGGAAGACGTACTTGGAGAAATATTAGCCACATTCAAGCTTCCAACTCTGGAAATAGACATGATAACATTGACATGAATATGGGCCCACCCAACTGTATCTACCGTATATGCCGGCGTATAAGACGACTGGGCGTATAAGACGACCCCCCAACTTT
>CM070033.1:28786840-28801598 GCA_036250615.1 Ptychadena robeensis
CCCCCCCCCCCAGTTTGGGAACCACTGACCTACAGGAAAGTTCCCAATCTCCCAAGAAAGACTTTTGCTGCTTCCTGCTCTATCCATGAGACAAAAAGTTAAGTAAAATGGCATCAAAGAGACACAGACAAAACACTCTACAGAGATTGTAATTAATATAAAAATCCATTTCGTTCTCAAAATAACTACATATGCCATTATTCATGTCACCATTATCCAGGAATGTTTTTTTATAATATCCTATCTTCTCTATAAAAAAACAAATGTATGTATGCAAATTGAACTGGCTAACATTCTCCCACAATATGAAGTATGCATTACTACAACAGAACATGTTCTCATATAAACAAAATAAATTACACTGAAAGGACTACATGGACCTAACTCAGCGAGAAGATAAGCAGATAATTTTAGATGTTTTTGTTGTCGTGCTCTTATCAGCCGTGTTCATAACTCATCTTCCACTATTTTTATCGGGCATTATCATGTAGGTGGTCTAGTGCATCTTAGCTGATCTCAGAGAGGGAAGAATTTCATGTGCAGCAATCCAACATTTTTATCATTAAAACCCAGGAAAAGAGCAATTATTAACTCAGACTGTGTTACTTTGTTTGGATTAATGCACTCTCAATGAAGCAGTAAAAGCATTTCCACTTGTTTGTCCTGTTCTTTCTCTTTAATGTTAATATATCAATGTTGCTACAAAGTGTTTCTGAAGCGTTATTTATTATAAACTTATACTTGTCTTTTCTTATATCTTTATGTCTAATAGATTTTTCCAATTACAGACAGCAGAGGGCAGCAGAGAAATTGTTCTCATTTTGCTTGGTGGCCCTTCGGTACTCTAAAACCTCTACAACTCTACAACATCTTAATGCTGATTATCTTATGTATTTTCAACTTTATGATTTTGGTCATAGTTTTTGCTCAACACAAACAACAAATTGATTTTCTACAAAATTTTTATAGGGCAACCAAGGAATGATCTAACTTTTTACCTCACTAGGCCTGCTTTATTGTAATAAAGACTATGACAACATACCTTAACACCACCATACATAGTATGTACCTCCCACATGGAAAAAACTATATTTGATCAATGTTTGTTCAATTGATCAAAAGCATAATTGAAGGAAGCCGATCTTAAACACACCAAAATGTCTGCCAATGGATGTATAAGGTATCACATAGGGAAACCGATTTTGGATCAATTTTTCCCATTTCATTCCATCTGAAATGTCAGAAAATAATTGTTAATTCTATAGAATGATGTTCTTTCCAATGGTAAGTGATGTGTGTGGGGGGGGTATAGAAAGGAGCCGTTAGGATAGTGTATAAATAGGTGGTGGCAATGCATATCATTCGTTCAAAGGTTAGGAATCGCCCCTAAATGCATCATGTCCAGCAGTAGGTAATAACAACAGTGTTTTAGAAACAAAATGTAAACCATTACTAAATTATTATATTACAATGATAACAGCAATTTAAAATAGCAAATGATTATTTCATATACTATTTTCAGAAACACTCAAAAAAAACTTTGATTGTCATGATCAATCCATCGGGTCACCAGCTGCAACATGCCGGCACCAGAAGTTTCAATATGCTAATAAGGTCGGGAAACCAAACACTTGCCCGATGTTACCAGACCAATAAAAAAAATTTCTACATGTCCGATCACTTTCTGATCGAAAATGTCACCAATTTCAATCAAATTTGATCTATCATACCATGTGGACCTGCACAGATTTCATGCTGATCAACTACTTTATATTGGGTTTTATCGATCGTAAATATTATCGGTATGTGTATGGCAGGCTTAAGTATACTTATTATTTTAATTGAACCAAAACCGATCACTTTTCGATCGTTTATTTTTGGTCAATTTAAATCGATCGGTTTAGGACGATTAAACGGGAAAATTGAAACGTGTATCGGGGCCCTTAGGATCACCAAGTTTCAAGAAGTGTTTCCTAATAGTAGAAAAGAATTGCCTGCCATCTCACTTAATTTGAACATGTAGATAATTCACTCTACAACTGCAGTCTATAGATTGATATTGAGGAGTCTGGACTTCTACAACTGACAGCTGCATAAAACAGTACCTAGTCATGTGATCAGATCATGAATAGTTAAATATATGAAGTCATGGAATTTGTTATCTAAAATATTATATAATGACATAAAACATGTTTTACATGTAACATAACTAAAGCTCAAGATGAAAAACTGATGCTGGGTGTTTGACCAGATTTTGAAAATACATTTCTGCCTCCGACTTACCTTGCCGTTTGGAATCAGTGTATCTGTTTGTATAGAAGATGACCCTCTGCTTTGTCTAAAATCTGATTGCTTTCATAATGCACCATTTTAGTTGTGGGCAGCTCTTCATTTCAAGTCTTCCTGGTTCAGAGCACTCCATGTATCTACAGGATCTGGAGGAGTGCATGAGTCCTGTTGCTGATGACATCCATTACAAATAACTGGCCAATCAATTTTGGAAAGTCAGTTCACGTTTGATAACGCTAACCTTTTAAACAGTTAGTGTGGGGAAATCTACCAAAATAGGTAAAGGCTTATAAATGAAAGGTATAGAAATTATTTGACATTAAGTTGTCTTTTTAGCTATATAACTACCATATTAATTATTAATTAAAGCGGACCTGTACATTAAAATGACACTTAGCAATCAACGATTCAAAACATATAGAACAATAAAAATATACAAGCAAAAAATTGTTTGGTATTCTCCTTTTTCTTTTAGGACCCTATATTGTCCTGAAAACCTGGCAGTGCTGCACCTTGCCCGGCACAAAGAGACTTGTGAAGGGTGACATCACTCCCTTAGTGGGTAATTTAACAGTGTGGAGGTGTGAAGCTTCTAATATAAAGGGGTGTGTGGCTCAAGGATATGAGGCACACAACCTTTAAGTTAAGCACTGTAAATGATAAAGTAAAAGATAAAATACTCTGATCTCCTTTCAGGCCAGTTGTTAAAGTGTTCCATTGATCCTACTGAACCCTACAGCACCTGCCTAACCAGGAAGTGATATCATCCATAACCAGGAAGTGCTTATCACAAACTCCCAACAAATATAAAATAACTTAAATAAACTAAAAACAAAAATAAAAGGGAACAAATTGCTACTGAATCATCAGCACAAGCAAAGTCAATCATATATGGGTCAACCCCCATGTGATCACATCACATGCATGGTATGGAATTTCCTATTTAATTGACTTAAACCAATCAACTTCTAAGTAGGGCCATTCAAAATGGTGATCTATCTGTCCCTATTGCGAGACATATGGGGTTTCATCATAATTATGATTTACACTGTTTTTCCTTTTCGGTTCAATCTAGAATCATTGAAGATGAACGTGGAGGGGACCCTGATAGGTCACTCCTTCAGTTAGAACAAAAATGGATTTACAGGCTTAAGGCCACCTTCCATCCGGGCCTTAATGACTGTATTAGTTACAAACCATTCTTTTAGACTTTATTGGTCAGCTGACCAACCCAGACCTATATTTGTCAATGGTCCCACGCTCACTCTAATCATGAACCTATTTACTCCTGACTGGGCAATGTGATAATCCACTGGTAGTGAATAAAATTTTATTTATTCACACTCTTTTCTACATTCTTTCACAGATCTTGAATGTTGTTATTACTATGTAACGCTTTGCCAATACTTCTCAGCTAATCATGTAATAATGTTTGGCTTAAGTATACAGACTATATCTGTCAATTATTGTATGCATTTTACCATGCTGTTATGCTTTTGACTTTCTTTATTTAAAATGATCACTTGTCGGGACGGAGGGGACCAGTGGCCCGGTCCGCTGGCATGTGGGGCTTCATGCCATGGCGCTTGGCCGGTTTCTGGGGGTCTGACACGCTTTGGGTGGGCACTGTCTCCTTTCCATCAGGAGACTGTCCCACCAAGGCTTAGGGTTCCTTGCCTCCCTCTGGGTGCACTGCAGCCCTGGTCATATGTGGGGCAGTGCTTTAGGGAGCCTCGTTGGTGGACATGGACCGAGCAGATTCTTGCCTGCCCCTCCATTGTTTATTTACTTTTGAGGGTGCTTGGCTGGATTGGCCGGTCTATGGCCCCACGATCGGTCCCGATGACTGGCCGCGTCGCTTCCGGTTCCGCCCGGCCCATTCCATTTTGGAACGCACTGCACTCCAGCCTTTGCTCCTCCCTGATGGGAGGCGCTGGGGGGACTTGATTGGCTGACGCTGGCCTTTCATCATAGCGAGGTGCCCACCCAGTGGGAGGCCATGCTCCAGCTGATCATTACGTAGGAGTTGGGCGGAGACACGGCCACCCGTCCGCCGTCGGCGGTCAATCAGCTGACGGCGGGGGACTCCTTACAGGCCATCCACGAGGTGGAGGTCAGGGGTTTGGTAGGGTGCACCCCTGGTCTCCTCCCCCAATCAGCTGGCAATTATGGCCCCAATTATGGCAGCTACTTAAGGGGTGAGCACGTGCAGCATATGGATGGTGTGGTTTGGCGGCACAGGTCTGACGGTCCACGTGGACCAGTAAGTACCGTCTCTCACTTCCCATTTCATCTATTAGGCTGGCACTCATTCCCATGTTTCTTTAGGACTATTTGGACTATACAGTCTGTCTTGGACTATCCGGCACCTTGGGCCATCAGCTCCCTAAATCTGGGATTCATCAACTAGAGGTAATCCCCACACTCCTGATCCCGAGTATCCAGGCAGGTGCTGCCATCCCACTTTATCCTTGTGCTGTTGTGTTTCTTACCTCTTCCCCTCCATCTAGGTAGCTGCCTAGCTGTGTCCCTGGGAATCCCCTTGGATCCCAGACGTCCCAGGGGAAGACTTTTTGGTTCCCCCTGTTGGGGCTGCCCCCCACACGGTGGCATGTCTTGGCTGGACGCCCTATATCTCGGTGGTCCTCCATCTGGTCCTCCTCCCATTGGACAACTTGGTGACTATTACATGGCTACTATACACATTGGTGAGTTGAACATTAACAAATGTTGGCTTACATCTTTAATTATGCGATGCCTGTACTGCTTATATGAAACTGCTTTATATTTGATACATGACTCACTCACAATGACATGCTGATGGGTCTGTGTCTGTATGTATTTTTACATTGGTTATGTATTGCATAAGCTTACTATTACCATCACAAGTCTACTGCTACTATTGATTGGTTTTATTTGATTGGCCCCATCTCATGTTCATTCTGAGTTTGAGTTTGAGACCACCAATCAGTCATTAATCATATTACTATATCACTCATTACAGTATCTTGGTATTTATTTACAGACCTGCTCCTCCGGTCACGTTCGTAGCATTTGTGTACTTACCAAGCATTGAATTTTCACAGAGTTTACTGTTTTATTACTAAAATATCGAGGTCATCCCAATGTATGGTGTGGCTCTGACCTCATCTCTATATGGACGTGTTTTGATATCTTTTTAGAAAAATATTTAATAAATTATGTTCTCCCTACTGTATCCTGGTGATGGGAGGGTTTCTTTAACCTCCACACTGGATAGCCAGTAATTAATCTACAATTTCTAAGTAGATTGACCAGAAATCGATGGCTATCTACATGGTTCAATCAACCTAGATCAATCGAAATTGAGGAAAAAATCTACGAAAAGTGATCGCACATGTCAGAAAACTTTGATCAATCAAGTATACATTGAATGTATATAAAATATTATTTTGTTTTGCCCCGACCAATTTTGGTTAAATTTAAATAATAAGCATACTTATGCATCTGGTGGCAGACATTTTGGTTATGCTTCTGATCAATCTAACTATCAAATATCGATCAAATATCAGTTTATCCACGTGGAGGTATTCCGATAGTAGTTTGATCGATCCAACCAACATTGATCATAAATTAAGATTTGACATCGATCGTAGGGAAATTGAAATCTGTATGGGGGCCTTTAGTCGCCAAAGACTTGTGGCTAGCCACGTCACACCCTATAAACTTTAAGCCTGGGTTCCTAGGGGTCCCAACAAACCTTGTACCTGCTCACCCTCTAGTGTTTCTGAATGCAGGCATACATTTCTGTAAATCCAAATCATGGATGAGGAAGGCTTTCCATGTGGAAAGAAATGTTTCTATTGCGTTGGGCTGGGATTTCAGGGCATTCATTTTTTTCCATGATCATAATCTGGTAGAGGTGTGATTTAAGGTCATGCAATGTGGATAGAGGAGCTTGTATCCATTGTTTAAGGATGCCCCCTCAGCTGCTAGAATACAGAGCTTAACTTTGTTGTACTAGGTTGTGCACCTGATATCCTCGTTCCTCTCCACCTCTTTGAAATCAGACATCAATATTATAATCGGTCCATTGTTTTTTTAAATTTTCACTAGTAGACTGACCAAAATTGTTGGAGAAAAAATATATCGTTATAGCACATTTTTTTTTCCATATAGTTCAAAGGTAAGTTGAAATTTTGAATTTAAAGATGCCTTCTCTACATCTCCAACAAATATGTTCAGGGAATTTGCATTTAACTCCCAAATACACAAATCCAAATTTCCCAACAATCTCCAGCCATTTAATTCTACAAAAGTTAATTGCACTTTCTGAAAAATGAATGACATGAATCTTTATAAAACCATGATTTCCATTTTCAGATCATAGCATTGTTTGTGTTACTTGTTTATTTTATACACATGTGAATTCTGCCATAATTCTAAAGCGATCACTTAATTTCTCCTTTTTAGAGACCAAAACAGTAGCTTGCTTTTTTAATATATAACAATTGTAATAAAACATCTGGTAAAGGCACAGTAAATGTCCTTTTTAGTTTATAGCTAAATTCTTTCTTTAAAAGGCTGTAGGAAAATCTTATGAGGTTTTTTTTGTTATTCTCAACAAATTCAGTCTTTTCCATGATGGCTGTACAATTCTTTTTTCTTTTGGCTATTACTCATTATTTCCATATAATTTAGAGACTGGAAGATACAGTCCATACAGAATTAAGTCTATAAAAAAGGTTTACCTTTTGATCTTTCAATTTCTTATAAACAAGGGTGTTATTATTGCTTTTTCGTATTGATGTTCCCTTGAAGCCGAGGGCCAGGGAATGCAAGGGGATAAAATACAAAGCATGGAATTCAGAATAGGACCTTATGTATAAAACTAGAGAGTAAAGGGTATTTCATGAAGGATTATTTGAATACAGCACATTATTATTATTAACTTTTACTTATAATGCGCCAACATATTACTCAGCACTGTACATTACATCAGAGGTGGAATTGCAACACAAGCTAACACAAAGGGTTGGGGAACAAAGAATACAATAGATAGGGAGGATGGGACTGGCATGGTGATGATGTTCAGAATGAGAAGATTTGTAGGTCAGACAGAAGAGGTGGGTTTTCAGGGCTTTTTTGAAAGTGTAAAAAGTAGAAGCCGTTCTAATGGGACAAGGTAGAGAGCTCCAGAGAGTAGGGGATGCACAAGATAAGTCTTGAAGCCGTGCATGTAATAATGTTTGAGTGGGGATGTAGGTCAGTGAAGGAGAAGAGGGCCCAGTAAGGGGTATAGGAGGTGTGGTGAAACTGATAAATTGGAAGCCAGTGTAGAGATTTGCAGAGAGGAGCAGCAGATAAGTGGTAAGAGGAGTAAATGAGTCTAGCAGCACCATTTATGATAGCTTGCAGATGTGACAGTCTAGTTAGAGGAAGGCCAAAGAGGATGTATTACTCACGGCAAGAAATGGCTGGCCAAAGGATGACTGAAGGATGGTGATATTGCCAAGGGAACAGGTGTAAAGGGAGACAAGGACCGTGTGAGATGCCAATAAGAAGGAAGGTAAGAGAAGAAAAGTTGCCATTGAAAGAGGTTTGGAAAGTCAAGTAAGGAGCTCTGCTTTGGGAAAATGTGTACCATTTACAATAAGATTTGGAAAGGGGAATTTAATTGGACCTTCGGACCTGCATTTTTTATAGTAGATGGTAAAATGCTAAAATCAGTAATTCGACATGACAACCAGGAAGTTAGCAATATGGAAGTGGCCTGCAGTAGTTCCTTAGTTTTGTTTTTGGCAGAAAGTACTTCTTTCAGCCCAAAAAATTTACTGAAAAAGCCCTCCTCGGCTTATACTCAAGTCGGGTCCCACTTACCTGTCGGGGTGTTCGCTGGTTGCTGGTTCACAGGCATCGGCAGTCTCTGTAAATGGTCCATGTTTTTACAACATCTGCTGGTGAAATGTAAGCAAACTTGGGTATAAGCACCATCTAGTGGACTATTTGTTAATTTTTACTGGAGAAGGTGGAAAACTCCAATACTTATGATTCAAACATGAAAATAAGTTTCCATTTCCATTCCATGTACTAGCCCCAATAATAATGATTTTTAAATTGAAACTTTATGTTTAAATCATAAGAAATGCCATGAAAACATATCCTGTAATAATAATCCTGTGTACAAACTTTACTGAGAATGTGGCACAAGATTCACCTGTTTTAATTCATTCCGAGGGGCAATGGTGCTTTTTCTATATTTTTCTCATTACGAAAACTCTACTAATTGACTTTGTATTTCCCACCCTTTGCTTATACTTGTGTCAATAAGTTTTCCCCTTTTTGCAGATAAAATTAGGTACCGAGGCTTATATTTGGGTCGGCTTATACCCAAGTTTATGCGGTATGTTCTGGTAGCTTACCAGTCCTTGTGTAATGGCTGTAGATTATTTTATGCTGGTAATCCATCAATTGTTCTAGGGTGACAACACTAAGCTGAGGTGTTTAATTAGCAGTGTTTTTTTGTACTGACTGATTTAATATTTTAACCTATAGTTAAATATACTTATACTCATTGATTCATTGACTGTGAATATTTGGTAAGGTTCACACTCACTGTCTTAGAAACATGTACTTAAATAACCAGTGGCAACAATTTGGTAAGCGTGATTATGCATACAGTGTAGAAAATGGCCATAAATAGACTGGTAAAAGAGCTCTGGGACATTCATCAAAACAATTACAGTAAATATTTTGAAAACAATAGTTTTAAACGACTGATTTTGCAATTCACATCACTTCCCGGCATCACTGTCTGCCCCTTCAGTTTTCTCCATCATCCCGACTTCATGCAAGAAAATGTATTTTTGTCACTATAAAAGAATGGAAATATGTCATTTCCATTAAGATCTTAATAAGTTCCAGGTGTTGACTACAATGTACAAAGCACCAACGTAACTGATTTCAAGGGAATGCTTACTGCTGATTTTTTTTATATTTAGTCAGACCCAGCAAAATAATATATCCTATCATTTAAATGATTTAAAGATATATTAGTCTAAGAAACTTTAATTCAGTGTTTATATATACTATAAGCATGTCTTTTTGTTGAAGGTTTTCTTTAAAACCAGATTAACATCTGAGTTTTTTAGTATGTTAAATACAAGAAAGAAGGACTTTGGTGATATTTTGAGTTCCTTTTTTTTAGGGTAAACTGTTTTTTTTTCGGGGATGGCTTTTGCTAATTTTTCTGGCCTAATTTGTTTACGTTTGGCCTGCTCAAGGCAGAGCATTATTCTCCATCTGTTCTTGGAGCTGCCCTCTTTAGCAGCATAGAGCTGCATTGTTTGCATTGTGCAATAAAAAAAAAGCTCACATAAACCATCTTACATTAAATTACTAACATTTACCATGCCTTTAATATTCCTTAATATAATAAGATGCAGCATAGCAAGTCATACCATGTGATCACCGTTTCTAGTAAATGTGAGCCTAGCTATGTTTATTGATTTTTTTTTTTTACATAGGACTTCTTGTCATCTTTGGTCACTTACCGTGATACTACAAAAGCTTCTGTAATCAGTTAGCCAATAAAGAGTACCACTTGAACTTCAAACTTTCTGTACTCATTATTAATTGATAACTTAGGCTAAATTTACACTGGCGTTAGTTGAAAGTGTGGTTTAAAGCTTCCCAGGCGCCCTCTGGTGGCAGAAAGAGTTAATGAGGCTTTAAAGCAACAACGTTTCTACAAAATGTACTATAGTTTTAAAGCCTGGAAAACGACCGGGGGTGAAGGTGAGCATTTGAGTGTTCAGGCAACCACAGAAGGGGATACAAAGGTCACCTGACTCTGCAAGGTGCCTAGGTTCTTCTTTAAAATACTAAAAAAAGAGTGAAAAAAGCTTTGCAAAGTGCTGCATTGGTTTTGTTTGCTAAATGACCCTGGAAATATACTGCTTGATTAACAACAGTACATTTTCTATTCTTGCAATGACCTCATTGACTTCCATTTTAAACTTAAAGCAAGGTTGTCGCTTAAAAGACCAGAAAATGACCTTGCAAAACGACAGTGTAAATTTAGCCACAGTACAACACTCTAGTATACCTGTCAATCTTCCCTTTTGGGCCATAAAGTCACGTTTTTTATGTGGCTTTCCAGGTCAAATCAAGATTTTAACAAATCTGGGATTTCTTGGATTCTTGAAACCGAGGTAATTTAGCAAGGAGAGGGCATTACTCTGGGTGGGGCATAAGAGTAACACCCTCTCCCTGTTAAATCAGCCGAAAACTAAGCCCGGTCAGTGACGTCACTTGATCACTTGAAACGCTGGAGAACCACATTCCACATCCTGTAAGTGACATCAGAAGTGACATACGTCACTTCCTGTATTTGCCCCGGGTTTTTTTCTAAAGTTGATAGGTATGCTCTAGCAGTGCTAATCTCTAATACATTTTAGCCAGTACTCTTAAAAATGTCACACTGCTGACTAATTTTGGACTGCTATAAGCAGTTTTTAATAACTTTTTAATAGCAGCTTGATAGAAATTTTCCAGCGCAGGAGCAGCCACCATGAACTTTTGGCCAGATAGGTTTATGAATGCAGGCCAGCACTGGCCTGTTACTGTTTGTTGTTACATGTTTCTAGAACAGTAAAAAAAACTTTAAACAGTAAGGTGAATCTGACAAAATACATTTCAATTTCAAGCTATAAGATAAATGCAATAAAAAAAGTTATATCCCAAAACCAAATATTTCCTACCCATGTATTCCAATGCTAAGGCTGTCAGTGAAAACCATATTGTCCATTAACATCATGTACAGTGTTAAAGCAACCTCAAAATTATTTTATCTATAAGGTATGACATTGAAAGCCACATGAAAAGACCCTTCCCACTATACCATGGAATGCATGAGAACTCATTCTCTGTGACAAAACGGCATCTAATCTTGAAAAGAGTTCCTAGAAAAACTAGTCTCATCTCTGATCTTCTTGTGATCCTACTTTATGGCTCCTCACTGACCTATGATGATGTCACATAAGGGGGCATCTTTTAGGGGGGTTCCCACAGCAGATCACATACACTTTTGCTGCACAATGGATGCTCTGTTCAGACATCCGCCGATGCAGGGGCTAAAGCCCCCCATACACATTCAGATCCCTCCATACAACTTTCATGAGACCTACCAACAACTATGTAGTATAGTGACCTCCCTGATAGAATACATAGTGATTGGAAGGTGTAGAAAGGTCCTCCTATTACATGGTTTTGGTAGAAGAAAAGTTGGTTGTACAGAAGTTGCATGGTAATTGTATGTGGTGTATGGGGGGCTTAACATTGGTGGAACGGCTCAGGGGCGTCGGCACTGCGCTTAGCATAGGGGGTCCTAACGGATTTGGAGACATAGCCTTACAGTATGTGTCTCTGATTATGGTAATGTGTTATTGGAAATACTAGAAGTAAGCTTTGTCAGATAAAACCTTAAGTAGCAGCATCTTTGTATTAAAAGACTTGTACATGTTTACTGAGATCATCAGCTGCCGAAATGTGTAATATTCCAGTATTATTTATGTTTCTTTTTACTTCTATTCCCCCTCTATTGAGGGTTGCAATTAAAAAAAATAATTATGTATGAAAATGCTTAATAAAAAGAATTTAAAAAAAGGAAATACTGAGGGGGAGAAAGGCAATGTGTTCTATCAGTTTACATATTGAAAGGCCAAAGTGAATTTTTATGCCACTGGATTTAGGAAAGTTAGCTGAAGTGATGAGAAATTAACATCATGTCATTTGCTCGGTGCTAATTTAAAGGACAAAGCTATTTAATATTAAAAATCAATCTGCACAGTTCTTTTTATACCTTTTTTCAATAGTACACAGCCCACCTTGACATGACCTAGTTCCCTATGCTTTTGTTTTACAGACTTTTCTATCTGAATGCCAAAATTGGTTAGAATTGAGGCACATTTTCATCTATGTTATACTTATAACATTTTAGCAATAGTTTTTCTTTTTTTATATAATTTATAAAGAAAAAAGTTTTCAGTTTATTTAAATATCCATCTGCGTGTGTTCTGATGGCAGTTATTTTTCATTTTTAAAATTTTAAATTTTTTTGCACAACAATCATCATCATCAATTGGCATTTATGATTTGTGAGAAGAGTGTGTGTAGCGATGGTAGACGGGATGCGTAATACCAGCCTCGGCTCAGGTATGCTGTTTCCATGATCAAACTCACTTTCCAAATCTGAAACCTGGAGGGGGTTCAAGAATGTATCATAAACCACATTTCATAAACTGTTGTCATGGAAACAGCAATGATAACAGAGTTAGATTGAGCTTACTCTAAACAAGTCACTTTGTACTCTACATTTTTGGAATTTCTCCCTGTCTCAGAATTTTAAAGTAATGCTTCATATAGGCATGATTAATGTTTTTATTGCTTGGCTTTAAAAAATATTGTGTTGCTTTTATGTCAGAAAGCATGAATTGGAAAACCTCACAGTTCTCTCATAACTTAGGATAAAATAAATATTATTTTGTATCAGATGTATTGTTATTTTACACACAAATGGTGAACAGTCTGAAGGATAAAACATATCAGGATAGAGTCCAGGAACGTAATATGTACATTCTTCAGGAAAGGAGAGAAAGGGGCACATGATCATTACTTACATGAAGAGTAAGAATAAAGTTCAAGAGGCCTCTATTAACAATATCCACTCAAGGAGACATGCCATCAACTAAAAGGAACATTTAACACTAAACCTAGAAAGTATTGATGTGTGGGCCAATTGCAATTGGGTAACCAAAGTTGGATAACATTTTTTAGTCCTTTATTCCTTTTACTTCTGTTGTTGTGCTAAATAAATGTTATATACTCATCAGTCTGTATCGTGTATATAGCCTGCCTGGATATTTTCCTCAAAATTTAAGATATTACCACAGTTTGCTTCCAGAGAGAACAGAAGCTTCATGGCCATATGCCAAGGTTGCCACCAAAGACTGTTGAATTCTATAGTATGAAGACTACAGATATTACCCAAAGATAGACTTTAGAAACTATGTTCATAACAACCCCTCCCTCTCTTTCATAGGGACTGATTTCAAGTATATCTGTATGTGCTGTGTAAAGTTCAAAAGTACTTTCATAGACTCAGAACAGCGTCTGTGTTGCTTCTCTTTCCATGCATGGCCTATATTATTTTCATGTAAAGAGCTTGATGCTTGCAACAGACCTCCAGTAGATTTAGATGGACTTATAAACTTTACTCCAATTTATACCAAGCTTCTCTTCACAGATCTATACTTTCCCATTTACCTTATTGAAATCCATGGCAGGCTCCCACCTTTCTTGCCCATAATATACCTGTTCAGTAAAAGCTCAGTACACCCCTACAGGAGATTTAATATAAATAGCAGATAGATGTACATGAGCGCTAACATAAGTCTTACCAATGCAAGGGCATTTAGAAAAGTTAGGATCTGGAATTGGAATGTGAATACTGCATGATGAAGATCTCAGTAAATATAGATCTGTAATGGGGACTAGATATGGTAAAATTTTTATTTTTTTACTTTGTGGGTTAACTACAAAGCTCTTGAAATTGCTGAAGATAAAAAAGGGTTGTGGGAATACCACAAAAAAAGAAAGCATTCAAATTAACTTTAAACTTAATTTATGCAAAAATGGGTACTAGAACAATATCTTTTTTTCTAATGTCCCCCCACCCTTCTCTAAATCTTCATGATAACTCCGTGTTAAGTGGTTTTTAAATTTACAAAGACAGTCACAAAGTCACAAAGACAGGTACTCAAAAAAAATCAACCATCTGTAGGGGGGAATGTTGATTAGTTTCGAAAGGATGTGTGTAATTTGTTTTAATGAGAACTTTTGAGCGTATGTCAAGGTTGTTCTTAATGGATTTATTGGTTTAATAGGGTTATAAAGAAAACGTGAATAAGATGTGGATTGAAAATACTGTAAATCAAGTTAAAGAACAGTTAGAGATAGAAAGAATAGAGTTAAGGTCCAGTTATTGGGTTTTTCCTAAACCAACAAACTTGCCTTCCAATAGCTTTAGGGTCCATACACGATTTACAGTGGGAAGCCCCAGGCAAACATCAAAGAGAAAAACAGATATTAACCTTAACAACAGAAGGCCATGTACAGAGTCAAATTATATGAAACAATCTTTCTAGTGGGAAGTATGAATAAGTTCTGTACACTCAACTCTAATTCTTTTATTAGATAAAGGAAGGAGAATGAGCAGATGGTCACAGTGAAATGCAGATGTAAAGATGCTGGGTTTACTCAACTTTAACTTAGCGTTTGTATACAAATAAAAAAAAAAGGTAGACGAATACTTTACAGAGAGCGCAATGGCTGCATACTGTGAACTAGTGACGAAACTTCAACATTGCTTGATTCTGATATGCCACAGGACCTGGGTTGGCGCGGGGGTACTAGGAGCAGGGAGTCTAAG
>CM070033.1:28801698-28817948 GCA_036250615.1 Ptychadena robeensis
AAGTAGTCGGGAACGAAGCAGGGTCGGATACCGGGAAATCAAGCCGAGGAAACCAATTGCACGCGCACAGCACCCTCCCACGGCTCCACCGTGGAAGGAGCAGGCGAGGACCCCGATGGACCCAGAGTGTCCCCAGAACCAACCCCAGTGGAAGTGTAGCCAGCAACAGCCAGCGGTACAGGTGAGGGGGGGACCAGCGCTGGTGGGCCCGACCCCGCAAGACGGGATGGCCCAGGATCCTGACATAGCCCCCCCCGCAATGCCGGACTCCGGACGGCAACAGGACCAGGCTTACCCACAACGGGAGTGAAAACTAGCCACCAGCCGGGGAGCATGGACCCCCCCCCCCCCCCCCCCCCCCCCCCCCCCCCCGCGGGAACCCAAGAAGCCTCTTCGAGCCCGAAACCCTTCCACCGGACCAGATATTGTAGGCCCCGGCCCCTCAGACGAGAGTCGAGGATGGCCTCCACCTCGTACTCCTCGACCCCGTCCAGGAGAACGGGGGAGGAGGAGGCGGCGAACGCCCCGAGAAAGTGTCCCCCACGACGGGTTTGAGGAAGGACACATGAAATACGGTGTGAACGCGGAGCGAGGAGGGGAGGCGGAGCTGAACCGCTACAGGGTTTACCAGACGATCCACGACATAGGGACCAAGGAAACGGGGAGCGAGTTTCCGGAACGGGCAGCGCAGGCGGATGGAAGCAGAGGAGAGCCAAACCTTATCCCCGGGATTCAGAGCAGGGAACGGGGCGCGACCCCTGTCAGCCCTGCGCTTCATCACCGCTTGCACCTCCAAGAGCCGATCACAGGCATCCACCCAAGCCCTGTGCAACGCCGTCACGCGGTCAGCCGCTGCGGGCACCTGAGAGTCAAGAAACCTGATCGGGAGAAACTTGGGGTGGTAGCCGGTGTTGAGGAAAAACGGGGAATGACACGATCCGGAGTGCCTGGAATTGTTATACGTGAATTCGGCTGCGGGGAGAAGGATGGCCCAATCGTCCAGAGCGTCAGACGTGAAACAGCGGAGGTACTGTTCCAGGGTCTGGTTCAGCCGTTCACACTGTCCGTTTGCCTGAGGGTGGTCCCCCGAGGTGAGGGAAGAGGTAAACCCCAGGAGACGGGATAGCTCCCTCCAGAAACGTGAGGTGAACTGGGTGCCCCTGTCCGTCACAACATCCTCGGGCAGACCGTGTAGGCGGACGATCTCCTTCAGGAACACACGAGCGGTTTCATCGGCTGTAGGGAGAACGGGCAGGGCCACGAAATGGGCCATCTTGGTGAAACGGTCCACGACGGTGAGTATTGTGGTAGCAGATTCGGAAGTCGACAAATCGGTTATGAAATCCATGGCCAGGTGGGACCAAGGACGTTCGGGGACTGGCAAAGGGTGAAGAAGGCCAAAAGGACGGGTACGGGGCGTCTTGGCACGGGCACAGACCGGGCATGCCTGCACATAGGAGGAACAGTCCGCCCCTAGCTCTGGCCACCAGAAATGGCGCTGTAGGAGGTCCAGAGTCCTCTTCACACGAAGTGTCCAGCTAGCCGGCTGTCGTGGCAGAAACCGAGAACCAGCTGACGGGCGGGTTCTGGAACATAAAGACGGTCGTTCTTCCAGAGTAAACCGTCATGTTCCTGCAACCCGAGGGATGGTGACAACGAGGCGGTCCCCCGATCCTTTAGACTTTCCAGCAACTCAGGACCGACGAGGAGGAAATGCTTCCCTGGAAGAATGGGTACGGGTTCAGAGACTGCCGGAGTACCCGGATGCATACGGGAGAGGGCGTCGGCCTTGGCGTTCTTACTGCCAGGAGTGTAGGTGAGATGAAAATCAAACCTGGCGAAGAACAATGCCCACCGAGCCTGACGAGGGTTTAGTCTTTTTGCCTGGCGGAGGTACTGCAAGTTCTTGTGGTCCGTAAAAATGAGGATCTGGTGTTGAGCCCCCTCAAGGAGGTACCTCCACTCCTTCAACGCGGCCTTCATTGCAAGGAGCTCCCGATCCCCGATGCTGTAATTGCACTCTGCTGGAGTAAGCTTCCGAGAGAAGAAACATACCGGGTGCAGCAGGTTCCTCTCTCCAGAACGTTGCGACAGGACGGCTCCTATGGCGTACTCCGAGGCGTCTACCTCAAGAACGTAGGGCAGTGACGGGTCCGGGTGCTTGAGGATGGGAACCGTGGTTAAGCAATCCTTCAAGAAGTCAAAAGCGGCCTGCGCCGGGGCCGTCCAGGAGAAACGACATTTTGTGCTGGTAAGCTGGGTGAGTGGCAGGACAATCCTGGAGAAACCCCTGATAAACCTGCAGTAAAAATTCGCGAATCCCAAAAACCGTTGGACGGCTTTTCGGTCAGAGGGAATGGGCCACTCAGCAATGGCGGAGACCTTCTGGGGGTCCATCGTGATTCCTGCGGTCGATATGACAATACCGAGGAACTGTATGCTGGTCTGCTCAAATTTGCATTTCTCTGCCTTAGCATGCAGAGAGTGTAGACGCAAGCGCTCCAACACTTTCCGCATATGGATCCGGTGCTGCTCGAGGGAGTCGGAGAAAACGAGGATGTCATCGAGGTAGACGATGACGAAGCGGTCTAGGAAATCCCGGAACACATCGTTTATGAATGCTTGTAAAGTGGCCGGGGCGTTGCATAACCCGAAAGGCATTACGAGGTACTCGAAATGTCCCAATTTCGTTCTAAACGCTGTTTTCCACTCGTCCCCGGGCCGGACACGGACCAGGTTGTATGCTCCTCTCAGGTCCAGTTTGGAGAAGTAACGGGCGGAGTGGAGGCGTTGTGTGAGATCAGCGATTAGGGGGAGCGGGTATCTGTTCTTCACCGTTATGGCGTTGAGCTGACGGTAATCTATGATAGGCCTCAAAGATTTGTCCTTATTTTGAACGAAGAACATACTCGCTCCAGCGGGTGAGGTAGAAGGGCGGATAAACCCCATCAAGGTCTCGATGTATTCCTTGAGGGCCAAGGATTCAGGTTCCGCCAGTGGGTACACATGGCCGTAGGGGATCTTTGCTCCCTGGAGCAGGTCAATCGGACATAGGGGCGGTGCGGGGGCAACCGATCAGCCCCTCGTTTGCTGAACACGTCCAGGTACTGGTGGTACTGAGGGGGGACGAGAAACCGGTCCGACTGTGTCTCCGAGAGGGCAAGGACTGGGGGTCTCGGAACATGGCAGAACTGCTGGCAGTGGTCTGATGAAAAAACGACAGTACCTGAAACCCAGTCAATGGAGGGGTTGTGGCGTACCAACCATGGTAGGCCTAGGACAACAGGAAAAATGGGTGTTGAGATGATGGAGATGGTCTCGGCATGTCCTGAGGGCGTGCTGGCGGGTAGAAACGGAGTCTCCCAGGACACAGGACCGGATGGAATCAGGGAACCATCAGCCAGCCGGAGAGGATAGGGACTGTCCTTGTGGAGGAGTGGTAGTTTTAGGGACTTCGCGAAGTGTGCATCAATGAAGTAGTCACAGGCTCCGGAGTCCACTATAGCGTCGACCTTAACGCTTCCCTCGGGGCCCTGTAAGGAGAGAGGGAGACATAGGTGTGAGCGGAACTCGGAGGATGCTGATGGGGTCTGTGACGTCTGGAGGATGCTCTTACCCGAGGGGCGGACCGGGCAGGAACGGATCATATGACCTGTGGCCCCGCAGTAGAGACACAGGTTGGAATCAAAACGCCTCTCCCTCTCTTCCGGAGATAATGAGGGTCTTGTTGCCCCTATCTGCATGGGCTCAGGGGAGGCTTCTCTGAAAGGAGGAGGGTGTGATGGCAACACTGAGGTAGAGGAGCGAGAGGCCCCAGAGGGTGCGTATGAGGTACCGGCCCGTTCAGCCCTGCGTTCTCTAAGACGGCGGTCAATGTCAATAGAGAGATCAATGAGTAGTTGCAGGGTCTTGGGGACGCCAACTCTGGCTAACTCGTCTTTTATGTAGTCTGAGAGACCGACCCGGAACTGGCTGCGGAGAGACGAATCGTTCCAGTCGAGTTCGGAGACAAACAGATGGAAATCGGCGACGTAGTCCTCCACCGGTCGACGGAACTGTCTAAGGCTGCGGATAGCGGCATCAGCGATCTCGGCCCTTCGGGGATCGTTGTAGATCTGGGAGAGTTTTTCAAACAGGCCCTCGACTGTATTCAGGGCTGGGTCCTGCTGTTTGACCAACTTGAACACCCAGCGTTGAGGTTCGCCCTGGAGGAGGGACATTACAGTGCCCACCTTGATGCGCTCATCATGGAATGTACGCGGAAGGAGGGAGAAATGGAGTAGACAGGCACTGCGTAAGGTATCGAATTCCGACCGGTCCCCCGAGAACCGTGAGAGTAGAGGGAGCTTTGGCTCAGGCGGGGGAGAAGCGGTAGCCCCAGCAGGCGAGGGTACTCGTTCTTGGGCTCTCTTGATCTCCTGGACCGATATGGTGAGGTCTTTGACCTGTTGGCAAAGTTCGTTTAGAAAACCTTCCCCAGGGGAAGACAGGGCTGGTGAATTCTGTTACGCTCGTCACCACCGCAGATCCTGGGTTGACGCGGGGGTACCAGGAGCAGGGAGTCTAAGCCACCCGAGGGTCTTCACCCAGAGCCCCCCTAACGGGAGATAGGCAGAAATCCCTTGAGGGGACCCTATTGTCTTTTCCCGCGCTCAGGTGGCTAGGTCCTGCTTCCCTGGTAAACCCCCCCAGGAAGGTGCGGGCAGGTGCCCCAGAGAGTGTTCCTTTTAGGGGGAAGGTTTGCGAGCAATCCGGAACCGGTAGGCGATATGCACAAAGAATGGTCAAAGTCCAAAGCGTTGGTCGGGGCTGGCGGCGTTCAAGGCGTAATCGAGAGTCAAGCGTTGGTCGAGGCTGGTGGCGTTCAAGGCGTAATCGAGAGACAAGCGTTGGTCGAGGCAGGCGGCAGACAGTACGGAGAGTCAGGGACAAGCGGAGGTCAGGGAGCCGGAGGTCAAGAAGTAGTCGGGAACGAAGCAGGGTCGGATACCGGGAAATCAAGCCGAGGAAACCAATTGCTGCCATTAACAGGATACAGGAAGCTGTAATTCACCAGCACTGGGTGGAAGGACTGGCAGGCTTTTATAGGGAGTGTCCTATAAAGGAGGGGCGGACCCCAGGAACACTGCCCCTACCAGTCCTTTAAAACTCCACCGTGGAAGGAGCAGGCGAGGACCCCGATGGACCCCGAGTGTCCCCAGAACCAACCCCAGTGGAAGTGTCGCCAGCAACAGCCAGCGGTACAGGTGAGGGGGGGACCAGGGGGGGACCAGCGCCCCGCAAGACCCAGGATCCTGACAACTCCCCAACAACCTCTTTTTTTTTTATTATTATATGGGATGTGGCACATGACTTCTTTATTTAAGTTTGAAGGGGAAGCTGGATATCCAAAGCATATTATAAAGTACCGTCAAGCTGATGACAACTTCTGGCAGCCACATGCATAGTGTTCCTCCAGTCTGTTTTTATTTGGGGCTTTGCAACGGCATACTCATAATTTTTGTATCCATACACCATGTTGCTGGTCATCTATTCTTTTCCTTACAGCTTTTCCAAACATAACTATCTTTTCCAGTAAGTTGATTCTACTTACATGTCCAAAAAAGGAAAACTTCAGCCTAGTCTTCTGGGCATCTAGTGAAACATCAGGTTGAACTTGATGTGTTGAAAGATCCATTTATTTGCTTTCTTGCTTTTCACAATATTCTTCAAAACTTTATTTTTTTATATGTGGCTATAAAAAGCAGATGCACACTTTTCCTCATCACTTTTTATCCCATTGTAAGGCATATTTGTCCCTTCACTAAAGTCTCTTTCAGAATTTTCTTTTGGATATCGGTGAATGCACTGTGCAGCACTGTGTTAGAAAATGACTTACAAGGCAATGATTGAATTACACCACTGTAGGAAAAAATAGGAGTATTCTGTGCACACATCTTACAGTATATTTCTTTTTGTATAAGAAGTTTATATCTGATGCAAATCTGTGAACATGCCTAGTATATGTTTAATCAGTGTCATAACATAGAAAATAGAGGAATGCATGAAGAAGGAACCATGTTCAGACCTGGACCTTGTCATTGCCTATCTCTACTGCTTCTTCTTACTAAGCCACTGAACAGAGCGAATATAGATGCACCCAATGACACAAATCAAGTATAATATTTCAATAAAGAAATGAGAGAAAGATGACTGCTCCAGCACCACAGACAGCACCACAGACTTGCTGGGGTTGAACATAAAGGGATGAACATATCCAGAACTGATACTAAAGCAGGGTACAGACGGCTTGATTTTCGACTTTACCCATATCTCCACGTCTGTACCCTGCTTTAGAAGTTTACTTATATATTTACTTTAAAGTATTTCAGACTCTTTACACATGTATCCAATCATGTGCAGATAAAAAAAGAATTGCTTTTCTCAATATGGCTATTTAAAGTGTATATTCACACAATCCATTTTTATTAATTTTATATTAAGATTTTAATATCTTGTTATCTGCTTATGCCCTGTTGTTGTCTTTTTTTGCTATTAAAGTGCGTCTTAATCCATTGGCAAATTCAGCTTTTTTAAAACTAATAATATAATTGAAAAACAAAATAATAAAATATAAATAAATTTTTTGGGATTGTCAGTCAGTATAGCACATAAAAATACATCTATATCGAGAGAAGATACCGACTGCTATTGCTGATCTTCTAAAATAGTGGTGAGCAACATAGGCAAAATAACACAAATATTTGCCTGATATTCGTAATAAATTGGTAACATCGTAAATTTGCAATTCATGGTACTTTCCACGGATTAACTTCATTGCGGAAATCGTCACTTGTACATTCGCATATTGCGAACACAATGCATGCTAGTTCTGGGTACTGATGTAAAAATACTCGAATAGTCGCAATTACGAAGATATATTACTTTGTTCTAAATCTTTGCAAATTTTCAAATGTTCTCGTCCTGAGATAAGGTACGGCTCTCCTCTAAACGCATCCGCTTAAGAGTGCCCAGTTTCAAGTTTGCTCCTAGGTTCCTTGGACCCTTTGAAGTGTTAAGGAGGATTAACAAGGTGACATACAAGTAACGTCTGACTCTTTTTCTGCGTATTCCTAATACTTTCCACGTGTCCTTACCGAAACCATTGGCCCTTAATCGCTTCTCGAAGGTGCCTTCTACTCCAACTCTGGCTTCTGGAGATTCTGATGGCTCGTTTGAGGTCAAGGACATCCTGGATATCAAGAGACGTGGTAAGAAGACCTACTATCTTGTGGACTGGAAGGGCTTTGATCCAGAGCAGAGGTCTTGGGAACCAGAGGAGAACATTAATGCTCCTGTCCTGTGGCCTCAAACAATGATTTCAGTTGTGCTGGGTCCTGGTCTACATGCTGTTTTGCAGTGCTTTTTAGGGAATCAGTGCATGTCACTTCCTGGGATTTAAAGGATTGGTCATGTGTCCTGGCTGGCCAATCATGGTCCTCCTGCATGTATATAAGGGATCCAGTCCCTTTCTACTATGCCTCAGTGTCCAACATCTCTACCTAGAGTGTGCTTGCTATCTGTGTTCCTGTGTTGCTGATTCCTGCCTGAGCTCTGAGACTTTGATACGTTTAACTCTTGTCTACCTGTATTGACTCTTCTGTTGCCAACCTGGACTGTCTGACCTGTACCTCTGCTGCCAGCCCTGATCCTTTGGCCTGCCTGACGACACTATTGCCTCATCCCTGGGTCCCGCGCTATTGCCCCTGGTTACGGCCTGGTCTGCTGATAAACGCCTGTGTCTCTGGTACCTCTCCCTGGTGCCCTCTGGACCAGCTGCCTGGTGTGCCTACCCTCCCTCCAGAGGTGTTCCCCTTGGGAAAGTCTATCTCCACCATCAGGGGTATTGTGAAAAACGAGTGGGTTCACTTAGACAACACCCTTAGAGGAGGTAGCACTGGGGGCACAGTGGGTCCACCCCTGCTGGTTCGTGACATAACTGAATAAAACCGACCTGCTGGCATTTTTGAATGAAACTGCAAGGTGGGCACGCCTGAAGTTGCGGATGACCGACCACCATGCGTTTGGCATTAGGCATTTGGTCGATCGCCTGCAACTACTGCCGGGTATCGGCACGTCTATGGCCAGCTTTACATTTGCCCTTGGTGAGATATTGGTCAAAAGGAATGCTGATATAAATAGGTCTGTGGTGCCACAAATTTTTCAAATTTTACAGGTCCCAGCATTCAGATTTTTGAGATCTATGCAGATTCACATCTCCTTATTATTAATTATGCATCAATATTGTAGCTACTTAAAATAAAGCATAGGTCAGAATGTTTGCTGGTGTTGCCAACCCAATAAAAACATGTTGTCTTTGAGATTTACCTTGAAACTGTACTGGTAAGCTAATGTATGTAGAGAAAGAAATAGGTGACAAGATCTTATTTAGAGATAGTCTTTAAGGCTCTTGCACTCCCCTGGAAAAAGACGTATTTTCCAGAACATAATTTATAGAACCAATCTAGGCCATAAATTTCACATGAATTTACCCTATAAAAATTTACAATACAAGCAATGTGTTTTTGCTTTATGTTCCTCTGAGTGTTTTACACTCACTCTATAAGTTAACACTTAAAATATTTAACATATTTTCACAGTAACCATAAATCTATCATGACAAAAACATGTTATGTTTTATATTATTTAACACATCCTTAATTGCTATGTAAAGTATTACTTGTCAATTCAAAGAGAATGATATGGAACAGATCAATCTACTACCATAATTTCCTTCTCTGGGAAATATTTATATCAACATTCCTTTTTTATACCACTAATTGGTAAATATGTTCCAGGTGCTTCCAAAAAAGGTGTTCACAGTCTTTTAGTACTTTTTCTTAACAATGTATTCACAGGCTAAAAAGAAAATATACACTGTGCCTTGTCTGGAACTTCAGAGTTGAAGTAACAATTAGAAAGATCTAGATTGCTGATCTAACAGGAAGTGTGACTGTTGCAGACGAACTGTTGCAGACAAACCACTGCTTCCACATAAAGAACATGGGTGGAAGCTTGGGGCGAAGTTTTTGTCTCAGGCTGTAGATTTTTTTAAAGAATACAAATAGACTTGCAAGACTTTATTGCTGAACTCCAGGAGCAATATTCTCACCCTATTGCCTCTTCCTCAAAATCAAGTTCTGTAAAGCTGGCCATAGACGTGCTGATTCCTAGCCATAGTTGCAGGCGATCGCCGGCGTGCCCGCTCCTACCGAACACATAATAGTCGCCTGCAACTACAAGAGTGCCCACCTTAAGGTTTCGACCCAAAAAGCTGGCAGGGCGGATCGCACGGCGATCTGTCCTGCTGGTTCTTTTTGTGGCCGATCCTGTTGTAGTCAGTTACTGTGGATGGAGAGTCTTCTCTGCCTCCAAGTTAATTGGCTACAATCTGACGGGAAATGCCTGTGTTGGTGGAGCACACAGGATTCCCGTCAGTTCTGTCGCTGTGAGTCTACTACAAGCCGGCCATGAATCGAGACATCTATGACCGACTTTATTTCTGGGCATTGTACATGCACCATCACCGTCTTATCCTAGCATTAACATCTTGTCCGAGATGTTCAACTCCCTGATACTTCTCATAATGTATGAAAAAACATTTGCTAAGTTATCAAGATGCCTTTTAGAACAAGAAAGAAGAAGAGTGAACATCTTTAAATAATGCAGATTTTTACATGGTTCAGATTTTTACATTTTTTAATTTGAGCTGGGTCAGTTTCTTACAAGTCAATGGCAAGACGGAGGAACTAAGATCGAGAAAACGTAAATCAAAACTATCTTGGGTTTTATTTGTACAAATGTTTGAAGACTAATAAAATTTCAATAGTTTGGTACTAGATGCATATCTATATAGTTTATGAGTGGCAATAAAGAAACGTACATGCCTACTGAGATCCCGATTTCTGATTGTTTACTGACTGCCCAGATACAGTGATGGTTGCAAAATTCTATCTAGTTTATTTGTGTGTTAATTACAAAGCCCCGAAACAAGGTATTGCCTTAGCACATGACGTTTTGCATTAATGAAGTTTAAAGTAAAGTCAATTAAACAAAAAAAAAAAATTGGACTCGACTTTGAATTTAATTACCATGTTTTTTGACTCGGTGGTATAAGACACACCTTATGAAGTATCGATGGCACAAAAAATATTTGGCCTTTCTCTCACTTTTCCTGCTGAAGCTCAGCCTTCCGACTGGTAGAGCAGGAGTTGAGGTGGAGAAGCTTTTTTGACAGTCCAGCTCGCACACAGCCAAAGCTAGATGGAAAAACTGCCAGATGACATTTCAGTGGGGCTCAGTGGGTGGATCTTCCATCTGACAGCTCCTCCTGTCTCGAATATTCAAATTGCAAATATATTTGTTGAATATCGACAATTCGAGAATTTGGAAATTTCGCAAATACGTCGGCGGATATTCGCAATTTCGGATATTCGCGATATTATACATTGGAAAGCTTATGGCCATGCATTGCGATTTTATATTTGTAATGTGAAAATACATACCATATGTCACCATTCATTTTGAATGATAATTGCGAATATATTTTCCCTATGCATTGCCATACACTCTAATTGCATGTATTTGCAAATATCAAATTGAATATTAGTAAAGTTATTCCCAAAATATCCCAAATTCGAATATTGCCTATGCCGCTCATCACTACTCCTGGCTAATCGTTTTGCTGGGAGAGCGAAGATGCCAGCAGGTAGTAAAGATAGTGGGTGGTCTCTCCAAAAGACGCAGGCATTTTTCATTTTGCCATGCAAAAAATATGGTATGTAATTTTGGTGAGGATACCATGTTAAGAGGCTCTGCAATTAACGCACAAAGTCAGCTAGTAAAAAAAAGTGACCATCTCTACTCAGAACCAATTTTGTAGCACCTTTCTTATTAAACACCTTGTATGGTTTTCCCGCCTCCACCTATTTACTATATGCACACAGACAAATCTCCTCCCCTCTGTTAGAGTGACATTTCCTGTCAGATTTGTTTTTTTTTTCTAACTTTCTGTCTCTGATGTAAAAAAAATATGTTTTTCTTGCATCTCTATTAAAGTGACTTCTCATTATTTCCTGTTGTTCAAAGAAAGTTCAGTGACATCCTCCCAAACGGCAACACAGTTGTCAATAATGAGTCCCTATCGCCTTCCCTTCTATCTCAAATACATCTTGTGGCTTTGACTGTTTACCTGCAGTTCTACAATAAATGTACTACAGACGATTAACCTTGTACATGTTCAATATATTAGTAGTTAAACCACATTTTTTGTCCGGTGGTTGCATAATACAATTTATGGGTAAAGTGCACAGAATATTTATTTTAACAAATGTGCCATTAACAAGCATGGGATTTCATGTTGTTTATATACAATGAATTTTCATTGCATTATCTGAACCGATAAATCCTCTGATTTATGACTTTCCATGTGTACACATAAAACATGTGTCAATATGTTTGGTTTTTTTTCAATGGATCCTTTGATGTTTTCTGATAATATGAGGGATTAAGTCCACATTTCAGAATGGAAAAGCAACTTTGCAGATTTTACATCCCTTTGTTTACTGGCTGTCCCAGTGGTGTTAATTTTAAAACTTTAAGTTTCCCATCTACTCACCCCTTCTGCAATAATAATACTAGATCTTCACAGGGGACAAAGTCCAAAGCTGCACGACTTTGGAGTTTTTTATCCAATCTCCAGTCAAAATAAACCACTGGTCTGCTATCAGCCATCTCAGTCTATTTAATTTGTGCAAATAGTGGCTCTCCTTTTGTACACATACATTTCCTCAACAAATATTCAGCTAAGATTAAGTGGCACTTACAAGACCTGGAGTAATCCCGTGCAAGGAAAATAACCTGATAAAATTATGACTCTTAGAAAACAGTAAATAGCTCCTGTGTATTTTACTTTTCAGGATATAGATAAACTTTGGATAATTTGTTTCCTGCACATTGAAATGCTGGCAGAATTCTTTTGTCTTTGATCTGTTAAAAGGTATGTAACACGTTGTAAGGCAAAAAGTTACAACCAGTTAAACACTCTCCAAGTGAACTTATTAAATTCTCAGGATAGACAGGGACTCATTTTTGCTGAACATTATATTATTATGTCCTCATAGACTGTAAGACATATGGAAATGTAGGCAATTTTTTTATTTAATGGTTTGTCTCCACCCCTTGACCTGAGCACATTGCAAGTTTGAGTGATGAGGGTGGAAAAACAAAAAGCAAGCAATATGTTATCGATATATAAAGAAAGCTTACATTAAACAAGGGATTTATATATATTGATCTACAAAAGTTTTATCAATAACCTCCCTGGGAATAGCCTGAACCCAGCTTGGGGTGAGCTATACTACACTCCGGCATACTTACCTATCCTCGACAAGCCCGCTGCAATTCTGAACTGTTTAGGTTTATTTGTTGTTTTCATTAAATTGAATGCTCCAAAAATGTTTTATCTCACTTCCATTTCTTCTTGTTGCATGTTGAAGCTTTACTTGGGGCCTTGTTAAGATCCAACAATGCCTCCATGTTGTCTCCTCTCTGTACAAGGGAATCTCAACCCTATTCACCATTTGAAAAAGATACTACAAAGTGGAAAAACCACTCATAGCGAGAGTTCCCCCTGACAGCAGTCAGGGGCAAGGGGACTTTACCGGCCACTGGACTAGTTGGAGTAAGTTTATAAACAAGTACAGTGATAAAAGTAACATCGTATTTATTACATGATAAAAAACATATAACATGACAAGGCAGTATAGGCTGTTATCGATACAAAGCATGATGGCAACAATAAAATTTCTTAGTAATGGTTCATGATGTGTTTAAGTACAGTTATACACAGTAAAATAGAAAAAAATTAACTTCTATTAACTTCTTGTATCTGTCTAGAAGGTTTACAAAGCACCTTTAACCTCCTGGGTGTTATGCCCAAACCCAGTAAGTGCATAGTGTTGAATATTCAAATTGTGAATATATATTAGACGAATATCGACTATTCAAGAATTTGCTAATTTCGCGAATATGGCAGCAGATATTTGCAATGTTTAATAATCAAGATATTATGCATTATGGCAATGCATTGCGAATATATCATCGTAATACAAAAAAAAATACCACATGTGATCATTCATTTTGAAGATAATCGCAGTGCGATTATACTTGCGATATATTTTAATTATAGCGATATAATATATTTTCGAATATCGAATTGGATAATAGAATTATTAATAAAATATAGCAAATTCGAATATTGCCTATGCTGCTCATCACTATACGTGCACAGTTTGTTTGTGAAACAAGCTGTGCCTGCGCTGGGTTTGGGCAAACATGCCTGTGCTGTGCAAGCCACTGCAGGCACGCCAATCACATCCGGAGAGGGGGGCCGATGCCATAGACATCCATGTTTATGGAGACATCAATGTTTTTTCTGGCGTCTCAATGACGCTGGTGATGTGTAGAGAGAGGGTTGGGGAATTGCCCGTATGGCGCTGTGAGACTGCAGTGAAAATGGCAGAAAAACGCTGTAATGCCAGGGAGCATTAAACTTGGAGCCAATGATGTCATCCAACCACAATGAAAGTCTATAGTTTTTATAGGCCAACTTCAATGGCCAACTTTGATTATTTATTATTATTATTTTAAAAATTTCGACAACTGAGGAAGTTTTTCTCTCTCATCAGATATAACCATACACCTTTTCATATGGAAACAAACTTACATTTCGCCGCTCAAACATTGAATCATGAATAAGCAAAGTGTAATACTATTACACAAATAAAAGACTGTGACATTTATTTCTAAAATAAAATGCAAGCCAAGTATTAATACACTGTTGCCAGAGTTTGACATCTCTAATGTAGAGGGATGAATGAGAGGAACTTCCTAACACTCCCAATGCTGGATAAGAGAACGGTGTGTAGAGAGCAGTTTTAGGTACCGTATGTAAATTCTTTTCACCAAGTCATGGTGCATCTACTAGTACCTGGATTTATTTAATAGAGAAAAGTCTCCGGGTGTGGTGCCAACACTGACACCCTAAGCATAAGTATTCGCTGTGTTAACAGAGGCAAGGGGACTTAAAAGGCTTCAATAGTAAGTCAACAGGTCAAAAATATGTATCCATAAATAGATGAATCGATAAAATAAAAATTATAATATTTATCTGTCCATAACAATTCAAACCGTGGTACAGTATAAACAGATTGACACGTCGCCTTTGTATCACCATATGATGTTTTCACCAGCTTTCCCAAAAATAGGGGGGCAAAGGTGACCGATTGAGTCACCCCGACGTACGTTTCGTCTGAATCGACTTTTTCAGGGGATGAAAGAAGAGGCATAGATATTTATAAGTGATGTACCACTAAGGGAAAAATAACACAGGTAACAGCAAACCGGTCCACGACTTGTCTAGAGAACGGAGAGCCCATAAAAGTATAGACCACGACCTAGCCGGATACCTGGCCAGGACGGACACTTGAGCTGTGGAGGCTCCTCAATACCACACCAAGGACCATACATTAATTTACTTATGGAATCAATACTAGTAGTTGTACCTCACAATCCCTTATCTATCTACATACATATGGTCGCCGCCTAGGGGTCCAGTCGTGGTCTATACTTTTATGGGCTCACAATATCAGTGCCCATTATCTGTCTCACAATGCACCACAGTCTCACAGTACATACTTGTTACTAGAAAGGGAGGCAATATCGGAGTATAAGAGTAGACATTTAGAGAGATTTTGGGTATGTCTGACACAGCAATTATGCTGTTTCCTTTATTTATTAAATAGAGTCATAAGTGTTCAGGTTCTGATTGTTAACAAAAAATTACCAGGTGTCTTTAAGAAATTTAAAGTGCTTTTTCATAAATTATTTCCATCAAAGTTTGTCTCTATTTCACATATTTTCTGTTCCATTTTCTGTTCTTCACTCAGCCAAGAGGATACATTACCGTTGTATCAAATTTTATCATATTAAAATAACATAACAATTTTACTTTGTATAGTGGAGTGTGTCATTGCTTAATGAAGCTGTGTATGAGTTGGCTGAGAGTCTCTTTGTGCTTAATAAATTAAATATAATGCCTATTTGTCAGTAAAGGGGAATTAAATGTAAGAATTAAATCAGGCAATGACAAGTTGTCATTTCACATATTTGATTTATTAAAATAGAAACGCATTATAGGCTGTTTATTTTTGGGATCCTCAAACTGTTCTCCAAGTACTTTAAAAAGAAAAAAATGTTTAAAAATGCATGTATGCTGAAAATTCCAACCATGGTTTGTGCAGCTTATTCTTACTGACAATCTTACTAAACCCTGTTATCTCTAAGAATATACTTGGGATCAGGAACCAATGAAATTACAGAACCTCCTTTATACATTACAAAAGTATTTGCATCAAAATCTTATGATATATAATATATATATATTTAGCAAAAATCTAATTTGAGAATCATTTTTTTATTTGTTTAAATGAAATCCTTTCAGGATTTCATGTATGTAGACAGTTATATCTTACATTGAGCCTGGCCTGGTCTTTCTTATTGTGAGAGTATGCCGTCTTAAATGAATAAATCCTTGCTATACACAGTTGTTTCGTGGAATCTGGTTTAATCACAATTTAATGTGTGGTGACATTGCTCATCATGATAATTACAAACATGGATACAGACATCAAACAACATATGTTAATTGTTCTAACTCCTCATCACTCCAAATCTAAAACAAAGGTTTTACCTTTTAGTTATACTTTAATAACTACCAGGTACCAGGGGACGGGTCAACCATTGGAGCGGCACTACCCAGGCGGGCGTTTCCCCAGAGAACAAGCAGGGGATCCACCCTCTCCCTGCCATGTGGTCACGGCGTGTCCTATCTCCAACTCTACTCCTTATATACCATCTGCAAGCTTGCCTTCGCCACCCTGTCCCTGTGCATTACTGCCGGGAACCTGTCCCCCCTCCCTCTTTCTCTCCTTCGGGCTGGGATTTGGTGTGGTTTTGTTTGAGTTTGGTCTATAGTCCCCCTTTTTTTCTCCTCTCCCTTCCCTTCTACGATCACCTACCCACATCTTCCCTGGTTGGTCATGCCCTTTGGCATCCCCGCCTTTTCCAGTCACATATCCCTTTCCCCCAGTCCACTATTCACAGTTAGCAGGTGTTATCCACCCCAATTCCCATACCTTGGTCCCCCTCTA
>CM070033.1:28828681-28840218 GCA_036250615.1 Ptychadena robeensis
TGTTGCAAGATGTCCTGTCCCACCCCTCCCACTCCCTGCCATAAAGAGTGAATGGGCGCATTTAAGAATCCATGGATGGAGACACGATTTTTAACCTCGTCCATTCATCTCTATAGATGCGATGAGGGTTGATCGGCTGCACCACGTCCAGTGGAGGTGACCCCATTCAAATGTATGGGTGCGATCTCCGCCGACCAATGTTATAATCGCGGGAGATCGCCCAACAAAAAAACCCTTAGAAACACAAATGTGAAACAAGAATAGATTTCTGCCATCCTACAATGTTTAGGAGGTACGGTACCTTCAATGCAGGATCATCAGGCAAAATTCTTATGAAAGCATCAGATTTTGAATATTAAAAACTACGTTGGTTTACATGCAGCAAATCATTTTGAGTTGGGCTGTATTTACTAAGCTATGCATACATGTGAAAAAGTTAAATATTACCCCAGCATAAGTTTATTCTTCATTAGAATTCCCACTACAAGAGTGGAACCAGCCACAGGGACGTACAATAGCACAATAGCCACCTCCAGAGAAATGCACACATATCGCTGCAATGGAATGGAGACAAGCATGTTCACAACAAGTCAATCAGAAGTCTCATGTGTTTGATTTCCCTTTCACCTGTATGTATTTCTTTATTTGCAGAGCAAAAATATTGCTCAACTTCAATGTCCTACGATAGAATTAAATAGTAATAGAAACAATAGTTGGTATTTGCAGTTTCAGTTATTGGTTTTGTAACAGAGGGGTACAATGTTTGTAGATACTTTTGATAGGTCTAAGCTCTTTCTTGGTAGCCTTAAAGTGACATTCTAAACCTGAGACTAGAATCCAGAGGAATGTTCAGCTTTCTAGAAAACTCTAATATAATGCAATAAGGGTCTGCAGGAAAAAAAAATCACGATGGCTAGCAATGGGCACAGCTTCTCATACACTAAAGCTAGCCATACACGGCACGGATTCCCTGGCTGATCGATTCACCATCCGATCGATTCCGGCGATTCCGCCGGGATCCTCAGGTGTGATCGATTGGCCAATTAAGGAATCCGATCGCTGCATACCACCTTGTCCTGCCGGATCCGTGTCCGATTGATCACCTCCCGGAATGCAACTCCCGCTGATCTGGGCAGAATCGGACCCGAAAGACCAACAGGTTGGTTCTCTGGCGGATCCGATTCTGAGCCCCCGATCAGTCGGACCCGATCGGACGGACAAGGTGGGCTGCACGGGATTCCGGCCCGATCGTTTCGCGTGCACGCGCCCGGAATCGATCGGGCCGGAATCCGGTGCGAATCCGACCCGTGTATGGCAGCCTTAAGAGGTGTTGGAAACGAAGATTCAACACACCATGGAAAGGCAACCTGGGTTACTTTAATGAACAAGTTCACTTTTAATTATGAAGCTCCTAAACTCCAAAAACGACTATTATTTTACAAACCTCAAGTACTTGCATCTATGTTGTTTCTTTCTATTAATGTAACTTGCATGTTAATTCATTCAGGTATAGAAACAATCAATTCAGGTCTATAGGAAGCTATTGGAGTTTGGGACAAGGTAGGTTCTTGGTAGGATGTTTTGGATTATATATGGTTAGGGTCTAATAGGAATAAAGGTAGGACAAGGCAGATCTAATTCCAAAGTCAACCTGCCTTTTTAAGGCAGATGTATGGAAATGCTGGTTTTACAACTCCTATTTATAAGATAATGTAAAAATGTGGCAACAAAACTGTTATTAACTGAAAACATTTTCCTAAAACAAGTACATTTATACAGATAGTAATAGCACATCCTGCATAATAAAATATATTCTATTAAACTGAAGATCAAAGCTGGAAAACCAGAAAATCTGAAAACCAGCATCATGCCAGCGCCTGTTATTCCAAGTTTTTGAAACATAAGTAGATGCATCCAGAGAAGCACATAGCATGTTATTAAAGTAAGAGAACTTCTTCTGCGTCAAGATCTTTATCAGGTGCAGAATAAAAATATGCATGGACTGAAAATCAACTGTAGCAACTGTGTTTGCAGCATGAAACCAGTGTAATAGTGCACTGTGGCCATTAACCACTAGAAGCTATTCTGTCAAAACCTATTTATCAAACTCCCACAAGACTACAAAGAATATTGCTGCTTTTACAGAAATATGACTTGACTATGACATAATGTAAGGCCCTGAAAACAGATGGTAATTGCAGAAACACACCAGAGCAGCTGACCTAAAACCATGGATAACCGAATATTTTGATGAGAAAGAAGTTTATGTAGCTACAAATGTAAGAACTCCAGAAAAGTGTTAAGAAAACACATAAGGACATCATTGGGAAAGCAGCTTAGGGGCTCCATGAGGAAAGGTGGTTTTGTTGAAAATGAAAAAGCAAAGGCCACTCAATATTTGCATTTGTGATTATTAGAATCTGTGTACCCGAAAAAGACATTTCCATTTTTAAAAGATGAGTGGAGTGGACATCTTACTCAACAGCAACACATTTATGACAGAGCCATGCTATCTATTGTTTTGGCTCCTATTGAGTGGTGGCTGCTAGTGAGCACCCTTTTCTGCTTATCAGTATTCCCAAAAAATTATAGACTAATGTTTGATCAATCAAATATCTATTGATCTATCTAGATAGCAATTGTTTTCAATAGTTGTTTGATTGAATATTTTTCAATCACATCTAAGCTTTAGTCTATTTAAAATATTGTATTTTTAGAGCTTTGCTGGGTGAAAAGTGGGAGATTTCAGGGGGGGACATCACACCACACTAATCCATGCAAGGTTTTATGTCCACCTATTGCAGGCTTAAGTCCCCCATATACCTTTCAAACAATCCATACAATAGATCAAGTAACAACTATGTAGTGCTGGGTCCTCCCTGATAGAATACAAAGTGATTGGAAGGTTTAGAAAGGTCCTAATATTACATGGTTTTGTAAGAGGAAAAGTTGCTTTGTTGCTCAGTTTGTTGGATTGAATCGCTGTGTATGACCCTTGCTTTGTACCTAGACTACTCTTAGATTAATCCTTTAGATACTGCGTTAATTGGCCTGGAAAGTTGTGTATGACCCATGCTTTGTACCTGGACGACTCCTTTGTTTAACCCTTTGGCTCAGAATTTGCTCTATAGGGGTCCAGGGAGGGTATTATCAGTCTGAGCTTTGTGATATTTTGTATTCATAAGTCCTGGGGGAATGGAAGTCAGATAGGCGTATCGTGTCTCCTGTTGTGATGTGGGGGCTTGGCTTAAGGCGAAGACTAGATCACTGAAAACCACTTATATATTTACGACCTACCTTCTTTTTATATGCAGTCAGAAGAGGAGTTTCTAAAACTAAACATGTTTTGGCTGTGATCAAATACCCTATATAAGGCTCTGTTTAAAGCCATTCAGTTCATATGAATTACTAAAGGCGCAGAGGACCCGATCAGTTTACAGTCCGAACATGATTCAATCCAAATGAACAATGATCCCACAGAAATGCCCAATACCTAAATTATAAATTAATAATTGAAATCCAACAGCATTAATAGAAAGTAATGCCAGCAGCATTGCTGCCGAAATTCTCTGATGCATTTTATCTGGATCACAGGTGTCAAACTCAAATACACAGTTGGCTATATGTAAAAATTTTGACGATTTTTTTTACTTATTTGAAGTTGCGGGGCAAACGTAAAAGTTCCTGGAAAATAGGAGAATACGAGTTTACCACATATACACTACACACATGGACTACACACACTTTACAGTGATTACAGTGTGTGTTGTCCATGCATGACATATATACTGTTCAATATACTGTTATGGGGAAACCGTATAATATGCATACTCCATTGTATTTAAAGCACAAAAAAGATCTCAAGTTTTCCTCTGGGGTAAGTAGGATAAGGGATAATAACCTGGTATGTGACTCATAAGGCCTAGCCCCCACTGATTATCATTGATGCATTAGTGTTGTGCCTCCATGACATCCACTGAAGGGGGCAGATGCAATTTGCCCTCAATAAAAGCTCCCCTTTAAACCTATTGGCACAAAGCTTAAAATACACACCTGAAAAACAAACAAAAACAGAGGTGCATCATTTGACACGTCATTGGCTGCATCTGAATATAGCAAAGAACTCCTTATACCTATACATGTGGCATCATTGAGGGTTATGCATAACTGAATTGAGGCAAGTGAATTTTGTTATATCCAATGCAAAAAAAATTTGCAGCAGCCCATCTAGTTCTTCAGTGAGAGGTTTCCTTTAATTGCAGACATCTGTAGCACTGTTAAATCATTGGTATTAGACTCCCAAAAAAAAAATCTAAACATGGAGAAGCTAAAATGAAGCAACTGCTGCTGATTCATTAAACAAACAGAACAATTTTCATACTTGAACTTGGAATTAAAAGGGAAAAAAAGCCTTCGCTGACCTCCAAAAATTCCAATCCTTCACAGAGTATCATCATCAGATGAACTTCACAAATTTATTGCAAATGCCAGAGACAGAGGGAGGAGAATATGTACACAGTCCAAATGATGGGAAAAAACTTGTAGAGTACCAGCAAAGCAGTATCACTAAATTAATGAGCCAGGGGGTTTGATTTGCAATTATTTGATTTATAGTGCTCATGAAGGATTCATTACCGAATTTTATTTCTACCATAAAATGTCTCACCTGCAGTATTTTCTGAGATATCTTTTCTTTGAATTCTTTGAGATCTCCCATTTTGAAGGTGATCCATGTGTTTACCCATTAATGCAAATAATTTACTGTGAAACTATCAAGGAAAGGGCATGTCATGAGATAAAACAGCACATTAAAGGATTTAGGATTTAAAAAAATAGACTTGCTTTTTATAACTAGCAGTTCAGAGCGAAAAACAAGAGCAAATAAAGACCACGGATCTTAGGCTAGGGCAAATGGTAGTAATATTTTAGATAGATAGATAGATAGATAGATAGATAGATAGATAGATAGATAGATAGATAGATAGATAGATAGATAGATAGATAGATAGATAGATAGATAGATAGATAGATAGATAGATAGATAGATAGATAGATAGATAGATAGATAGATAGATAGATAGATAGATAGATAGATAGATAGATAGATAGATAGATAGATAGATAGATAGATAGATAGATAGATAGATAGATAGATCGGTCTCTTGTGTCAGAACCCATCATGGAGCCATTCTGGAAGATCTGCAAGTACATATTGAAGCACATAAATGACTCTAACTGATGATGGATTAGATTACCATGATGATTAGAATTACATGGGATTTTTCTTTACTTTTTTTTTTCTTATTTAACCTTCCTAGCGCTTCTGACGGCTCCATCTCGTCCCTGCACTTTCATGTCAGTATTGCAGCTGACGAGATGGAGCCGTCCAGCTAAGCTCACATCCCCCGGCAGGGACATTTATATGCAAATTGTGCTATATTCAAAGACCACATCACCCCAGCGTCATCTCCACATGTGCTCCTTGAAGTTAACCCTTTCAGAGTGTGCAAAATGCCATTGTATTGGATACAGTGATAACTGTATCCAATACAATTCAAAGTAAAACAAAAACAAAACACATTTCCAATTGTAATAAAAATTTTATTATAAACAAACATAAATACTGTTTTGAAATCTTTCATACCAAATTTTTCAAGAGATTTTATCATTCAAATGATACATTTTATAATTTTTGTACTTGTACTTTTTTTTTATAATAATTGTTTGTTTCAAACATTATTATATTCAGGATGTCTACAAGACCCTTGTATTAACATATTTTTGGAAGTTACAAGCCTACAGCACAAGAAAAAATTCCATTAGAGTCTATGGTGCTCTTTTGGTACAGAAATCTGGACCTTGCAAGAGCGCTAGGGAGGTTAATAATGTTCACATTTCATACCCCTTTTCTTCAACTTCTACTTATTCTAAAATAAAAACCTCATTCTGATACTTGATTACTACTTTAAGACAGGCGATTGGTCGATTATTCAGCCACCGTGCACGATTATTCGACCAATTGGCCACGGATTGCAGCTGCCCACCCTGAGCGATCAACCCAACAGGGACGAAATCTTTGGATTGGACCTTCGATCCCCATCTAAAGAATCCAGTGGGAATCGCTGTGTTGGTGGCCTGCGACTTTAAGCAGCGTGGTGACGTCACCACGCTGTGATCAATCGCCGGCAAAACGAATGGGGATCTAAACGTGTATGGCTAGCTTTACACTTGATTAAATACAATAGGTTAGTATTGCACACATTATATTAAATACATGCCGTAGTGGGCATGATTGATTGAATGATAATCTTAATGGAATGGAGTGGAATGGGCATGGCAGCTGCTGGTCTTACTAACAGGAAACCAAGGAAAGCGAGTACATACCTATGGATGATGCAAAGTCTTTTTATTAACATGCTCTTTAAACATTTAATGAAGTGGGAAGAAGTATTTCGGCAGTTGTTCACAATCAATATGTACACATATAATTTTGCACATAGATGAAAAATGTTCACTCTGGACAGACAGACATGAAAACTAAGGTTTGCACTGTATACCTTCACGATCCTCTCTGAACATTAATCAGAGAACGTAATTCATTCCATCTGCCATTTTGTTCATTGTTATTTCGGTGTAATATTTCACAGCTCCTTCTACACAAGCACAATGAAAATATGTGACATTGTACTATAATGTTGTGGCACAAACGTATCGTTTCATCTCTTTTATAAGTGTAGCATGCACTGCTGTTTGCTTTGTACATAACTCAAATGCCAAGAGAGATGGAAATATGTTTTGCTCACATAGCTATCTAGCAAAATAATACCTTTGATAATTATTGTTAAAGGGGATCTCACCAAGACAGAGGATATTTATAATGAACACAATCTTCTCTTCCATTAGAGAACTCCAAGCAGAGAAACGATTCATAAAATAAGAAAAAGAAAGCTGACTTGGCGTCAGTCACAGGAAAAGTTAATGTCGGAAAAGTTCTCCTGCAAGAGAACTCAAAAAGAAGCACATGGTCAATTCAGATGATCGGGTTGATCTTTCCTGATTTGCTAGTCAAGATCATTTAGTCATATCTCATTTCTGCTTCCTGTGTGGACTAAAATAGGAGCATATTTTGGGAATGTCACGCTATTCAAAGATTTTTTTCAATCTCTAATCTACGATACATTATCATCAGTGTTAGCAGACGCTAATGAACCAATAAAAAAATGCAATGCACTTTGCAATTTTTTTTAATTGCAGCCATATTATTGGTTTTCCTCCCAACTGCTCATCTAGCCAAGTGGCCAGACGGATTCTACTAATTTAACCCTCTGGGCGTTACGGGATTTTCACGCCATTTTTAATGTCACGAAAAGCCAGTACCCCCGCAATCGCGGCGGAGTACACTGTACTTCATTAACATGGAGGTCACAGATGACGCTGAAGACACGGGGCCGGAAGGCTCATGGTGTCTGCGGCTCTTCTACAGAGCCGCAGGCACACAGAGAGGTGGCGGTGTGCCCGATCCTGGCACCGGCGCAGTTTGCTCAGCAATCAATGAGTTCGGGCATAGCGCCCAGGAGGTTAAGCAACAGATGTTTGCAGAGGGTGAGGACTTGTGTGAGCAATATTACCATACCTGGGCACCATGGATGTTTCTACGTCCTTCTTTCTCAATGTTTTATGACCATCCTATTGACACATTTTTGATCATACTAATTGCCAAACCACATACTGCACTGGGCCAGCTTAATCAAACAGAAAACAACGATTATAGGGGATATTTTATTATATTATATATTATGTCTTCCTGGGTATTAATGGTTTTGAATTATTGCATACCTACACTGAATTGGTCTAGGAGTTTTTATCATTGCCTTCGCTCAAGCATTATCATTTGTTGTTCCCCACAATGTTATCTTTACTTCTAACATTATGTATTTGAAACATTTAGTAAAACTGATTATACAAAAAAAAACAGTAAATATAAAAATACAGTGCATCCGGAAAGTATTTACAGTGCCTGTCTCTGAGGTCTACTGACAGTTCCTTTGACTTCATGCCTTATATAGCTGATGGAGCTTGAGAGGTGCTGCAAAGAGGAATGAGCGAAACTGGCCAAGAATAGGTGTGCCTAGCATGTGGCATCTTATTCAAAAAGGCTTTTAAGTTGAATCAAGACCATAGACACTCTATTTCCAAAAATTAGGCCAAGTGGGATGACAAAGACTCCATATATATTTTGAAACCTTAAAGACTTCAAAGATGTAATTCCAAGCAAAAATTTTAGTCAATCTAAAATGCCTCTGCAAAGGCCCCCACACACGTACCAAGTGGGGGCCGACAGAGCAGCTCAGATCAGCATGACGTCATCACGATGCTCTCCAGAGATGACAGCAGCACACAAAGGGTGCCGGGCGTTAGCTTCATAAGAAATGCCGGTCTGTATTTAGACTAATGGCATCGGACGGCATCGGCCGGAATTGGCCAGAGAATATCGGACATGTCCGTTCTCTGGCCGGCCAAGCTCAGGGATCTGTCGCCCCATGTGGACACCCCTGAGCGGCGGCTGATTTTGCCGATGGCTGCGAGCACGCACGCCCATCGCTCGGTGCGTGTATGGCAGGCTTTTATGTAAATAGAGTAGATATGGCGATAGATTGCAGTCCTTTGTCAGTCCTTGATATATCCATTTGATCAACTTAACTGTTGTAAATTGTTGATTGTATGGAAATTGATTCCCGCACACCTGGTACTATCGACCCAAGGTGATCAAAATCGAACATAAAATATATTGAAAGTGATCGGACATGATGTTAAATTTTAGTCGAGCATACAAGTATCTGACAGGTCTTCTTAGTATTTCGATCGAAATTTTATGTTTATTCATAAAAGAGACATGATTAATTTTACCATAATTTCATGGTTCCAAGACTTTACTTACCGATGGGGGATGGGGTGATTAATGTGGCAGATTGGCAGAGGGAGAAGTATATATTGGAAACTGCGCTATGACACACCTAAACGGCTAAAGCAGCATTATGATATCAGACTTTTTCTCAAATGACTTTAGGTGGTTTGTCTTTCACTATATTTATATATATATATATATATGTGTGTATATATATATATATATATATACATACAGTATATATATAGCCTATCATTTTCGTATATTTTTGTATATGTGTATTCTCTCTGAATTTACAACTCTGTCCCTTTTTGTCTGCATATCAATATTGTTATATTGTTGTTAAAATTGTTACAATTTTTCTTTAGCTTAGCATTGACCGACAAGTACAAGAAAAGAAGGTTTACTGTAAGTATTGTAGGTAGAAAAAAAAGCGAAACATTCAGATAATACATCTTAAAGTACTTTATTTTACCTTGAAACATCTACCTACAAATCACTTTCCACTAACACGCTCTTTATGGGCTATTAAAACCTTAACTGCTGTTATCAAGAATGTTTAGGCCTTTTTTGTCTGCTGCCACAAAACTGTGAAATCTTGAGAACATTTTCAGGTTTTACAGGTACCTTTTACGGCTCCCGAGAAGCCAGTTGGCTATACATGCACCTGCCGCTATGACTTTAACTCACAGTTATGTACTGGTTTTCCTTTAAAAAAAAAGGCAGATCTGGTTTTTGCTTTACCTCATTCCATTTTTACACATGGACTGTTCCCTAATGGCTGGACCAAGGAGGTTAATGTTGAATCTTAGAAATGTTAATTGGTGAATAGATCTAGCATGTGTTAAGTAACAGTCAAAGTTTGATATGTGTCAATTTTACAACATGTTCAAAATTTCCAGACTGAGGTGATCATTGTCCAGGTGCATGTTGTGTAGTTATGTTCAGGGTGTGCCTGTTTATCCAACATTGTTATACTTTAAATTTCCTATTGTTGGAAGATATTTGATAGTTCCTGGGCATAGTCACATACTGTCTATCATTTAATTCTTCCAACAATGACTGCATTTTAATTAACACAAAGTATTCATTATGACATGGATAGCCAACTTGGAGAACATACGTTTTCGATATTGGGGCAAGGAAATGTTTTCAAAAAGTGTGATCGCTACAGATCACTACAGATGCCCTGCAATCACTAACTTTCTTGAACATCATTATACGTTTAGGCAGCATTTAGCCACCTGGTCTGTTCTGTTTTTAAGTCTGTGGCAAAAAAAAACTACTGTATTTTCTGGCGTATAAGATGACTTTTGAACACAGGAAAAGGTGTTCAAAAGTCGGGGTTTGTCTTATACGTCAAGTACCACCATCAGGGGGCACTTCTGTCCCTGGCGGACCATCTAGGGGAGCCCATAGGTCTGCTCCCCCGATCTGTGCTCCCCGCACTGCACTCTGGCCAACAGGAGCCAGAGGGAGAAATCTTCAGTATCCCCCTCGCTCCTTCCTTCTCCTTCCTGATGTGTGAAAGTAGCTGGTGTGTGCTCACTAGCAATATTGTGGCTGAAATTGGTATTGCAGGGAGATTGAGATTAAAACTATTTTATTGTCAAATTTTTACAATTTATGTCCCATGGATAACTGCATGGAAACCTTAATAAATGTAAAGGGTTGCAGATAGTGGTGTCAAATTGGGAATGTAAATTACTAATCCACAAATAAGATTGGACTTCTAAGGGTGTTGGAGATCTGGGGGTTGAAATTCAGAGTAGACATAAAAAGAAATTATTTGGTGTGCATGGAAAGAGGAGTAGTCTTATACAGCAAGAATGTCCCAAACTTTATATTTTAACTGGGAAAGTTGGGGGTTGTCTTATGCGACGGAAAATACAGTACTTATGTTTATACCATGAATTAATAGCAAACCGCTGGGTCCTGTAGAAAGTACATGTTGTTTGTAGCATATGGCTTTAGAAACAAAAAGGTTATGAGTGCACCTAAACAGCAAGAATATTTTAATCAATTCTCAATTTTATTTGTAGAAAATGTAATAAAAATAAGAAGGAGAGAACACGGATGAAAGAAATAGGAAGCAACAGGTTTACGGAAGAAGATTCTGAGTTATTAAAATATATAGATAAAATAGAATAGTTGTGTGTCTGTAAAGGCTCTCATTCATCCAGGTCATTCTACAGCTAGCATTAGTTGGTCATTTTCAGCTGGACTAGTTTTGTTGAAGACATTTTGGTGCCATTCCAGGCCAAGTTTTTAACTAAAGTAATGGCTTAAAGTAATGTTACCGCTACAAAACATCTTTAACAGAACATATTTTTTTATAAGAAATATAATTTTATTTGTCATTTTGATAATGATTATAAATGGCCAATGTCTCTAGAGCAAGGGTAGCCAACCTGGATATCTCTTGTCTTCTTCATCCCTGCTACCAGCTCATACACTGTAAGGAAGAGAGGGCAGCCAAGAACACAGCTTCTGTTTTCTAGCATGTGGGCTGGAGGGGTGTAGGGACAAGAACAGAACAAGGTCAACTAGGTGGGGGCAGAGGATGAGAGAGTGTCAGGATCCGGCCCCATCCCCTCCTGCTGGGTCGGCTCCACCGACACCGGTGCCCTCC
>CM070033.1:28849801-28899762 GCA_036250615.1 Ptychadena robeensis
ACCTAGACGACAAGCCGAGGCGTTTTTTGCACGGCGGATCACCCTGGACATGATATGCCGCGCAGGATGTGATGCCTCTCCGTCGACTGTGCCCTGAGCCATTGGGAACTGCTGGCCCTGTATTGATTCTATCCTGGGATCTCACTACTAAGTACTGCACCGATGTTTTGGGGGTGTGATATAGTCGACTTATTGGGATTACCCACAGTCGCACAGAGCGGCCCGTCCTGGTACTACCATATCTAGCCCTTCCCCACCCTTCTTTGGGTGGGGGGTGGGTGGCTGGTGGCTGCTCCCATGCCTGTCCATACGGCTCGATCCTACTTTTGGACTCGTGATGTTGATTGGGTCTCCCGCTGCTGGTGTATCGGTAGTGGGCACGCTGGCATGGTCCCCACCCCACCTGGCCAGCCAGGATTGGCACATCTCTGACCCATGCCGGCTCACACGCATTTTACCTGACGGGAATAGCACCCGCCTTTAGAGTCCCAATTACCATGGGTGGGTGTGTGTTGTTCTGGACTGTCCTTGTTGGGAGTCGCGAAGCCAGGGGGGCTCCATGAGGGGATACTCACATGACTAGGCGCTGCGGATCCGTATTGTCGGTTGAGTACTCTTGTCCTACTCAGGGATACGGGAGGCTGGATTCTTTTTTTAATTCCGTTCCTCTACCGCCATTTTTTTACCCCGTTTGCGGTTGCCTTGATTTCCCCTGCCTTGTCCTTTTTTCTGGCCTTTAGGGTAACTTGACTCAGGATACTGTTCATTGCCCATTGGGGTGGGCACTAGGTGGTGTTGGTTCAGTTTAAGTTATATGTCGTTTTTGGCACTTTTGTCCGGCGCCGGTGGGAGTGGATTTGTGACTCGCGAGGTTGTGTAGTCGTTCAGTCACTGTCACCCCATCCCAGCATAGGGCTGCTTATCCCAGTACTGCGGACTTGCGTTCTTCCTCAATCCAGTGATAGTGACTCACCATGGTGGTCATGTTATCAGTTATTGCTGTGGTGTTACTGTTTGTTTTTGGTCGTCTTGTTGTTTTTTCTTATGTTTGTTGTGCGTTTTTCTGGTTGTTTGGTAGTGTGGTTTGTGAGTTCCCCCCCGTATGTTGGTAGCCTCAGTCCACCCATGTGTTTGGGTACGTTAGTGTGTGTAGGTCTTCTTGTGCTGTGTGTTCTACTCCGGCCATGTCTCACACCACTGCGGGCACTCCACCTTAGGCACGCCTGGAGCCGGTACTTTCACGTCTAGAACTTGTATAAGGCGCGGATGCTCAGTAAATTAACCCCTCTAGCGGTGCCAGTGATTGTGTCCTTTCTTCTTTCCCCCCCTTAGCACCACTACTCTTTTTGAACGGCGCTAAGGCCCACTGACGTGCTTCTCATCCGGGACCCACTCTTAAGCATGCGAGCACGCTGTGGGCCCCGTAACCGACGTACTTCATTTTTACTACCTGTCCCCGGGCCCCAATCAGCACCCTTGTCCCATGTCCCAAGTCTACCGGGTGTCTTCCTGTGCGCTACTTTCACAGGACCCGCTCTGCACTAGCAATGTCAGGCTCTGCCTGCGACCTCGGTGGTGACCATGTTGGGGGACGCCCCCATGTTTTCTGTGACATAGTTGCCTCCAGACTGGAACCAACCGGGGTGCTATACTTGTCTGGTGCCCTTTGCCGTGCGATATCTGCCCACCCATGCAACCGGTGTATCGAGGGCTCATGGCCATTTGTTCCCAGCTCGCTAGTTTTGACGGTAGCGCGGGCGGTGCCAGGGCCGGGGTGGGCACTTTATACCTGTTGTTGTGCGTGGACTCGGCCTCAGAGTGACAAAGCCCCCTCAGACCACTCAGAGCAAACCAGTCACCCCCTGGGTCTTCCCTTATTCGCAACCCTAACTTAACGGCATTTCGTCATCATGTTGTCCTCCGCCCTTCTCCATGTGGCACATTTGAACTTGGTGCCACATCTTGCCCGGCACTCTCATTCCGTTCACCCCGCTCCTGGTTCATACCCGCGCACACTATACAGTTTCTATCACCTGCGCGTTCCCCCGCCACACGGTCCGTGTACCACTGCGATTGTCATACCGACCCTTTTAGGCATGCTCTTCTTGGGGGGGTGCCTCTCTGTGCCCTCCATTACGTATACCCGTGCCCCTTGTCGGTAAACCGTGTCACTCGCGCAGGTAGTACTCTCTTTTTGACCACTTCCCGACAGGACCGTCCCCAATCCCCCTCTCTCTGTGACTGGCCGACTTACATGACACGCTGATGCCAGGATGGGCCGCACCGTGCATGACTGATTATGTGACTGCACGACTATCATAATTTCGTGTTAGCGACTCACTCCGACTGGTACGAGATGAGGCACCGGTTCCCCCTGCCAATGTGGAGGTCCTCTGACCCCCTGGGGGTTGTGTAACCGAGTGCGCGCGCCTTCTGCCGTACGCCCTTTCGCCTACATGACGCGCGGCCAGCCTCCAAACGGGATATGAGCAGCACGAGCTGGTACAAATCCGCCTATTTTTACGGCTCTCTCCTAGATGGAAACCTGTGCCGCTTGCACCTGACCCCCGCCTTGCTAGAATGGCCCGCTCCTCTTTATCTTCTCCTGCTACAATTGTTGGCCCTGACCCCGGACGCCCCCCGATTGCCTCACGCGCGACTTTTGACCTATATGACCATTTCGTCGTATTTGACGCGCTACCCGTACGCCAGGGATCGGTGTAGTTAGACACACCCTCCTTACACATGTATGGGGTTAATAAGTGGTCGGGAGGTATGGCCAGGCGACTACCACCTCGAGGACCCGCCCCGCACAGTTTGTTATCCCTGTGGTTCGTGGCCCAAGAGCCCCCCCCTGGGACTCCTTTGTCGGGCCCCCTCCCTGTCTCTTGTCCAGGCACATAGGCAGCGTTTCGATTTACCGCTATTGATACTCCCGCGACACTCTCTGTCATTCGCTTCTCACATCAGAGTGGTCCCCTCCCCTGGTCCTTGATCACGCTCTATTTACCTCACCTGGGCACACCTCGCACTATGCGACTCTGGGAGTGAGCGGGGTGTGTGACGCCGGTGCCTTTTTGGACCGGAACCGTTTACGGCACCGCCCCGAGGTTGAGCAGCGCGTTCTATGAAGGACACCCCCTTGATCGGGTATAAGTATCTGTACGTAGGGACTCCGTCACTCCCCTCACCCCGCGGACCTGGCGTCACCATCACTTGCACCAAATTCCTATACCCAGGAGTTAAAGACAGCCAGAACTATGACACCCCCCCTTGTCCCTAGCGTGGATTGTGTCCGTATTTATGTTATATTTCTCGTGGACGACCCCTTTTCCCGGCCCACGATGCCTCACTTTTGAGGGACACACCAGATATCTCTAGTGCCTACCCTCCGCTGAAGCACCCCAAACCCTATCTTTGGACTTCCCTGCCCTGCTGCGCTCAAACCGCATCCTCGCCCCACCAGTCTCCACTCATTAAAGGTGGACGTGGAATAGCTGTTCGCTGAAATTGTTGGTCAGAACACCGTCCTTATCAGCGACCTAATCCCTGCAATATTGATGCCTTGTTGGGACAACGGGGCACCCAGGACCTAGGATTTGCTCCAGGGGGCGGCGAGGCTGTGACACAATGTGATCAAGTCTGTCCCTCTCTGCAGACGCGGCCCGTCATATCGCGGGTCCCTTGTGTGTCCTTCAGGTTCGCCGCAGGGAGAGACTAGGTTTCCACGTTTCGACAGTGGCCTTTTTACCATTTGGCCCCCTTTCTGGAGGCCCCACTCTATGCGTCCCAAGACGATTGGCTGTGGATCCCCCCCCGGTCCGGCGCTTCAGCGCTTTATTCATGGCCACTTTATGAGGGCCGACTTGCTCCGATGGCAAGGGTTAATGGCCGGTCGTCACCGACAGACCCTTCCCCTATGGCGCAATGCGCCAAGACGCGCCTACGGTGTTGCCGCGTGATCACGCACCGCTCGCGCTCTTCGATATTTGTGTGGTCTCGGAGCATTTGTGCCCCCCCTTCCCGGTGGCGGTTAGGGCTACACCCGGGACATTGGCGGTCGACCTATTGTAGGGTCGCGCCGGGATCAGGATATTAGACAGGCCCCCCCCCCCCCCTGTCGCTTTTGGCCGGCCACGACCCCCTTTCGTCTGAATATAGTGCACGCAACGCGCTGGGCAACTTCCTTGGTGCCCTCCCACTTGCTCTATTATGCAAGAAGCTAGCCGTTTGGGGGCTTTTAGCGATACCTTGTCGCGCGTACAATGCTTCAAAGTCTGGAACGCCCTGAGTAATGCGCCCTCTCTCATCCCCCGCATGCATTGCGCAGGCCTGGGCTCCGTAACTTTCGTCGTTACACACGATCTGACCCCCGACCAGCTGTTACAATTGGCTCTGATGGATCTTCGCGCCTCATAGCCAGGAGATATATGCGACAAACTATTTAACCTAGTGCTGACAAAAAGTAAAAAGTCACTGCTGACCACCAGCATATGACTCTAAGTGGGGTTACTCCCTTGTGGTTTAGCTCCGTTTAATGATTTCGTTTGACCCCCCCCTGAAGATGGTCCCATGTGATGTCGACACCAAAGATATTTGTATTGTGTTTAAGGCAGTATGTTCCCCATCTATCCCACCAGCTGTCCCTTCCTCCCGCCCACTCTGTTGACACGCAGCCTGTTTGGGCCGGTTTGTGTGCCAGGGGAACCGGCTCGGGTGGAGCTCGCACCTCCCTTGCTACCCCTCCCCGTAAGGCCCGCGACCAGCCGGGTGCGGGGCTTGGCGACTCCCAGATGTGTCAGCTGCTTACCACTCATTGCGGCGGTCAGAACGCGACGTTGGGGGATTGGTTTTATACAACGGTGAGGTTAACGTCAGATGGTGCTTCACGTTTCGCATGGAGCCATGTACCCCCCATTGTGCTTTGGAACCTTCGAGATATGTCGCTCCGTCTCGTGTGGTTGACCACGTGGACCTTCGTGCACCAGCGCCACCCAGACTGGAGCACCCTACCTTGAGCCTGGGTGACCTGTTTGCGCAGGTGGGACGCGCTTCCTCCCGGCCTCAAGGTTGGCCTGTTACCAGTTCGTCCCCCCGGGATCACATTTGTCGACGGCGGTTCACTTCTCCTAACCCGCTGTTTCCCTGTAGGCAATTTTGACATACGCACCCCGATACCTTTATGGGTGTGTAAAGAGCCGACGCATGCGACCTTCATTTTGTATACACCCAGGATTCTGGTAAAAGGGGGAGGGCGCCCTTCCCGGTCCTCGCGCGCGCCAGCATGTGTGGTGTCCCGCACCCGGCCTTCCAGTTGGTTTAAGCGTCAGATCTCACATAATACCCCCTCGGATTGCCCATTACCTTTTTACTTCCGCCTGTGATATTTCATGCGATCCGTTCTGTGCGGGCCAGGGATGTTTTACGCACCTTTCTCGGTGAGCTTAGTGCACTCTGACCTCACGGGGCCTGATAGCATTGTGCATCTATGTGTCTGCAAATCTCATGCGCTCCTGCTCATTGCGGGACGCCCCCCCCAACACCCCCCCCGAGCCCGCCGGCGCCCGGAACGCTCTAATGGTATAGTGTGCCACCCACCGATGAGGACAATCGGATGCTATCGGAGTCTATGTGCTCATCTAGGTTCCAGTAGGCCCCCGCGGGGTTGGTGGGGGGGGGGGGGGGCCGCGGGGGGGGCGGGGTACTGCCCGCTGTTAATATCATTTGTCGTCCTCCACCACCCCACCATCAAGCCTCCTCCACTATGCTAGGGCGGGCCCCAAGAAAAAAAAAAAAACAGCCCTACCCGCCGGTCACATGTTATTGTTGACAAGTTGTTACCGGGGGCCGCCCCCAGGGCACCCTGGCCCAGATGTTGGGTCCTTCGCCTCAAGCCAATGCCGGAGCCGGTGTGGTCCGGACAGGGGGGGATAGGCACCACACTATTTTCCTGGGGGGGCTCTGCTCCGGCCCCTTGCGGGGTCTTCTGGCGCATACTACCCGTTCTTTCAGTATCTCTACCAAATTTCAACACCATGCATTCCCTTTCGGTTTGGTGTGTGCTACCCACCTGCAACTTGCACACTGCCTGCTACGATTGCCCTGCACCAGCGCTCCTACAAATCTATATTCCAAAATGATACACCTCGCCTGTCTTCCCCTGCTTTGGCATGTCACACGCTACTGTCACATACCTCGGCAACTGGCTGACCACCGTCTCTTCCCCCCCAACCGATTTCAAGAATTGCGCTCTCGGAGGCTCGGACATTGACACTTGAGCGCATGGGACGCGTCCCCAACTGGTGGCCGAAGACGGCCTTGACCTGTATGCCGATGTCCTTTTAAGAAAAACCGTGCCGGCCCACCTCTCTCATGTCACCTACATACTTTCCGGACGACGAGACGTTTTTTCTTAGACTCTTTTACTGAGGACTATTACGGTTAGATATGGGCTGGATGCTTTATCTCCTTGTCTTTTTTCCCCACTTCCCTATCATTCCCTCTCCTGTGTCTATTGGTGTTTTTGTCTCGTCTTACCCCCTCTCTCACGGGGAAATGGTCTGTTGTGTGTGTTCCGTGGTATTTGTTGCTCCTGGGATGTTTGCTTTGAGTCCCGGCGGCCAGGGGTTCGGCCCGCGATCGTGTTGGACTAGTGTACTTTTTTTGAAGGGCTGGGCCGTTGCGTAACCTTCTGACCCCTTACTTCAAGAATGTCTCCTGTGCCACTTCGGCTTCTTTGCTCGGCAGCGTGCTATATGGCAAGGTTGAACTCGCGCTCTTCTCTTATTTGCCGGCGTCCTTGTAAGGGGCTGCACCTATGGCGCAATACGCACGGTAGGTGCCCTCGTGTGCCTGTCGTCCCGTCCGCGGAGTGGCCTCTTTACCTGGTTCAATATAAGTATTTGGGTGCGTTGGCGGGGTATTGGCGGTGCGAATAATTTTGCCTCTTTGCTCCTGCCCCCATTCTTCCATCCTTTCTTGGGCCCTCCCCCTCCTGTTCGCTTCTGTGTGCTTCCTTCCTTTTGGCTGCCAGGGCACTGCGTGCCGTACTCTCTCTCGACTAGTCCTGTTGGACTGTTCCACTTTTTCTCTGTATGTTTGATGATTTATTTTTGTCTTCAATAAAACCTCAATTTAAAAAAAAAAACATACTATAGGGCCATGTAGAATATTTTGCATGTCTGGATTTGAATGGAGCAGCAATTTCCAAGTGTGTCAAACTCTGGCCTGGGTGCCAAATCTTATTATATTTCACCTGCATGATTTTGGGAAAAAAATTATTTAAGAAATGTATGGCACAGAAGTGTCTTTTATTTGACATTCAGTTAATAAATTTTAAGAACGTGTCCAAGTTTTAAATGTTGCCTACACTGTGTATTTGAGTGTGACATCCTTGTTGTAGGACAAGGTAAAATGGGGGAGCATATAAAAAGGCATGCTTAGCAAATGTCCTGGAAGGGGATGGGGGTAGTAGACAATGAGACATCAAGCTGGCAATTTATGGCACCAAAGCAAGAAAAAGAAGAGTTAGTCAGGAACTGCGTGTTTGCAATTACAGATGGACTTTGAACCACAAGCCCAGTGGTCTCCAGATGGTCTAGGACTAACACAGGGGGATGTCAGTGACTAACAACTGCCTGCTGGCTACCCGCACAAATTGTACAGTTCATATCGGATCAGTTTCAACTCAGCAGCTGACCTGAGGTCGTCTCTGTGAACTTAACCTTTATATAATGTGCAGGTAAATGTGAACCTGCAGCAGATATGTGCGATCTCTGACGTTTACACCAAACAAGGCTACTAACTATCTGGCCTACTGGCAAATCCTACACTGCCTGTCCTAGGAATAACATTAAATGGCATTTTGGAAGGTAAAGACATGTATACTTTTGCTTTTGGCTAATTAAATGCCATAAAACCATTCAGTACAGTGACTTCAAAGTAAGAGTTCATTACTCTTTTACTAACATTTCATTAGACCACCTGAGGCCCAGTGTCTGTATCTCCAAGTTCTTGCCACCAGATGGAGTCTTCATCATATATGAAGCACCAATGTTAGGTCTTCTGCAAAGCCAAATAGTTCTTTTCTGTGATGGATTTATGTAAGTAATAGAATCCACTGAAGTTTGTTAAGTTTATCATAAACAGCAGAGACACCCACATAGCAAATGTATTAAATAGATCATGGAGATAAGATTGAGGACGATGAAATACATATGGGATATGTAAAAAACAACTTCAGCCAGCATAGATCTAAAAATCAATGCTTGGTGTTCAAGGTGCACACAGAAAAACAACATTGCATATAGATAGAGAATGATTGGCTAATCAATGGGAGTAGATAATATATTTTTTACAGACCTTTTGCTTATAGGATTCCTCCATGTAAACTTCTATAATGACTTTAACCAATGTTATCAGGTCAGAAGTTAAATACCTATAATGAGCAAGGCTGTACCAGTTTTATATAGTCATTGCCCAATGCATTCCCAAGCAAAGCTGTACTATTAATAAGCGACAACTACCTACCAGGTTTTATCAACTAAATTGCAGTTATCAAAATGCCTCAGATAATTGATAATCCACGCTCAAGAAAGATGAACTTTCATTTTAAATCAGCTACATACATTCCAGGGCCATCAAAACAAAAGGCATGCGGGTTAGTGTATAGAACCATTTCTGTGTGGAAGTGTAGGGGGTCCCCTGCTGTGATGCACAGCCTGAAGTGTTGGAAGAGTCCACTAGAGAGAGCTCCAGGCCTGAACTGATAAAAGGTGAGCAGGCAGGAAGTGAGCAAGCATTATCCAGAGAGAAGCTACAGGGAGACCGGAGCATGCAGGTGGCTCAGAACAACCTGTGTCCTCGCCCTTATCCCCAGATTTGGGTCCACCCGAGTGTACTGGTGGCCCGTACGGTGACTGGCAACATTTGGATCTGTCCGTGGTTCCCAGATACGCCGGACAGGCCGATGCTGCAGCCCAAGAAGGAGGATGCTGATCGGATCGCTGTGAGCTGAGCGCAAGACGCCCCGCTAGAGACTGTTACTTATCTTAAAACTGTTACCTGTTATAAACCATTTTAAGATAAGTAAAGATTCTGTTAAAGACTAACGCTGGTCTGTTTCCTCTGTTCACCACCCCCGAGCCTGCTCTCCTACAGAAGCAGTAGTCTCTTCTACATCGATTTGACATGTTCATTTGCAGGATGATTGGTCTATCTCTGTGTCTTAATTTCTGCACAGAGACCACTGCTCGCACACAGAATGCAAGGGATATTCATTACAGCATAATGGCAGTGTAAGGGCTTTTCTGCACCTGGGTTTATGCCAGTGGTGGGCAATAGTGTTGAGCTCGAATATTCGAATTTGCAAATTTCGCGAATATGGCGGCTGATATTCGCAATTGCGAATATTCACGATATTTGCCATTGGGATGCTTATGGGCATGGATTGCAAATATATATTCGCTATGCGAAAATAAATAGCACATGTGACCATTCATTTTGAAGGTAATTGCAAGGTGATTATAATTGTGAATATTCCTGAATATAGAATCGAAATATTAGTAGAATTATTCATGAAATATCACGAATTTTAATATTGCCTATGCCGCTCATCACTAGTGGGCAACTGAGTTGACAAGTGTGGCCCTCTGCATCACTATAGGGCCACACATAACATTTTCTATCTATACTGACTGTATAAGCATTTTACCATGAAGAAATTACAGCAGGCAAAACTAGAAGACATTGTTTTTCATTTTAAAATAACAAAACTTAAATGATACTTTGGGAACACTGTAGTACGGTAATGCACATTTTGTGTCATATACATAGTAAAAGGTGATGTGCCTCAAAGATATCATCAAAGAAGATCCCGGGAGAAGATGTGTCAGCGGGGGATCGGCGGACAGGTCCGTTCCTATGCCCTCTGCATTAACAGTTAGGTTTTGGGGGCTGCAAGTGGAGGACTGAGGGGGGCCACTAAACAATGCCCAAAGGGCCATATGTGGCCCCCGGGCCACAGGTTGGGCTTCTGGGGTTTATGCAGTTGGGATATTTTCATTTTATTTAATCTCAAGGTTTCCTTTCAAATACTAGGCTACAAACAAGTCATCCAGTTTAAGATGAAATACAGAAAATTTATTATGGAAATATATACAGAGGAAAATGTCAACTGGTCAATAATGTTTGCGATGTTTAAGTACACTTGTCTACATTGCTTTGTGCAGGGTTGTGGTGTAGAGTAACAAGGCACTCAGGGAACGTTTCATAGACTGCCTATAATATTTCAATCCAGACTTTCCAGGCTCTTCCAATCAAAGCTTCTCTGCAGACAAGCTATGTACACTTTCTATTGTTTGGAATGAAAAACATAATCGACTTCAACTTCACAGAAGTCTGCAGAAAGTATTATATGCTAGGTGGGAGGTGCAAGAGGGAAATTTCAAAGCATTGAAAGGGTAGGAAGAAACTCCTTCCCTGTATGTAGGTAGAGTGTTAAATTGGAAGGTGACAACTTATGTCACATCTTACACATGTAGTCAGGTTTATCAACCAAGCCTTTCTTAAAAGTGGAGCTAACCCTTTAATGCCAAATGCATGAGATTCCTCTCCATCATCATCTTGACTGCACCAAAGTGAATGTATTCCCACAATCCATTATTCTAGAATGTGACATAATTGTACAGTTTAAATTGCTTAGATCAGAAGTGGGCAAACTAAAGACTGCCACACACGCACCGGGCGCCGATGTGCGGCCCGTGGCCGTCAGTCAGCAGCAAAATCGTCCGCCAATCCATGGTTCCCACGTGGGGCAACAGGCATCTGGTCGGCCAGAGAATGGACATGTTCGATAATCTCTGGTGGATGCAGTTAGTTTCAATGGGTGCCCGCCGATGCTGTGAGCGACGGTGTGCAGCGTGATGACGTCATCACACTGAGTTAGCCCATCATCTCCTGCCCCTGGGATAGCAGTCTGTAGTCAAACTTTTTTTAAAAGAGACACATAAAACTGGTAAAAACATAGCCGAGGCCTTTTCCCCTTTATGTACAAGACAAACAAACAAGGGAATCTTCTTCAGCTACATCACAATTGCATTTGTTGTAATAATCATGAATAGTTTCTTCAACCCATAAATTACCCACTGTACACACAAGAGACATAAGCAATCAGGTTTATGTCCGTAAAGGCGGGGAAGGGAGTTTGTTTGTGAGTATTGTCTTCTGGAGAGTCCTTAGTTTGGAGAGACCACTGCTTATGGTGGCAGGGACAAGAACTTTGAATTGTTACTGGAGTCGAGTTAAACCATCAAATAAAATGAAGAAATGCAATGAAAGTGTTTGCCTACACACTTAACTTCACATTAACCTAAAAAAAAACGACAATTTGTCTTCTCCAATTCATGGGGGTTATGTTACGCGATCCATTTGGTGTAAACAGTGCCTAGCAGAGCTCTTCATGAAATTTATTTTCACCACCCCAGTCTCTCTTGTTAATGCAAAGTTCATCCTATACAGGAAACGGTTTCAGTTAAATATTATGGTTTGATTTTTCATCAAGCGAAATATTGTTGAGCCATTGTAATGGTCTTCCCCAGTACCCATGTGTTTCTCCAGCTGGCCTGACCTCTTGGCTGCTGTTCCTTTAGTTACTAATGAAAGAAACAAGAATACATTTTACACTTTTGCTCCCAGAGGATTCCCCTTCCCCTGGAGTGTTAGGTTTATTCCTGGCTGATCCCTATTTCTCAACAACACAGCACTGCTCTCACTATGGAGAGGAAGAGACACTAAATTTATCGGCTCAGGAAAGAGAGAAATTTAACCTTTTCCTGACAGCTATTGCTAAGGCTAATATGCAATATAAGGAGGTATCACCCTTTAAATCAATAAATACAAAATATAATGTAATCCCTTTCACCATTTAATAAAGATTACATTCTCAGGAAAAAAACAGTAATGATTATAGATTACCCCTATCTCTGCTCCTGTACATTGCTTAGATGCTATCTGGCTGTTACAAAGATAGAAAAAGGAATAACCACTGATTGGTTGCACGTTGACAAGTATGTCTGTGTGCTTAAATGCAAAAGCCTAACCATAGTAATGTTATGTAAAGGTTTAATGGTGAGCTTTTCTAGGGAGGATATGAAGCACCTTTACTTTGCCTTCGGTTCATCCCCACAGCCTCTTCCTGCAAAGCAGCGTCTACCCTTTGGGGCTCTCTGGTGTTCACAGGCCTGATATCATCCTTACAATGCAGAACTAGTAGTATAGCACGATGGTGCCTGAGTATACCTTTTTGCATTTTGTCATTGTGTCACTTATTTTAATGGAATGTCCTTTCTGTGAAGAGAAAATGCCTGGTGATTCTATCTATTGTTTCTCCTAATATGCTGAAGCCACACTGAGCAGGTTGATTGTCCCTTTAGAGGGTTGCCACCTCTCCAATCCACCATAGGTTATGTTCCCACTTAGGCAGAATTGCCAGGCGATTTTCGACATAACAATAACGTAACGAAAAAAACGTAACCATTATAAAAAAAAAATTGCCTCCATAGAGAATGAATGGATGCGATTTTCATTGCCTCCATGCGCGATCGCAGATTGCCTCCATTCAAGTCTATTGGCGCGATCGGAGAAAAATAATTGGCAGCAGTCAGAACACGGGGAGCAGCGTTTTGATCGCGACCCCCAATTGCAATTGTGCGTGATCCTATCAATGGGGACAAGCCAATTGAAAGTAGTAGGCTGTAGGCAATTGGCAGGCAATTCTGCCGGTGATCTGAAATCGCGAGCACAGGCGATTAATCGCCTAAATGGGAACATAGCCTTTTACAATATGTTCTTCCCCTTTTTTATTTTTCATTTTTTGGTTTTATTAAGGAATCAAATACTGTAATCCAAATACAACAAATTTTTTACCCATTTAAGCTTAGGGCCACCTTTCCCGATAAAGTAGAGTGGGTCACGCCACTGCTCATAAAGATAATTATATTATAATATATATTATAAAAGATAATGTAGTGATATACGGATGGATTTCTTAGACTTAGCAGGGCCCACTTCTCCATCTGTATCATAGTTTGTACCTGCATGTAATTTTGTGTTCCCTTTTAATCCTTAATTAGTGAACTGTGCTATGTAATATGTAAGCGCTTTTTAAATAAATAATAATAATCACAATGGATTCTTTTATGTTAGGCTACTAACCATAATAACCAGTATAGTAATAGAGAGCAAATAGAATTTGTAAGTGTATACCCTGCCAATAATCCATTATATTTAAGGGCAGAGAACTTTAGGAATAGAATCTCTTTCAGGTTTTTAGTCTCAAAGTGACAATGGTTTTACCACTTATATGTGTCCTGATTTTTTTTTCTGTAATATTTCTTAATAACCCAATTAAAATGTAATGTTACAAAAAGTGACATTGGTTTTATCCAACTGCAACAAACTTGAGTATAACTGAGATCTTCAATATTAAAGGTACATAGAAGACGTTGATTTACCTTCATTAGTTGAATTCATGGTTATGTTCAGAAATAGTGAAAACTTATTGTCAAGTAAGCAATGTGGTATGTAATTACAAAATGCAGTATTAATTTACCATTGTTTACAATGTTCATAATCATATCATCATTTGCATTTTGCCCATGGGTTTGTCAAAAAATGGGTTTTGACCCAATAATGTCTCAGTTGTAGATCTTAACAGCGACCTAAATTGGTATTAATTAATTGATTAATTAGTAGATTTGTTGGTTATCTCTCCATTAGTATGCTGTCATGTCCAGTAGAGGCTGGTTGTGGAGTGGAGATCTCATTGTAGCAACAACACTTGTCAAGATGGCCATCAGCACTGGCAAGGGAGTGGCAAGTGAATTTGGACATGGAATACAACCACTGTTGCAACTGGATTTTATGCAGAGGCGTTCTTGGAATTCACTATTTCAAATGCCGTTATTGCTGACCATATTAAAGATTTGCAATGCTAAACTAACTTTACTATAGAGCCATGTACTGTAGAACCTTCCCTAGCAAGTTTAACTGAGACTCTTGGAGAACGTGAGGGACACTCAATATATGTAGGCAAAGAACTTGCTCATCCACATCCACAATTACACAGACCATTGATTGACTAAACCCAGAAGTTATTTCTCACTGATACTTTTGCTTAATATGTGCATTTTAAAATATAGGTAGTCATGTTGTGGATGGAATAAAGGTTTGCTGCAGTTAACCTTTGGTAGTGCATTGATTTGTGGACAGCCCCCCATTCTGACCGTAATAAATTCCAACTCTGACTTAGCCATAGGACTATTATGTAATATTTAAATATAGACAATTCTTTTCCAATTGTAGTGATATATTTTTGCCAGGTTTTGACGGTATGGCTATCCACCACAAACCTGATATGGTATATGTCCATGACATTGACTGCACTCCAGAAGCACTTATCAAGTCCGTACTTTGTATTCAGATATGTAACATGCACGCAGGACAAATGTAATAGCATTCTTTATATTAGATCCTGCATTCCTTAGGATGATATATCAATATGAAAGTCAGACTCCTAATCACACCAATATCTCAGTGTTGCACAACCCATTATTGACAATCTATTAGGGTGCAAAGTTTCCTGATGGCAGTGATTTAGCTGTTACAACTGTAAAAATAATATATAAAACACTTAATATTAAATCGGTGTAAAACTAGTTTAGTCCAAAGGTGTTGGCGGAAATAATTATCCTTTCCAGGTTTGTGGGGAAGCACCAAAAGTTGTTTTTTGGAACATGAAATGATACTTGTGAAGAGATATCTTTGCCTATATCGAGCCAAGACACAAATAAAAAAACATAATCTCTGCAATACACGCATAATTTCATATCTTTATTATTATTATACCATTTGCTTCTTCCGAAAATGAGGGGAGCTCCTTATTTCCTGGTGTGAACAGCCACCAAAATGCTAAGCAGTGTTGTCAGCCATATAGGCTGCCATACACGGCACGGATTCGTGCCGGATTCTGGCGCGATGGATTACCATTGTGTCAGGGCTTCTGACAGAGTGGAGACGGGCACATACAGTGTGTGGGTCCCAGGCCTGTGGTTACCAGAACGGCTGATACAGGCCCAAGCCTGTTGTTGCATGGAAACCAAGGATGACAATTTATGTTGGACTGTGTGAAGGCAGGAGTATTGGCATTTTAGTGAAATTTTTTTGAGATGTCTATTAACCCCTGCGAGGGTTACCCTTTACTTTGGACTGCGTGCTCCAATAAACATGAGCAGGAGCCCTAAAGGGGATATTGATGAGGATATTGATGTTTTGGAAGCACCGTTTGAGCTGAACCCCCACAGTAAATACAGTCTAATTCATACTAATTGTTTGTATCATCTATGTGAAAAAGACCGATATTTAATCCTAACCCCAAACCACCCAATAACAAAATCACGTTTTTGCCTGTGCCCATACAGAATTTCCTACAAGATGGGTAGAATCTGTGGAAAAGCATCGTTACCCTTCTCTCACCCAGAGATGCTGGCATTGTATGTACTGCTGTTAGCATGCCACATTTTAATATATTAACAGGTATGAATCTATAATAATAGGAGCAACTTAAAATGCAACATACCCAAGTATCAATGTTACTCTCAATATCTGTCTAGGAATTGAAAGCTGCCATCTCCAATAGATTTTTTTTTTTTTTATAAATTATCAAAGAAAAACTCAGTTTTTAATCCTTACAGTGGGAACACTTACTGTAGGAAAATAGTGGTTAAAGTAGACTGGGCTTTGACCATTTTTAGTCACAATTGCACTAAAAATGTCATATCTAAAAAAAAAAACTTCACTGACCCCTATAGCCCCATGCAGTAACCCTCAAAGGTTACAACAAAAGCACTGAAAGGTGTTGTTGAAGTCCCAACAAACTGCTTTCTCAACTTTCTGTGCTTGTGCATACATTGCAGAATAGAAGCATGGCATGCTGCCAACTTACAGCTGGCAAGAAAACGGTCAGGCTTCTGCCATTTTTAAAAATATGGTCTGGAGATACAGAGCGCAGTGATGGTTTGTTTTCAAGGGTTATTAGCTTGAGAATAAAAAGTAAATACTTCAATGGTCATAGTCATCGGTTGTATATTAAATCTGGGCTTGTATCTTGAATTATAGTAGAAATGTAAATACTATAGCATACTGTTTTGTCACCTAATACCATTTGCTCTGTGCCAAAATAAAACTATTAGTTAGCTCAACACTTTTCAAACAAATATTGATTGGACTATGTAGACTGCTGTACTGGGTCTATGGCATTCACTAGAATCAGGAGATTTTTATCTATGCAGCAAATAACAGTTCGTTGTGTAGCAGTTGGTCTATGCAGCAAATAACAATCCATTGTTGTGAGTTATTACTTTAAAACATCCTCTCCTAATATTACTACCTTTAGGAATATATGTATCGCAAGTAACACCTGCTAGGTTATATTTGGAAGTATAATATATGCATTGTCAGTAAAAAAAGATTCACTAAGGGTTTATTTATTATTAGAACACTACTTTCTATATACAACCACATTGCTGCCATTACTAATGATCTGATCAGTGGCCCCGAAACTTTTCTTTTTCCCCAAACTCTTTGACAAAACACCCTTGGCATTCTGAGTCCACTGGATGTATGCATTATCCAAGGTAGTGGGACTCACAATGTGTTAATGTAAATTCAAAACTGATTTTCAAATATAGATTTCAATAAAATAAGTACTTGACAGGGTAGCAGTGTTGGAGCCTATCCATGTCAGGATCACCAGAGATTAGACACTTGAATGGGCTGTTTCAAGACATTTCAAAAGCATTTTGCACTTTTGTGTCACCATCAGAATCATTTCTGGGGTACCGGGCTGTATACATGAAATGGTTACAAAGAGGCTATAGGAGACTTATTAAAAAATATGAAAAGGCGAGAGCACTCGCTTCATTTAGCTGGGACTTAAGGTGGATTTACACGTGTAGATTTTTTCTTCAATCAACTGCCAATAAGATTTTTTGTTCGATGTCGCTGTCGAACATTGTTCGCTCTTTTATTGGACGTAAGTAACATTCAATTTTTTGTTCATTCATAGCCAATATCGAATGAAAATACATTTGAAAAGCAGATAAAAATTTACCAACATGTTCGATGACCTTTCAAACGATTTTTAGCTTGAGGTCGATCAAAATATATCCATTTAATGCTGGGAATAGAGGGCCCGTCTGCTAGTGGCGAGAATCAGATGGCACTCTTTATGTGCAGCTCATTACTTTGGCTGGGGACAGCTGAACTAATGGGATCGGGTTAAAATTTACCGTCCTGACGGATAACTGTGCGATCCGACATGACGGCTGATTTTAGCCCAATCCTCGTCAGTTGCAGCCTCCAATTGGCCATTCTAGATTTTTGTTCAATCAACCAAAAAATCATTCAATCTTCATTGATCCAACAAAAAAATCTACGACTGTAAACCCAACTTTACATCTACAAAATGCATAAAATCTTCTTTCACAAGTAGATCAGTTTGCAGTTTTCCTTCAACTTTTTTTATATTGTGAAAGGATCCTGGGCTGACACCTTGCATTACTTTCTGTATCATTTCTTTTATTAACCAATAGCTCCCAGTTGTCGTTTAAAACGGCAGTTACAATATCAGATATGGTATACCCCACATATTGGGCCATAACTGCAGTCTGTTTTTTGTCAGCTTTTGAATTGAAGTGCGCTCTATCCAGCTTTGTATTAGCAGACAACTGTTTTTCCGCGTTGCAGACAACTGTTTTTTACGTGTTGTAAAATGTTTCAACTTTTGCAATTCTCCTAAAATAATATGGAATATAAAAAAGTATATCTAAAAATACAAACTTCAGGTTTAAATATTTATCTGTATTATTGTATATACTTTTAAATGATGAATGCTGCTGAATACTGAATGCTGCTGAAAACAACTAACTGGTGACAAGGACTATTGTGATCCCTGCAGAAGGCCATTTCCTATTCCTCTATCCCTATCCATGTAATAGAATGGGCAGATTTCTGCAGCACATAGAGGATTCATGATGTAACTAAGCTAGTTGCAACTAGACCAAGAAATGCAGTATGTAAAACCAAGTTATACATGCTCCAGTCTGGTATGTCCTGCAGATTGATATTTAAATGTATAACCAGGGGTGCACTTACTTTTAAAAACATTACTTTTCTAGTGAGCTCCTCAGATGAGTACCAGGAGATGTGGTGTGGTACTCGCCCCATATGTAGTGCTGTCTTCCTCACTGTCTGCCTCCCTGTCCTCTGCTTCCTACATGGTAGATTCTGCTGCAGATGGACCTCCCTGTTCTTGATTGATCCTCCGATTAGCTGCCTTCATCCACAAGTCAACAGCTGGCTTTGGGTTGAATGTAAATCTCACAGTACAACACCGTTTGAACCCCAAGATCTCATACCTTAGTAGTACAACCCTGAGATTTTCTGGGATAGTAACTAATCCCTAAAGCTTGACATAGATGGGTTGTTTTCCCGTCGACTGCCGAGCCGACCTAGCGGACGTGATGTCATCACACACAGCCACTAGTGCCAAAAATCGGCCGGGCACCCTTTGTGTGCCAGCCATTACTTCGGCTGGGGACTGCCGTCCCCATCCAAACTAGTGGGATCAGATCTGAATTTACGGTCATGTCGGATCACTGTGTGATCCGACATGCGGCAGATTCTTGGTCAATATGACCAGGGGGCACGCCAGATTCCCTGCCGACCCAATCAATTGCGGGAAAGCGCACGGCGGCCGATCGGCCCGTCTATGCCCAGCTTAAGACCCCTGCTGTCCATATGTCAACCTTTCATAGTCATATTCCAACAGTCAACATTCCAACAGTGCTTTTCTCTTGTAAGATTTTACACATACATATGCCTACTGCGACATTCAACCCCCAGAACACCCTTAAAAGACCACTTTTTTATTTTGGATTAGTAATTTATATTCCCAATTTTCCTGCAACCTTTCATAGTTATTAATGTTTTCCTGAGGTTATCCGAATGACAATAATTGTATACATTTAACAATACTGAATTTTTTTACCAATCTACAAAATGTAACTTTTACAGTAGTGTATACATGATAAAGTGAAGGTGTTTGTACAGCGATTTAATTTGGGTTGGATGCTGATTGTGCTGCCAATCTCTCCCCTCTATGGCTGACAGCCAGACTCCTCAGGTGTACCTGATAGCTACGGCCGCCCAGACATGGAGTGCCTTTAGGTTGTTAGTACACATATACGTTTTGTAACAATAATGCAGGTACGCATATCTAGTTTTTGTCCCCCTTTGAGTACCAGAGTACCACTTATGTGCACCCCTTTGTATAACTGCACCTCTTAAAAGGTGGGGGTGTTATAGGTAGTGGTCCACCTTCATCTTATTGGGTACTGCGGATGATGCTCTCCAACCATTTTTTGAGTAGACCGATTAGTATATAAGGGCAGTTGTTTAAACTCACTGTAAATTTCCTTACACAGCTCATGTGCACAGACTTGTCCTCAAGAATCATTTCAGTCATTAAAGAATAGCACCAAGTAGGGAGAAAGCTAATCTAATAGGGTTGAAGATGTGAAAGGTCTGACCCAAGCCAGATATGCAACAATACAATCAATTTAAGCATTACTTAAGAGAAATCATGCCACAAAGGAATTTATACAACAGCTATAATGTACGGTTATGAGCTTCATAAGTACTTCTCACAAGCAGGAAATTCTCGACATGTTACATAATCTCTGAGTAACTGAACCACAATCCTCTTCTCCACTCTTCTATGAGGGAAATAAACTTTTCATCACTTGTTTGCTGCATGGTACCAGCAGCCACGTTGTAGACAGCTTTGTAAAAGGGTCATGACAATCTAGCCTTGGTAATCAAGAATGGGCAGATATGTTCTCTGCCTCTTTATGGCCCACTAACTTTTATGGATTTTTTGTGTTGATGTAACTAAAGGCCACACTCAAGCCAGTTTAAGCTTGAGTGAAATCATTATACCTTTCAAGTTGTTTTAAGTTTTCATTTTTTTTTGTTCTTTGCATTTCTATTTTTATTAAATTTCCAGCTTAATATTAAGTGCCAATGAAATATGTACCTTGGATTATAGTTCTGCACGATCCCAACACAAGGATACATCAGCAGGAAAGCTTTGCTGTGTGGCTGGAAGACAGATTGTAGCGACGTGCTCTTCTCACATTAAATAGGAAGCGAGCCTTGCTTGGCAACTGGACACCATACTTGCAGGAATTCATGTCAAAGTCTTTTAATGTGAGCTCACAAAGTGATAATCTGCTCCGGATTGTGGTGAAAACGGGTGTCTGCACCAATGCCCCAGGGGCCTATATTTCTATTAAGGCCAGAAAACCAGATCTTTCAGAACAATGTTGTTAAATAACTGATATTTTTTATACTCTTAAAAAGATGAAGGTGAGGAATTCAGTTTCCCAGTAAAGGCAAAGGCTTCAATGTTTTTTTAATTTCCATTCATTTATGAAGTGATAGCCATTATATCGGGAACACCAAACTGCATAATTCCCTGAGACTGTGAGGGATCTGGCTGGGGTTACTTATCTGGATAAGGATGTATTTTGTACATTTTGGATGGGATGGGGGGGGGATTGTTGCCTCCTTTTTCACTTCTTGTCCTGGAGAGGAGAGAGAGAGAGCAAGAGAGCACATCTCCCCCAAAATAATGGAAATAACCATTCCTGACAGTTGACACTTAGGGCTTGTTTCCATTACGTCGGGAGCCCGACGTAGCAGATAGACTTATCTGCTCGGCGGACGGGTCTGTCTTCATTGCGCCGACCCGATCCGCTAGTGTCAGGCTGAACGTAGTCGAGTACGTTCAGCCTGTACACCGGCGGATGTCTAAACAGACCATCCGCCGGCAGGCTGAGTCTATGGGATACGTCGGGACCCCTGCTTAGCGTATACGCTTAGCGGAGGGCTCCCGACGTACAATGGAAACAAAGCCTTTAGCATCTAAATTTTCAATAGCAACAAATGTTATCTCACACCAGCTCTAAACAAATAATGTTTATCTCTTAAATTTTCCATTGTGAGAGTGCACTTAGGCAAATAAAGGCCCCCATACAGGTTTAGATGTCGGTCAGGCACCAATAAAATAACATTCGATGTATACTAGATGTATACTTCAATCAAAATTTTTCAACATGCCCAATCACTTTTCGATCGTTTTTTTTTATCAACTTCGATCGAACTAGTTCGATCAAACCATGTGGACATGCATCGATTTTTGGTCGATGGACTTCTAAATCGGTTGGTTTAGGTAGTTTGAAGGGCAAAATTGAAACGTGTATGGGGGCCTTAAGATGGGTAAATCTCTACAGCAATACAAAGGTGTTCCTCTGAAACCAAGAATATCCTTTGAAATGCTTGATGTCTAGAGATGGTGGAAACATTTTTGTGAAATTTGAACTAGCTTGAGAGTAAATTGCAATACCCTTAAACTTGGTATCATCACCAAAAATGCTGGAAATGTAGGAAAGGGTTGTGTGAACCCTACAAAGAAAAAATTATTGCTGTAGCAAATGTAATTGTTGCAAGTTTGAAGTTAAGTTTCGACTTGATATATACAATAACTTCATGCGCTAAAGTAATTTGTTTCCATTTGTAACATTTCCACAACCCTTATCACATTTAAAATTGGGTGAGGATACCATGTTCCAAAGCTCTACAATTAACTCCCAAATGAACCATGTGAAATTTGTGACCACCTCTAAAGTATATGGATAAATTCATTGGTACAATACATTAGTCACATTTTAGTACATTCCATTCACACATGTCAACCCCTCAGTTGCAGAATGCTTTACTTGATCTCACTGATGTAAAGTTTGCATGAAACATCTTGGCTATGGTAACTTTTTCATCCCAACACACAATATTGTGCTGATGCTCATGAGACATGAAATTTGAAAAGCTGCAGATATTTCTATAACAGCAACAAAATTAGGGTTTGGTGTAAAGAGTTATTCAATGATTAAAGTTAAGTTGGACATCCTTGTCACCTGAATTGAAATGGAGCAAGAGGACATAGAAGGTAAGATGTTCAGGATAATGTCCTGTTGGAAAAACCTTTTCAGATACACATGTAGATGCTGTCTTGATATGTACCATCTATTAACACCTTGTAGCGTCAGGGTACCAGATAACATAGGTAAACTTATGCAGTCCAGGCCTCAACATGTCAGATGTGGTGGCATACGGTGGACCCACATAATATTATGTTGGTGACTTTATCATATTGGCTAATCAGTGTGTAAATATATTTCATCTGAATATGTTGCATCCAAAAAATATTGTTTAGCATTGCATTTCTAAACTAGAAAATAGTTTAAATGGGTCCTTTGCTGACATTATTCTTGTTAACATACTAAAAGGAACTAAGACAAAGGTTTTGAATCCCAAGTATCATGATGAATGTTTAACTTAAAACACCTGTAACATAAAATACAGTTTGTTCAGTTCCCCAGGCAATATGAAATATTGATTTTAAATAAGATATATACATTTTAAACCATTTCAAAATGAATTCTGACTATCATAAAGTGAGCTATAATGATATTTTTGTACTAGAGATGGTTGTGAAATTTTGACTAGCTAACTTTGTTAGTTAATTGCAAAGCCCCTGGACAGGGAACCATCACCAAAATTGTACAAGGAAGAAAAAAGGGTTTCAAGAAAGTATTAATCTAAATCAGCTCTGGAACTTTTGGCGATACCATGTTCAGCATTGCAAATAAAAAAAGAACTTTACACACCATAGATCCAAGTAATAGTTTTCATACCTTGTGTGTGTGTTGACTTTTTTTAATAGTCATAGAGGCCAAGAAGTTTGGCCACTTTGATCACCCAATGTGTACCTCAGTTTTACAGAAAGAATGAAAATATGGAGTTTGTGCCCAACTACACATTTCAGAAGAATTTTAAATAAATATTTATTTCTATGCTTATTGCTTAAAAAGTATTACAATATTTTTTATTCCTTTTCAAAATGTACCACACATTTCAAAATTGCCTCTGAAGGGTCCAGAATTTGTCATGTGCAGACAATTTTATAAACATAAACAAAAAATAAAGTTTAAAAAAAAACACAAAAAAAAAAAAAAAACAGAAAGAGAAGGAAAAAAGATAAATAAGAAGTATAATACTTTTTCCCTTGTCGTTATTCGTAAAGATTTATTAGGTTCATTTTGCAAGTTATTTGAAAAAAAATTAGGGTGCTAGTGTAGTATGACAGTTTATGCTGAAAGCAATTTCCATAAAACAGATGTTACATTAACCCCTAAAGAAGGCCGCATTTTCTGGAAGATGAAGGAACATGTTTTACGTACAAGAGTTATCCTGTGAACCCGGTTCTCACATTTTAGTTCTTGCCATAGAAAATTGAAGCTTAAGCAAGAATATGGGACTATCTGCAGTTGCTCTATAACACCCATTAGTCCTCATATCCCCTCTTATACAGCTGTGAAAAAAGGCACCTACTTTATTTTTTTTAGTTAACCACATAGAACATTTCGCTATGACAAAATGGTTATATCGTGCTCTTTTTGAAAATGTCTTAATCCAAAAAAACACTATTTTACAATCTGTTCTGTAACATGAAATAAACAGGTAGATTATATATGCATATTTTAAACCTTAGGTGCCTTTCAACCGAGAAAAAAAAATCTGGCCAAGGTGGAGCATTATTAACTATTTACTAAACAGCGTTTTCTTTTTGAAAGGTCACAGCATAGAAAACTGGAAGTCTGGGTTTGTCAAAACTGATGAACTGGATAAGGAAATGCTTAAGGATATGCTTATAACATTGGTAAAATTGAATGATGAAATACAGATTTTCAGGATGAGGCCGCCCTGCATACGTACACAAGCCACTTCATACTGAAAATAATAATAAAAAAAAAAAAAAAAAAAAAAAAAGGGATTCCAGTCTTACAAGTGAGTTCCATATAAAAACAAAAATGCAGAGGTGGGTTTGCACAGTTCTAGAACAAGTCATGCATACCTCAGGGCTTAAACCACAAAGTAACTGCAAGACCCATATGAGCGAATTGTGCAGCTCTAAAGCAGCGGATTGTACCCATCCCCGCACCTTATATTTTTGCATTGATTTTATTGACTTTCCGCTGATTTAGAGCTGGATTTGACTGTAGGGTGTAAAAAAAGGATCATAATAACTGTATTTGAAAAAGTAAATGGGCACAAAAGAGATTGTCACCTTGGGGGCCACACATGTTTTCTAGTTTGTTTTTCATACTTATAATCCATGCACCTTAATATTAAACTTGCATGAATTTACCACAGGTTCATAATGGCCTTTAACAGGTAATGCATACAGAGCCTAAAGCTTCGAAAATGCCTATGTGGCCTGTACATATTTCATTAAAAATAAACTCTATATAATAAATAAATATATAAAATAAATATAATGTTGCCTTTGGAATTTCTATAAATAAATTTAAGTTTTTTGTAGTGTATTTTTTTTTAACCTTTTGTTTCTTTTTTATTTTTTCTTCCTTTTTTTTTCTTTACCGAGGGGTCTTTGATTTATGCTCAGTGAGATGGCGCACCAATGAGCAATTAACTGCAAGTCATTTTTAAGTAAGACTGCACCCATCCATGCCTTAATAAATGAAGAGTACAACTTGAGCAGGCCTTCAGCCAAAAATCCTGATGAACCGAAGTATGGCAGCTACGCTGATATATGATGAATTAAAGGGTTATCAAAAATTTAAAAGCATGTCTATTTCCCAGCATGCATCAGGCCTCATTCCTCTTTGCCTTCGCTTCTATATATATATATAATAATATTTTGCTCTTTGCCTTGTAATAAATCAAGCACGAGTGGGCACAGCCTTTCCTCCAGGAGGACAATCCGTTAAGTGCAGAACAGAATCAGCATGTTCCATCCAAGCCTCCATCATATATAATGCATGCGATAAAGTTTGGCAACAGTGCAGCTGATGTGATGACCCAGCTAACCAATAAGAACCCACCAGAGAAACCATTTGATTTAATATAGTGGTTACTATTTTTTTTTTGTAATTTTTTTTTTTCTTTTTAAGGACTCGAGTGAAAGAACTGTCTTTGTCAACTTTGGCTTAGAATATCTTTATAAAGTTCTGGTACTTTTTCTGGGTCCACTGGTCTAGGTAAAAAATGTGTGAATTTCTGGTGCCGCTTAGTCCTAGTTCCTTCCCTTGAAGTCCCATCTTTATTCAATGCTACATAGTATCGTCGTCCAGTGTCTGCATGTTTATAGAGGTTTGATGAATACGTGTTGTACCAATTTTCTTCAAATTGCTCTCGAAACACACACTCCTGAGTCAGTTTCTCCTGTAAAAAATGAAAAAGAAAATGCTATTTAATATTTCATGCTAAAAATATTTAAACCAAGCAATATGCATATAACACTGGTGGAAGAAAGCCAACTGGTGGCTACATGCTCTTTCAGCCAGTCATCACAATCTCTTAGGTAAGGTAGCTAGCAGAACAGTAGTTATTCAGAATTCTTCTACTAATGTTTAAACAATCGATCAAAATTTTAATCATACCCAAATATCTAGGGGTGATGTTACATCAGTGTGCTTAAGAAACTGGGAGACAGCAAAATAGAAACTTTGTATGACCACCAAATGCCGCTGTAATGTGCTGGTTACAGAACTCTAAGAGCCCTTTCCCACTATATGCGTTCTTTAAAGGTATGCGTTTCTGCATATATTAAAAAAGCATACTTTTTTCACATTACATCTGCATTCGCGTTTTTGAACAAATCAATAAAAAAAAAGCAAGAAAATGAATCAAAACTGCATGCAGCAGGGCATTATAGGAAACGCTGCATTTTAAAAAACACAATGCATGTAGTATGAGTGGTAACATTGGTTTTCTCTGAAAAAAAACGCAGTACTGTAAAAATGCAATGCAACGCATATAGTGTGAAAGGGCCCTAAAAGTGTACAGTAATCAGTAGGTGTACATTGTTGTTCTAAAACAGTCACTTTTTATTATAAGTTATTGGCAAGACAACATGTTCTAATTAAAGCTGGCCATGCACATTTAGATATGCGCCCGATTTTGCCACGAAATCAGACGCAAATGTAATGCTTAACAGCTAAATTCAGCCGTATATCGGCCAGGAAATCTAAGATTAGGGACATATCCGTAATCTTTTAGAGTGATCCCATTACTATGGATGAGGAATGGTGCACAAAGGGTGTCCGGACGATTTTCGACACACACAGTCAATCTGCCGGGAGATCGGCAGAAATCACTTGCACGGCTCCAAGACTTCTCTAGGGCCGCTCCTACTCTCTGGAACTCCCTCCCTCGCCCCATCAGACTTGCTCCTACCTTTGCAACCTTCAAAAAAGCTCTAAAAACCCACCTCTTCAGCCTCTCCTACCCATCTTCTTAACATCACCACCATCCCAGTTCCCATTCCCCCCCCCACCTTTTGTATACCTTGTTCCCCAACCTATTAGATTGTAAGCCCGTCCGGGCAGGGTCCTCTACTCCTCCTGTGTCATTACCTGTACCCGTGTGTTATACTGTGTTGTATCTCCTCTCTAATGTATTGTACAGCGCTGCGTAATATGCTGGCGCTATATAAATAAATGTTAATAATAATAATAATAATAATTCTAAGCATGTGTGGCCAGCTTTAAACATACTTTGTACGTCATGTAGGTCAAATGGATGGACACGTGTGAGCATAGCCAGCCAAATCATCCATCTGCAAACCTTTGTTTTGTGTAAACATCTGCAATTAGATCTGTCTGGTCTACAGACACAATTTAAAAATTCAGGCTATGGTAATACAAGAACTGAATGAATCTTCAAACCTAGGACAATTACATGCTGTCTGGCACATGCTAGTGCACTTCAACAGCTTTTACTCAAGGCTGACTATGGCTCCCCAACAGATCTGTAAAAAAAACAATACCGAAGCTAATTGATGACTAAGGGAATCTTCTCTGTCAGGCAAAAGTTTAAATCTTTTCATGTTTTATCCAAAAAGAAAAAGCATAGCAGTCAGCATTAGGTTTAGTAGCGGTTGATCGCTATAGTTTAGCCACACATTGGCTTGAAAAAGCAGTAGAAAAAGGAAATAGAAAATCACATACTCAACTTGGGGGGGATTTTTTTTTTCGATTAAAGAAACTCAATCTCACCACAGTACAGGAGGAGCAAAATCAAACACACAATGCTATCCTTGGAGAATCATTTCACCTCTAAGCAACTTGTATGTTTGTATTGAGGTTTGTCTTTCTGGCAAATTGTTTCAACTGCTCTAGTTTTGCATGTGTGCGCAGATATTTTATTTATGTGTGAAGAAAACATCTTGCAACTTTCTATTTTTGTACTTCGAACAGGCATGAGAAAGTATTACTATGGGCTAAGATGGGACTTTTTGGCCAACATGTTACAAATTACTCAAAAGAGCCATATCGGACATGAACGTAAATACGGCCTATGTTCGATGCTTTGCATAAAGACCACTGGTCTCCAGGCAAATCTGCAGCTGAGCCAGGGAGAGAGCAGAGCTGTCTCCTCAGCTCCGCCGATATCTGACAGCAGTGTGATGACGTCATCACGCTGCTGCAGGGTACATCGGACGGCTCGAATATCGAGCTGTCTGTACCCTGCTTTAGTTAAGCCAGTTAAAACAGAATATCCCAGTCCTTAGATTGTACATGGTGTGTGTGGCCTCCTTGATGATCAGTGCTTGTACAGCCGTTATAAAACATACTGATCAGTGGGCTACTTCAGACTTTTAATAATTTATCTGCTTAGATGGCAAAATGCATTATTTAATATCACTAGAGGAATCTAGTGACATGTACAGTGCTTGAAAGGCAAACAAAGCATTGGCAGGCCTCTCAAGCCACATTTACAAGCAACAAAAACAATGTTTTATATAGCTTGAACATTATCAGAGCTCATTGACAAAAGAATTACCCTTGTGGCAACATCCCAAATTACCTTTATACAAAGCCAAGAGAAGGGAGAAACTCACATCTCTAAGAGAAGCTTCACAACAAAATTATCAAATATTAAGAGGAAGTGATGACAAGTTATCCTATAAAAAGTTCTACTGATCCTCTCCAAATTGTTGGTCAGTTTTATCTTCTCCAAAATGCGTTTTGGAGTCTTCCTGTAGCAAACCTTTCCTAGGAGAACTTACTATTCCTAAAGACAACATGATATGAATATATTTAATAAAACACTGCTCCAGTTACTGGATACCAGGGACACTGGTCATCAGGACAATTCAAGAAGTGGGGACCGGGACAGCAAAAAAACAGGCCGCTCTATCCAAAAAAATAAAATAAAAGAGTTCTATTCAGTTACACTTCCGCTTTAAACACTCTGACACATGCAAGGGTGGGAAAAGAAAAATGTATTTATATTATTTTATATTGTGACAAATAGCATTTTGCTGGCTGACACAATGGAATGTTTAATTTGATGTCCCGGGGCACAATATGGCCATTGTCTGATTTTGGAACAGAGAAGACATGCTTGAAATTTCTAGGCTCTTTACAAAGACTAGAAATATTGACAATTCCCTAATGTCAAACAATTTACCAACATAGCACTCTCTGTTGCTTTTGTTTGTTGGCCTCGGTTAACATATTTTAGGTTACTGTTGGTTTCACTGCCCCTGCATTTTTTTATATAAGATAGGTTAGCAATTCGAATGGAGTACAGCACATCAATGAGTTGTATACATAGCTGGGGTGCATGATTTTAGGACATTTGTTAATCAAGAACTTCAAAGTATATTGTGCTAGAATCACCTTGATTTCTAAGGTCCTGGACCCATCTCTAATAGATGCCACAATTTTTGCCTCATTTCAATTCAATGAAATTGTAACATAATTTTAATTTTACATTAATAGATCAGTTTGGGTTATAGTATGAGTTGGGGGCCCGATTGATTTTTGATGCCCCCTACGACTTAGCATGCCCACCTCTGCATGCAGAGTTCCAGAAAAATATCCAAGACTTTCTGCTGTGGAGGAGCAAGTGACTTTATTTCCATGGAACTAGTGCTCAATGATTTGCCCAAGGGTTTCAAATTGAAAGTTAATAATTGGAAGGGAAAAAAGGAAATGTATGGGCTGTTAGGAAGGGGCCCATAGAGAGTTCACTTTGAGCCACAATATTAGCCTGTTCTATGCACATGGGTGCCAGACACTGTGCTATGTTAAAAGAGGATCTATAACCTTTTTCATGTACCCCATTATAGAGATGTACAAAAACATTTATAGGTGTAAAGCTGAATGTACGTGAAGGATATCAAAGCTTAATTTCAGCCCACAGATCGCATGTACCATTTTGAAAGACTCTAATGTCTTTCCTTGTACTCAAAGACCTAAGCTGCAAGTGTTGCAAGTGATTTAAAGAGTACCATTGATGTGAATAAGTCTTCTGCAACTAGCAGTAGTACTTTAAAATAACATAAGCAAATATTAGCTTACAGTAATGCGATTTTATCATACACACACACACACACATATATCTTTCATCAAAAATATAAGTTATCTTCAATGTGGCTCTATGGTCAATGCAAGTGCAGCGTGAATACCAAGTAAGCAAAGCCTTATATACAATCCGTTTCAGTCCTATTTAGGTACACACAGATGCAGAAAGTTAAAAAAGGTATCAGTGGCAGGTAATTGTCCCATTCATGACATCATTTCCTCATGATTACTTTCTACACCTAAGTGTCAAGTGTTCTTTGTGGAAGGGCAACACCTCCATATTGTTCACTGAACATTAAAGAGTTTGTGCACTGTAGTTCTATTCAACCAATACAGCAAATTTACAAAGTGACTGTGTGAAAAATCACTGATCACTGTTCATAGTTTGCATTTCCATAGCTTAGGATGTACCAGTATTCTGAGAAAACGATAGAAGGGTGTGAAGAAGACATGCATTAGAGTTTGATGGCAAGTCATTTGCAAATTGGAACTTCTAAAACATTTTGTGCTAGGACCACACAAAGTTTACTTTTTTTTTTGAGGTCCTGGGCTCACTTGTCACAGATTCCATGGCCTCAGTGGGGTAGTTGGCATATGAGAATTTGGGGATTGCATAATTACACATTATTACATCAGTCTGGTTTATGCTTGGCCTTTGGTGATGCAACTGTATCTTTTAACATCAGTAGCTCACCTTTGCTCCCCAACTTCTCTATTAAATTCCCAGAAAAATATCTACTGCTTCCTGGTAAAGAGGAGTATATGACTTTCATCCAAGCTTCCCCACATGCTTGAGGACTAACACAAGGCTGATGACTTTCAGAACATGGCTCAATGCATGTCATCTCACGGCCTGTCATCTCAAGACCATTAATAGTCATTATTCTAGTAAAGTATGGCATGGAAATCTACTGTTGAGTTTTTGTGTATGTTTTCTATCAGTGAGAGCTCACTGTTAGAGTCTTAATCACTACCGTCATTGCTGAAGTGCCATGCAAATGTCTGCTGGTGGAAAAACAAAACATGGCAAACATCTAATATTATTAAATATTGATTCTGATCACTTCCATTTGGTATCAGAGCCATGGAAGTCAATAAAAACGTCTGACCAACCAGGCAAAGGAACCAGCTTGTATGTTTATTACTTTCACCACAAAAGTCATCATTATGACTCTTCTACTCCACCAATTCCCACTTAGTGGATTACAAGTAAATCACACCTGCCTTATATGTAAAACACAGTTACAACAAATGTGCCATACCATCCAAACAAAACAGGCAAAGCTGAGAATAACCATCTGTAAGATGGTGAGCTGTACATTGAGTGTTCGTGGAATAAGATGATCCAAGCAGATGTACTGTCCTTAGTGCATTAAAAGCCATTCAACAGAGGGCACAGCAGAGAGTGCTATGTTTGCAAATCTTTTTCTGCAATGCCGTGTGATCTCTCAGTGTGTCCTCTGACAGATAGCTTCTGTCTGATGTGGATTGCTTAAAAGCACTGTGTTGTCCTGTATGGAGCTGTCCATACTGACTTTGTTTTCAAAGCCCTTAGGTTACTTTATTATGCAATTTTTGCTTCCCCTTCTGACAAGGCCTTAAGCAGTCTCACCCTTAGGACATCTCCAAACACATGAATGAATATCAGTGTGAAGGGGTGGGTGGGGGGACACACCAGCAGGGGGCTGACAGCTTTGATTTATGGAGGTCTCCATACAATACTGTGTGTATTCGTGTGCGTTTCAATCCGTTCGGAGCGCACATCTGACTTTTGTACATCTATCACACATTAACCTAGCCAGTCGCGCCAACCTCACCCACTACCCCCCTCCAATTTACCAATCATCATTTTCTTTTCAATCTCCCCCACATCTCCCAAGTCTGTCTAGTTATGTGTTATTTAGATGGAAAGTTTCAGGTTTAAGAATGTAGACCTAAAAAGGTACCTTTCTCTTTTCTAAAAAGGTACTCCACCTGCACAGTATTAGAAGTATTAAGGAAGATATCAGAACTAATTAACCAGTTTGTCCACATGAACTTATGTCTATAATTATATAGATGTAGACATTCATATATTCTATTTTATTCATTTTAACAGTTTCATCAGTTGAATTATTGGGAATGAAGTCTAGTTAGGTACAGAAGGATCCATGTATATAAATGTGATCTATATTCTGAGCCTGTTACATCATTATTGCTGAACTCATCAAATAGAAGACAAGCTTACATGGTAAAAGTATTTCAATGCAAGTATTGGGAATGCAATGCCAATTTATGCTCTACACGCTCTACAACACATAAGATCTGTTTATTGTAGACATGAATTGGGTCGATACTATGGGTTAAGGTGGCCATACATGGTTTGATTTTTCAGTCCATTTGACTTAAAACATTATGTTTTAAGCTGATGACTTAAAAAACTGATTCCTTTTTACCTATACAGACTGACCAAAAGTGATGGAAATCGCGAATAAAAACTGATCACGCAGTGATCGGACATATTGGTAAATTTTAGTTAATCACGTATCTTAAGGTTTTTCTTAGATATTTGGGTGGATTTGTATGCAAGTGTATGATGAAATATTTACATAGAAATGAGGAAAGGAATCAAAATCGGTTTTAAATAGATTACATTACGTTTTGGTAAAATTTAATTCTTTTGCAAACAATCAACTGAAATCAATAGTTTAAGTTGATCAAACTGGAAAGTCGAACCACGTAGGGCCCAGGTTACTGTACTCTGGTGTCTAAAATATGGCCATATGGGATGAAAATTTTCAGCATAACATGCTGCAAATGGAACAAAGACTGCCATAGGTAATAGTGAAAGTGTAAGAACTTACCGACCCATACAGTTCCCCTTTCTCGTTCATCCCGAGATAGAGTCCACTGTCGACACCTCGAATGCTGACTAGACCCACTGCTATACTAATGAATTCCAGAATTCCTGCAAACAGAAGAATAGTAGTCAAAAGACAATTTAGATATGCTATTTAGTTACTTATGTTTTGTCATTTTATTATATATATCTCAACTTGTAAATCGAATCTTCACTAATCTTTTTTTTTTTTTTTTTTTTTTTTTTTTTTTTAGAGTTTATGAATACAGGAATGAGACATGGCTAGTAAATTTCTAATTGTCTATTCCAATCTCCTGCTTCAGCCTTCAGACTGGTCAGTGAAAGATACAGTACATAGGTAATGCAATACCTGTGGTCTCTCAACCTGTAAGCATGTTCATATTGTTACACTGAACAATGCAAGCAATTAATCAGTAAAAACCCTGCTGATCCTCCCTTCTGCTATTCAGTTCTTCTGTTGAAGGGAAAAGAAAATAACTGACCCCTCTACTTACCTAAATAGGATATCCATAAAACACTTTACATCAATGTTTTAATCTATAATTTTTTTTATATTAATGCAGAGCATACAGTATGTTGAAGTGCTAGGCTATTAATTTGAAACAGTACCCAATCCCCCCTTGTCAAAGGATTGCCAATAGGTAATATGATTTATATTACACCCTCAATTGGTGCTAGTGAAAAAGAAGCCATTTGTGCACATTAGCTGTTTTAGACTCCTATGATCCCCTTTAAAAATTGATTTAAAAATACGGCAAGTTTATGTCTTGGGAAGGAATTAAGCAATCATTGTAAGTCTTGAATCACTAGTGATCATTCTGTTACTTATTACAATGCATAATTTCCATCATATCATTGTATTTCGACTTTGCATGCTCCAAGTTTCTGAGCTTTGCATTCAGATGCACGGAGGAGTTAATCTTCCCCCAAGAGTCGATCAGAATGATGCATTGCAGATAGGAGAGTGTCACAGCAATAAAACCAATGGCACACTGCACCCATCCCAGAAATCCCTCCTTACATCATGTTGTGACTGTGCAGTAAAAAGGCTTCTATTTTTAATCCCTGGGAATTAGCACATAATGCATTAATACGGCTGAGTGGTTTTCATGTCTAGAAACACAGCTTCCTGCAGATCAGAGGCAGGCAACCTGTGTCTAATGACAGTGGTACTACAGGTAATAGTGTGCCCTGATTGCCAATTTATTTCTTACACATCCAGCAGTTAATCATTTTTACTGGGGTCTCTGAATAAGAAGCTCCTACAACCCTTAAGTATTAGGGTCTTTGTATCCAAATTGGCACAGTACCAGAACATACACTAGAGCAGCCTATCTAAAACTGTTACCCTATATGAAATCTTAAGATAATTGAACATCTCTGGGGAACACTTGGTAAAACCAATTAAAACCACTTATATTGGTAAAAAAAAATGCCCAGCCTCTATTACAATGGTGGTCAGATTAGTACTTTTCAAACTATTAGGCAAGTCTTAAAGTACCAGTACAAGTATTAAACATCCATATTAATTTACAAATATGCTAAAACTAGTCACCTTTACTTCAGTTAACCAAAAATCTCTCCCATTTTTAATTACATCCAGCATCATCAACCTTCTCCATATCTATAAAAATGCCAAATCTATAAATGCTTGCACATTTAAAGCAAATCATTGAGGTTATACTGCTCTAGGGCCATGTGATTTTTGCTCACCACAATGGGACAGGGTCTGTAGACATGCTGACAAAAACCTACATTGTACAGATGGCATCCAAACAAATGATTTTTCTTCAACTACTCTAATAGCCTGTAGCTAGTATTGTTGTACAATGGTTGCCACATGTGTAAGGGAAGTGCACAATCAGGCCACCATAGGTGGGTGTGCATGAGAGATGTGTGGCTAATATACTGACACAACTTGACCCTATTTGCCAAAAGCAATTTTAACCAGACTACGAAACACTTCAGAATCCTTTATTGTCAACACTTCACCTTTCGTTCCTGTTGTCTCATAAATGATTCATGTGCTTTGCACATTTTATCTAAGCACCCAAGACACATCTGAAGGGCTTACTTTTGTGATTCCAGCTCCTTGCACACAGGCTTCACATTCACTTCATCAGCATTGACTAGATCTTGTGTCAAAGCTTTCTCCATTTCAAGGGCGTAGCACCTCAAAAACTGACCCAGTGTAATGCAAGTGAAACTGAACACTGAAACATGCTTACTCGCAAGATTAACATTTAAAAAGAAATGGTCCATATCTGAAGATATAGCTAATCTTTCCATTTAGAGATTCAGGAGATCTTTGGAAGTAATTATATATATATATATATATATATATATATATATATATATATATATATATATATATATATATATATATATATATATACACACACACATACATACATATATACACACATCAGGTTTGCCTGAAGATATAATAGGAGAGCTGGCATGAAGGAAAGTCACTAGGTCATGGTTCATATCCTTCAAAACAGAAACTGATTTCTGGGGTTACCATATATATTTAATATAATTAGCTGAAAACTTCTTTTTGATAGGTTGAGTTATTGCAGACTGTTTTGTGGAACTGCAAAGGTAGGGCATCTCTTTGATACGAAATGCACAGTGATGTGGATCCATACACTATATTTGGGTTGCCCTTTTATGAAGCATGGCTTTGCCTACAAATGAATCACTAGCTTTCGGGGGAGGTGAAAGCTAAATATTGAGCGTTTATCAATATCTTTTCCTTTGTTTAAAAAATCAGCCAGTATATCCAGCAATAGTAGCAGCTTACATTCATGTAATACAATAAAATAACTTACTCCAATATTACAGGGTCCACCGTCTCCCGAGCCTCATAAAAAAGCACTTACATGGATTTTTACACAATTAATTTTAAATCTTACAAAATAGACGATGCACTAATCAATACCAGCCATGTGCCGTGTAAATCTAATAAAGCATGGGTTAAATCCCTGGAGAACAAAACGTGCCGCTTGCAGGGGAAAACAAATGCACAGATGAAACAGAGGGATGCATTCCTGAAACTGGTGCATGCATTATTCAGGGTGTATGCTGCAATTGTTTAGCACAGCTTGCCTAAAAAGCACATGCCAGATTTTATTTATATAACAAAGTAAGTCACTTGTTTTATTGTCCAGATGTATTTACCCACATTTAATTATTATAAATGCAAAGATGCTGTCTGTGAAATAACATTGCCAGCCACGCAAGATTTTTTTTTTTAACTGTTTAAGCCAGTGGTGGGTAACTGAGTTGATATGGAGGGCCACTAGTGCGGCCCTCTGCATCACTAAAGGGCCGCACATGACAGGGGGAGAGTCTGGATCAATGTTAACACCCGACAGCACCCCCCCCCCCCCCCCCCCCCCCCACCTGCCCCTGGGTGCAGCGCTCATTTCTAGACCTGATTTCCCTGATCAACATTGCCAATGTTACTGAGGGGGAGCACCAAAGTTGATTAGGAAAGCTGGGTCAGCGTGTGACCACCTCACAGGTAAGTTGCTATGACCTATGCATTAACAGTTCGGTTTTGGGGGATGCATGTGGAGGACCAAAGGGGGCCGCCAAACAATGCCCAAAGGGCCCCGGCCACAGGTTGGGCACCTAGAGTTTAAGCTGAACTCAGTGGACATTATTTTTGTAGAATTGCAAGGGTTAAATGCTTATTAATCTCAAGGGCAGAGGTGGTAAATGTTTTTGACTGGTTGACCAGTCAACTGAGTTGACCTATCCAAGCAGAAATTGGGTTTTCCCTTAAATTTCACTTAAAAAGAGTATCTAAACCCAAAAACACAAGCGAACACAAGCGCTTGGATGTGGCAATCGTCCTGTGCATGACAACACTTGCTCACATACACAGATACACTATAACATAGGGAACATGTCCTGTAGTTAACAGAAATCATTGCCATTTTTTCCATAATGATGGTTTCCAATGTCAATGAAATCTAAAAACTAACTAACTAACAATATCTATACAATATGCACTGAGCATACCATAACAGACATGCTAGCAAAGTCTTATTTACCAAATGGTAGAACCATAAACCTCTAGAAATCCATGCCACATGCATCATACAAACTCAAGAACAATTGAAAATAATGATTAGGCAGAACAGCTTTTATTTATTTTTTTACCACAAATTGAAGTGTGGTAAAGGAAAAATGTGTAGCAGTGCGATATCCATGCAAGCCATTGATCAAACAGATAATGGTTGATGGTTGTAACATTCAGTGTTTGGAATGTTGAAGCTCACTATAGTCGCATAGACTTTTCCATTATTTGCATATACACCATTTTTGTAAAATAAACCCTCTAGTCAAATTTTGCGTAGGTGCCCTCGCCATCTACTAAGGGGTCCTGTGGTATCGGACACAAAGACATTCGGATCAAATTCTTAAAGTCCTTAAAGTTACGAGCTGGACCAAGCCAACTACACAATCTTTAGAAAATAGGATTTATTAGCCCAGAACACCTCCTTTATAACTCTATGGTTCAATTCTGACACTCACATGCTCATTATATAGCCCCTTGAAAGCCTACAGAGGTCAGCATAGCATTGGAACTGGTCTACAGCACTGGATCTCTATAACTTCATCTGATCGGTAGAATGAAATGTTGCAGCAATTTGTTCCAGAATCGCTCTTCTGTAACATTGGAGCAGACAGGCTAGCCTTCATTCACCCCCACACCACATACAAAGTGAGCCTTGGATACCTTTTTTGTTAAAAATACAGTTCGGTAGTTACCAACCATTGAATTTAGGACCTCTGACCCACCCAGCCATCACAAAGTTGCTCAGATCCTTAAGCTAGGCATACATGGCTCGAATTTTTAATAGATTCGAGCACAATCAATTGTGCTTGAATCTATAAAAAAAAATTAGCCATCCTGCCTTCCATCAAGCGGGGATCAATCAATCCTGTTTAAAGAAAGCTCGGTCGAACAGGGAACCAACATGTTGGAAAACCCTGTTCGATTTCCATTGTTTTGGTAATTACCTGAAGGTTACTCTCTTCAACAGTCAGTGGTTTAATATGGACACTGATCAGTTTATTAAGTCTTATGGACGTTAGAAAAAAAAAAAAAAGGTGCAACTGGGGAAAAGATTAATCCACCTGCTATGGATGGATAATAATTAAAAATATATAGTATAATAATAATACTCCAAACAGCTAAACTGGATTCAAGCTACAGTATAATGCGCAATAGTTGGCTTTATTTAAGCAAATTGATTTTGGAGCGCTGCATATGAAATCCTCTGTATATTTTACACAGTTTCACATGTAACCGATTTTCTGGCCTTTCCATTGCCTCCTGTTGTCCTTTTGTTCGTCAATTCGTGCTGCCTGCGGACCACACACTGCTCTCCAAATGTCTCTTGAATAATGGAATCCATACGGAGACAGGCACAGAGCAGAATGCATTGCTGCTTAGCATGACCCGCTCATGCAGATATCTTCAATATGTTATCCTTGGGTAACGCTGCATGTCACTTTCAGTTTTCTTTTGAACCTCCGGCAATCTTTATCTGACTGGGTAAAAAGCCACAGTGGAAGACACGACTATACACATAGTATAATTCAATAAGGGAAAGCGAAAAAGGGCAAACTGCTCTAGCCGGCACTATAATGAAATATAGTATTATTTCGGTTATATGGCTATAGTGAATTGTATCCATACTTGTAACCTAAATCAGCTGTAATCATCTTCTATAGTAAAAGCCTAGAGTCAGTTTAAGGCATGATGCACATTAGAAAGATCAATTATATTAAAGCTAAAAATGGAGTATCTGTACAGGTTTTGACACAAATCAAGAACCATAGATAATAACATGTGGATAAAGTTTCCTTTCTCAACAGTTCCCTGGAAATAGTTGTAAAAAGACATCAACTTTGTATGTTCAGATGCAGATGTTGTCCCCTTTCCAGTATCAGGGACCAAAAGTGCTAATTAATGCATATTGGAAAACCATTTACATCTGAAGAGTCTGCATTAATGAGCTCACTTCCAATCTACATATCAGCAAGCAGCAGTCAAGTGATCGATGATTCCTGGATGCAAATTCGGCAGCTGAACAAAATGCCATAGAGGAGAGTTGAAGTCAGCATTTGTACTGTACAGCCGTCCAACATCCTCTTAATACCACTCCAATAGCAAGTGCTCTTCTATTAGAATGTCTTTTTATCCTTTAGGAACTGTTCTAGGTAACAAGTGAAACCAACTTGTGAATGACTAATGCTTGAAAGCAAAGAAATGTAATGTTTTTTCTTCACATGTATTAATGTAGTGAACTGTACATTGACGCATAAAAAAATAAAATGTGTGACTTAATGATCTGTGCATTGCAGAAAGGCGAACTATTTGGGCACTTTCATACAAACAACTATAGTGAACATTGTGAATTCAGCCTCAAAGCTATAAAAAGTTACATGGCATAGTCATCAGGGAGGAAGAAACCTAACTCTAGCCTCAGCTTGCGATAGAGCTAGCCTTGCAATTAAAAAAATTACAAAAGAAAATGTGGAGGATACAGAAACTACCCTCTGGCTTTTATAGCCCATTGACCCAGGAGAAGATGGGATATCAAGACATCTGACCTTCCTCATCAACATACCAGTGGTGGGTCTGTGTGGTCTGTAAAGGGACAGCTACAATCAAATGAATGTAGACACCACCACCACAATTCTTTTCTCTCCATTTTGAAATAACGTTTCATGAAACACTGATCTACTCGCTAGCTCTTTTTTGCGTCTTTAACCCACCACTGTAAGAACTGCTGGCTTTCAAACTACAAGAGATTCTCATAATTTTGACACATAAGGCGCCAACCATTAATACTGCCAATAAAAGTAATTAGATGTAGAACACATTCGCAAAAGCCCTCAAAACCCCTGGTGATGGCATCACAAACTCGGGATTAGTAGTACAAACCTCTGGATACAATATAGGAACAGCTGTGCCCGGTATTGGATGTCAGCCTGGTTTATGAAGGGATCATATGCACATACCTAGGACAGGGCTACACTGGCGATTTTTAATCTCAAAGATTCTGGAAATCTCCAAATGAAAAGAAATATTTGCCTTATGATACTGTGGGACATAGTTGGGCAGTTGGCAAAAGATCAGTGTTGGGAGATTATTCTCACAGGAGTAGGAGGCTGAAAAACACACACACACCAGTGACATACGAATGAGAGCTCAACAAGCGAATAATCTCTACAAGTCTATGGAGAACATTAACCACTAATACTGCAATTGGATTAAATTTCATCAATACAAGCAATAGTGACAATTTTACATCTTTAGTGAATGCTGATAATTAATGTTAATATTATTGTTCAAGCGGTCCCAGTAATTTAAATTCACATAAAATAAGGCTATTGGATCTCAAAACAGCCGGTATGGTGTGTTTTGCCATCTCTTGCTAGTTTTCAGCCATATATTGACCACCAGACAAAATTTAGGAGACATTTCCAGATTTCCCAAATGATTGAGATTGATTACCGTATTGATTACCGTACCTCCTCTACAGTTTGTTACCGTCAAGTCAACCATGATGGTCAAATGCAGTAGAAGTACTTGTGCATTCAGCTTTAATTTCAGAAAAGTTTGAGACACTTATAAGAGGATTCATAGTTCATAAGCAGGTACACCAGAGACTTCATACGTTCTATCAAACTGTTAGGTTGCGGGGCTTGGGAAGAAAATGTTATTTCCTTCGCAAGTCCTCACACCCTTTCTCCTTTCCTACTTGCCAATTATAAATGAGAAGATGAGGTGCAAATCAAAATCCCCTCTTCTGCTGCCCTTGGATTACAAATTCTAATCTTGACCATCTCATTTCAGATTATTTTCTTAAAAGTTATTAAATTAAGTCTGGTTGCTTAAACAACATTTTATAAAAAATATATTTTGTTTCATACAGACACATCATGGGTAAACTGTAATATTTCTAACCATATTTAACACTGAAGATACAGGCCACCCAGACACTATAAAGTTGACAATTATGTAAATCAGCCATTATCAGCCCCCTGCTTGGTTTACAGTAGACATCACTTCTCCTGTCAATGATGATGAAAGCACCCGATAGCAATTACTCATCAAAAACAGAGCATTTATAGCCAAGAAATGACAAAGTTACAAGCCTATTTCAAAAGGCAAGGTAAGGTTACCATATTACCTAGTCATTGTTTATAGAATATCCATCTGTCACTCACAGAGAAGAGGTTGTAGCAGTAATATATTTTAAAGCACAGCAAGAAATACACTGCAAGTATGTACATATATAAAATTCTAAAAAAAAAAAAAAAAAAAAAAAATATATAGATTTTAGCTGCTTTCACCTCCTGGTCTACAGAACCGTTAAATTGCCTTTACTATATGGAACTTATGCCCATATCCTTTTATGCTGTAAATTTAGCTACTTTTGTAAGCAATTTGCATTAAATGGAAAACTAGATTTTCCGGCAAATTCTTTTCACCTCCCAGATATTTTCAACCACCCAGCAGACAGTAGTGAAAACCAGTAAAGCATAAAAATGCAAACGGTCCAGCAGCGTGGGCCTTCTTTCGTTGGCCCAGAATAGGGGGGTTCGTAATGAGTTATTACGGAAAGGTGCCAGCCGCGCGTGTGCCCTTATGTGGACTATCATTATTCTCGACAACTGTTTTCTTATGCGGTTTTTTCCTCTGTTGTTGTCGTCGTTTTGTTTTACTTCTTTGTCTGTTCTATTGAAATAATTGTGTGCATTTGTATGTGCTGAAAACTTTAATATAAATTTACATTACAAAAGAATGCAAACAAAACAAAAATCGCACATATATCCAAAATAAAATCAATCTATTCCTTCTCTACCCAAATGAGTTCAAAGGCTCTACTTTATTTAAAAGGTAGCCAGACACAAGGCGATTCTGCTTCATCCCGCTGCAGCCTGCCCCTCAGCTGATCGGTGGGCACCCTTTGTGTGGCGGGCACCCTCCCATTAAAAGTAGTGGGATCAGCCAGGAATTTACCAGCATGTCAGATCACCGTGCAATCCGGCATACAGGAGATTCCTGGTCTATCTTACAAGGTGGGGCCATCCGGCTTTCATTCAAGCGACCGTCCGGCAATTGGCAGGAGCGTACACAGGTTAATCGGCGAACAAATCGGGTGCAAATCAGGCCATGTATGGCTACCTTAAAGTTAGCCATACACTGCACGGATTCCCTGGCTGATCGATTCAGCACCGATGGATTCCGGCGATTCCGCCGGCATCCACAGGTGAGAACGATCAGCCAATTAGGGAATCCGATCGTGGCAGCCCACCTTGTACGGCCGGATCCGTGTCCGATGGATCGCCTCCCTGACCGCAACGCCCCCTGATCAGAGCAGAATCGGACCCGAAAAGACCAACAGGTTGGTTCTTCCTCGGATCCGATTCTGTGCCCCCGATCCATCGGATGCGGTCGGACGGGCAAGGTGGACTGCAGGGGATTCCGGCACGATGGATCCGCGTGCACGCGCCCGGAATCCATCGCGCCGGAATCCGGCACGAATCCGTGCCGTGTATGGCAGCCTTAAGACTTCATTAATTTGGCTACAGTAGAAAAGGGGCATAAGTAGAAAATCACCTGTAAAGTGATTTTTACAATGCACCAGATATCACGTTTGTTAATAAATTTCTGCCAATGTTAGACATACGCTATGCTATTTCCCCCCAACGATTGGCATAAGGACCAATCCTTGTAAACAATTACAAGCATTCCATTCACTTGTTCAACAACTGATCAGTATTACTAATTAGATTTATTTTTTTAATATATAAATTATGACACAAAAGTGGTTTTGATATTTTACCAATACTTAACCAAACCAGTAAAGTGATGCTCGCTTTGCCCGCTCAAGTGGATTTTTTGACTAAATCTCAGTTGAAATTTCTTTTTGATCAAGTTATTGGGGTTTAAACCTACTGCATATACTGAATAAAAAATAAACAAAAAAATTAACATACCTCTAAAGAGATAGGATTGTCCAAACCAAACAATGAACTTTTCCCATCTTAAACTTCACTGGGCCAAGATCGACTTTTACTCGATCGTGGTTTCCATTGCCTTGTGCAATTCGAAAGTTGTCTGATCGGCGAACAATACCAAGACGACAAGATACTTTTATGTTCTACTAAAATTTACCAACATGTGCGATCACTTTTTGATTGGTTCTCTGTTCGATATCGATCACTTTTGGTCAATCCGTACCAGGTGGGCAGGAATTGATTTCTGTTTGTTCGACTTAACAAATCGATAGCTTTAGGTTGATTGAATGGAAATATTGAACCATATATTGCCACCTATGATTAGTATCCCTATGCCAGAGAATCAACCAAAATCCTCCCCACTGTAACAGAATCATTTCACAGAATTGTCCCAATCATCCTACCTTCTACAACCTTTCACCTTGGCCATCTTATCTACTACTGTTATCTGTTAATGTCCAAGGACAATTAGACTGATTATTATAGGGTGATGTGCCTATTGCTCTGCTTGACACAACTGAATATTTCATTCACTATCTTAGGTGTCTATATTTCAAGGACAACAGGTACTAAAATTTATAACTAGATATTTCACACATCTTAAAGAAAAAAATAAAAACCACAGTCATTTGTCTTCAGTTATAAGCATTTGCCAGCTGTATGTGCCTGCACCATATTAGCATTATATCTCCAATAATGTACCAATTGACCGGAATTATACTGAACATATAGTTGGCACAAGTTCTACCAACATATGGTGGAAAATTCACACAAAAACACCACATGGACCAAAAACCAAATAACGGCACAAATTGAGGCAAGATCTCCTACATATAAAAACTAGAACACCTGAGGTTTCCTATACTTCCTAAATCTCTATTAAACACTTAAAGTGAGAGATCAGGCAGCTGAATTGGCACTTTCTTAAAAAACTGTAAACAAGAAAAATTAAGCATCATGACATGCATAAATACACCTGGCTGCTTTTGAAAGTAACTTTCAAAAATTAATGCCATGTATGCATTATATGTAAATATATATTCTACATTTGATATGCTTTTGTATTTTCAAATAAAAGTCTGTTCATTTTTATTTTAGTCAAGAAGGAAGAAAAAGCACATACATACTTTATCTAAGAGCTACCAGTGTACAACCATGGCACTATGAACCATACCATTGACCGGATATAAAACACACAACTTGATCATAGACACAGCAAGTATGTAGAATGTATTATGGAGGAAAGTGTACAAGTTCAGATCATAGCTCAAACTGTTATTAACCAATTTAATCTGTTATTAAACGTTACCCCAAAATGGCATAAAACCAAAACCAGAAGCTTACACCTTATTTTACCCATTCAACATGGTTTACCTAGAAAGGTTTTCACAGTATTGCAGTGGGCTACAAAGAGATGCGTATTATAAAAAGTTAAAAAAATATATATACAGGTGTACATTCATATACACACACACCTGAACCATGAATTTGTTTCCAAGTTACAGCTGTATGTGCCTGCCCCATATTAGCATTATATCTATTTATATTCTGAAACCATCAGTATTTATCAATTTGCCCAGTAGAGTAAAACCTGATGGTTAGTGGGGTCAGTTTGGTGCAGTGTGTGCAAAGGGTTACTGGAGAATGGTCAGTTTACTTACCAAAGAACTCATGTTTGATATATTCTTTCAGCTACACGAAACGCAAAAGTTTTTTTCCTATACAAGACAGTAAATCCTGTTAAGATATATATCTGTATCAATTGTGGTTTCTTCTTAAATAAACATACATAAAAGAACTTCTAAACTTCACTATGGAAATCTACAGCCTGTTCTTTACATCTTCTGAAGCTGCATTCTTTTTCTTAAAATTCAGTGTTTCCACTAAATAGTTGCATTCATGTGCAAAGAATTAAACATCAAAAAGCACCACAATATAAGGACCTGTCCACACCCGCATTACAGCTCTAACCCTACCTACCAAGGAGCGAAAAAATTAATTGTGATTATAATCTCTAGCTGTGGTCAGATAAGTGCGCACAGTGTGAATGCGCCTCTTGGAACTAAGGAATCTAATGCAAACACACTTCTAAAAATCTAAAATGTAAGATAGGGGAATGACAAGTGTTTATCACAAATATTCTAATCCTAATTTCGGCACTTGGAGAATTTATGAAGATCTCAAACATAGTGCTAGGTCTTTATAAAATCGGGAATGTTCCAGAATTTTTATACAGAAGTACCATGCATTGCGTTTGCAATCTGCACATGCAATATGACTGGAGATAAATTCTTATTAAAAAAAAAAAAAAAAAAAAAAAAAAAAAAAAAGGGTCTTTTTTGGTGGTTCTCAAAATAAAAAATAAAAAAAAACACACACGATGGTCATAGAATACCAGATGTTCTGTTATGGGATAACAAAAAAGTTGGATAAAATACAAAATGAATTCAAAGGTCTATGGTTGCTCTATAATGTATTAACAACTGTATGTTCAATGATTTTAGATGGACATACACTTTCTACCAGAACTATGCTGAATGCCTGCTGATCCCAGTGAAGACATTGGTAGGTCTTTGGTCCCACAAACTGTGTCATCTAATTCCATGGCACGTGGCATTATAAACCAGAAGCACAGAACAGCAATTCTGCCAACCATTAATTCTCCATTACGTGACCCTTTGTGATAGTAAATAACTATAACAGGAAGCATCTCTACATTGAAGAAAACACACAGGCCTGGAACATTTAGCAGACATAATGTGATTAAAAACATTGCAAAACATGTTTACGGCGTGTTTCAGTATTTTTACAGCTTACCCAAGACTTCAAAGAATTCAACGGAAGACAAACACTCCTGATACTTTTATTAAAGGAGACTATTTTTACACCAGCGTAACTACCTTGTTGGCTCTTACATTTTTCTATTACCTTAATGGGCAGTTCAGTGTAAACCAACCAGTTCAAACATTCCTCTGCTTCATAGACTTCCAGAAGCCAACCTGCTGAAGCCATAACCTTTCCTGTTGAAATCTCCCTCCACATAAAAGGGACTGGAGGAACATACCAAATCAGCAAGTGATTTGGTCACAAAGATCTACCCAGATGCCACATTACCTCAAAACTGGAAGATATTTCTAATGACAACAAATTCTCAGTTGTATTTGCATTTAAATGAAATGAAGTTTTTGGGGTTTTTTTTGTCTTTTTCTACACCACCCTATCAGCACTATTCCAGCTTCTTTTCGTCTAGAGCAGGGGTGGGCAAACCTTTTGACTCATGGGACACAAAGCATTCAATTTGACAGAGGGGCCGGACCAAGAACTCCTCACATGCCCAGCTTCATTGATGATGTTTTATATATTTACATATCACAAGACACTCTGGCTCCGCTCCTTTACTGCAGTAAGCAGATAATAGATAAGGTGGCTGTTCAGACTCCTAAGCATTATGCATGCTCATTGCAGGAAACAAACAGAGGACCCAGAGCATCATCAAGGTGATAATTGGCCCGGCATGCTGGGCATACACGGCTCGATGCCCATGTATGCTCAATGCCCGTACGATTGAAGGGCCATTCAAGCCACCATCTTGCTGTGCTTGAGCTTTTGCGACATCTATGCCATAGGACCCCATCGAAAGAAATGGAAATCAAACAGGGTTTACAAACACGTTGGTACGGCTTTATGGCAACAGACTGGGCGGCTCTATTTTTTTTTTTTTTTTTAATTCAAGCACAATTGAGTACCATGAAAGCAAAAAAAGAAGAAAAATAAAAAAAAAATTTAGCCATGTATGCCTAGCTTTAGGGTGTGTGTTTCCTGAAGGTGACAACACAATGTTCATGTGCAATATGTGTCAGTGTGGCCAACTGTAGTCTTAAGAACAACATGTGAAAGAGCAGGCAACAAAGAACGAAAGAGTCAAAAAGAAAGTCAACCTAGAACAGGAAATGCCAATATATAAAAAGGGCCTTCATAGGATTATCAGTTATATATAGCTTCACACAGCTTTTCAGTAAGACTGTAGTGATGAAGATTTTTTTTAAATAGTTTTGGCAATATGACCAGTTTTTTTTTTCATGAAAAGCATAAAAAAAAAACAAAAAAAAAAAAAAAAAAACACACAACTAAACCTCACATACAAGAAGTCATAAGGGGGGGGGGGCACAAGGAGGAAAAAACACAACTCTACATTTTATTGAAAAATAAAACAATAAAGCTAAAATTTACCTAATCTTCATCCAACATATAACTGTACCTTAGGGCAAGAATAGACAATGATATAATCCTAACCCTCAAGGCTTTAGAAGAAAGGAATTTATGCCCTCTAGGATGAGATTACAAAAAAGTAATCCAATGTATTTTTCCATTCTTCTTTGACGTTTTCACTGTTCCTATTTTTTTTTTATCTTGTGAAAACACAATTTTTTTTCCATTTTTTTATTTTCTTTTAATGGCACAGAATGCTTAGACAGCTTGAAGTCAACAAAGTTAGGAATGCTAAGCCAAGGGGAGGCGCTTTGGAACAGGTTAGCACAAGTTACGGTAAATCTTTAAAGAGATCCGTAGACCAATCAGAGGGAAGATATTATAGTCACAATGAAACAATAGAACACGTACGGGACAAATGTGTGATCAAGAACAGAAATCCCATAATCTTCCATAGACTTCGCCAAGTTAAAAGCACATTTGTTCTTATAAGCACATGCTTCAAGGGGAAAAAAACCCTCACCATTTATGAATTCCTCCCATTTTATAATCACTTAATCTTTTTATTAATGTGCTGGCATATCTTAGTGGTATTCAATGTTTTAAAAGAAGGTGGTGCAGCGATTATTTGGTCTTTTCAGTTGCTTTCAGGTGAAAGCCTTTTAAAACCACCTTTCTCTTGTTCACCAGTTTAGGGAACATACATCTAATGACTTAGCTCAAATAGCAAGAAAGTTTTCAGACGTTTGTTAACACTTTACAGCCACATCTACATGACTTTTGTGGACATCCTATGCTAAACCATGGACATAATTAATGGACTTCCCCTCACAACTTACTTAAGTTATATGGCCTCCACAGCTTGGAAAAGGCTTTCCACAAGAATCAGGATTGTGTTGGTGGAAATTCATGACTGTTGGGTTAAGATATTAAAATAAAAAATCTGTGGAGTTCAGATATCAATATTAAAACTAACACTAAACAGGGTTGAGGTCAGAGGACTTAAGTCTGGGGTGACTAGTAAAATGGCTTCATTAAACTCATGCTATGTGAAGAAGAACACAAGGGAAAAAAAAAAAAAAAAAAAAAAAAAAAAAAAAAAAAAAAACACCACACATGTATAATACCATTCACTAGATACTCAGTTTTTGCCAAGAATATAGGTTATGTTACCTTCACCTGAATGATGCTCCACATCATTTTATCAACACTTTTATTGTAAGCCTTGAAATCACTTCTCATGTACAGAGCACCAAATGAATCCTTTAGCAGGTTCCGTGAAATAACCAAATCAATGCCAACAAAGAACGCCACAAATTATCATTTGGTGGACTGCCACCGAATTGTCAAATACCCATTTTTAGAAAAAGCTTGAAAACCAGCACAGAGATGGTAAACGAGATGCCCAATTTTTTATATTTGCATGCAAATTGTATGCTGACTGAAACCGAACCAATCAAGTCCAGACCATCTCTAGGACATAACATTTTCAAAAGACAATCTCTTTACAAGGTTTGGTCCAATTCCTTGTAGATTTTGTAAAACTTTTGGAAAGCCGATTGTTCTAAAAGGTGCAAGAAAACTCCTAACCAGCACTTTCATTATATACCAAGAAGAGAAAGAAAAAAAAAAAAAAGGAAAAATTTTCTGTTAGGATTGTGGGACTTAGTGGCTAACCACAAAAACAACAAATATAACCCAACAAAGTGGTCATTAAGGGACAGCCTTCGAAAAAAGGGCTACTTGGCTGGATGCATGGGAACTTTGTTCTTAGTGCCATCTTTACTCCCAAACTCTATGTTGCAACTCCTTCCATCAAATCTTTAGATGTAATTTTAGCCTCCATCAAATCTTTATATGTAACATTAGCCTCTACTTCCCACTTCTCATGCACTCCGTTCTCTAGCACTACTTTCTCGAGAACCTTCTTTCTGCCTCCAAACATGAATATCCTCTAAGCCTTTAAGCTCTCGGTTTTGAAATCTAATATTCAAACAAACATACAACCAAACTCCATAACAGTTAGTGTTACACCACATGTGCTCCGATATCTGAATAATTAGTCATGCTATCATCAAGCCCTTTATCTTGTTCCAAGGCGCAAGATTTCGATGCCATCCAAGTGGAAATCACACAGTCACAGGGCCAGAGAGGATGGAGCACAATGCTACAGGATGCATTATCCATAATGGGAAAGTGTTTGTGGAATATATGGATAGATCACATTAAAAGTAACCAGACCTCTTGGAAGATCTCCATGTAACACAAAATAAAGTTGCACCAATATAACAAATGCAGGAAATGAGGGAAAATCCCCAAAGGGTACACAGTAATAAAGGCAGACTGTCGGAGCTCAGTCTTTATCTAGCCATATATGCATTGATCAAATGCCAATTTGATCGACTTGAGATTGAAATATCACCATTGATTAATGGTATTAGCACACAGTCTGATTAATTCAAAACCAATCAATTCCTTTCCTTAGGAATGTGGAAATGCTCCATAGTACAAATTCATTAAAATATTTAGAAATCCGATCCACTAAAAATTACCAAAATATCCAATCAATTTTAGGTTCACTTTTCCATCACTTTTGGTTATTTGAAATCGGTAATCGATTCTTTTTCACCCAACAATCGACCTAAACAAATAGATTTTTATGTTGATTTTTCCCATCGGTGGGAAAAAAAGATCCGTGTATGGCCACCTTTAGTCATTGTAGTCCAAGGATCCATCTCTCATTACTCATAACCTCCCTAGCACACTGCTGAGGTCCAGATTTCTGTACCAAAAGTGCACCATAGACTTTATTGGTACATTTTTCTTTATGTTGTAGGCATGTAACTTCCCAAAATATGTCCGTACAAGTGTCTAATAGACATCCTGAATATAATAATGTTTGAAACAAACAATTATGTAAAATAAAAAAATGTTTTTTTTATAAATTTAATGAGAAAAACACAAAAATCAGGGCACAAAGCTTTGCTGCTATGTACTAAATCTCGCCCAAATAAAGTCTCTGGTGCCCCAGGTGTGCCCATTTGCAGTTAACCCTCTCTAACCTGGTGTGATGGATGTGATAAAATCACACCAGGTTAGAGAGGGTTACTGCATATGGGCACATCTGGGGCACCAGTGACTATTTTTTTGGGCAAGATCTAGGACATAGATGCACTTTTAAATCAGTTTTCTACATAGAAAACGGATTTCATGTACTGTCCTTAAAATCTCCCACCGCCTCCCCGATGTGACGTCATCACGTC
>CM070033.1:28899772-28913157 GCA_036250615.1 Ptychadena robeensis
GGGGGGGGGAGAGAGAAGGAGGCATGCTGGCAGCCTTCCTTATCACATCGGGGACACCGGGACAGCGCAGAACTGTGAGTATGCGCTCCGGGTGCCCCGATGTGTACTGGACGGCAGCATCTTGTCCAGTGCTATAGTAGCACTAGCAGCGCTGGACGAGGTGCTGCCGTCCTGACCGCTAGCGCGGTTAAAGGATTTTGATTATACGTCAAGCCTAACTACATTTATCTAATTTTAAATAGGGTTTTAAAGGTTTTAAATATGGTTATAAATGTACTGCAGCCCGGCAAATGACCAGTGGCTCCTGCAAACTTGTGCATGGGCTTGGGGGTCGTTTAGATAACAACCACATGACAGGTCTACCGGGCGAAATGTTGAAAAACGACCTAATGTTGCGTCCGCCGGTCGGTTGTGGTAATTGGGCTTTAACGAGTTGTTCTTTGAAGGAGTGTAAATTTAGCCTTAGAACCTCTGATTTCTATCTACGGAGGGCAGGAATTGATCAGAAATGTCTCCTGTAGGGCCACAGACAAAAGCATTTTTTGGTAAAGTGAGTTAGGACCTTCAGAATGATACCTGCCACAAAAATGCAAATGGGACCAGTTTTTTATTATTATTTATTTTATTTTTTAAGTGGGGAGGTGTGCAGCCTAACAAGGACAGAAAATTAAAAATCCTAATGGTGGTCACAAGCTATTCCTATTAGATTAGGAAAATAAAACCATTTTCAAATATAAGTCTATGAACCAACTGTCACCTACTGTGTTGAAAAGGGCTGGCAGAAGGAACCACTTAATGGCTAGCCAATAGACTTAGGCACTTAATGCCATTATGAAGATAAAAGGCAAATTCGAGATTCTATATCAGGCATTGAATTCAAACTTGCAACAACATGGGAAAGTCTTGCAAAGGTTTCGCTAGAACGTGGGAAATGATGACGCAGCTTTTTTTTTTTTTTTTAATGCTCAGTTGGATTTTGCTATAAATCTTACCCAGTTTTACTACACGTGAAGATGGACATTCCTCCCTAGAGGATTTCTATATTACATACATGAAAATCTGCAAGCTCAGTGTGTGTTTATGGGAAATAATATTAAGCAAATAATACCACCACAGTATCCTGTGAGTCACCGGCCCTCCACTATGGTCAGACACATTAGAGACAGCCAGGCAGGCTAGCCACAATAGTGGGAATGGGGCCGATCACATGCTGCAACGTCCTGATGCAATACTCTGTATTTAAAAAACTGCACATCAGGCAATTCATTCTAATGATCCACTCAAGTCTTCAAGCAGACAGCAAGTTAAGGCCATGAGAACGACTTCACGGTTTTACTCTATATATTCGTTCTGCTCGTTAACTGCAATGCCATTTAAAGCACAAAAACACAATTTACTTGAGAATATATGGAGTAACATCCAGGCAAAACCTGGTTTACCTTTGACCTAGACTTGTCCATGCAGGAATTACTATAAGTATAGATCTGCAATGAGCAAAGCAAATGACCATCACCTCAATGGAACAGCAGATCTCTGCAGGATTTCTTCAGAGAGACCCCTGTTTCCACATAGTAAAGGGTGGAGCTTAAAACTTTCTATGCTTTGTCTTTTTTTGTTTTTATTAAAGTCCAAGGGACATTTCACACTATATGTGTGTTTTAAAGGCATGCGTTTTTGCATATATACAAAAATGCATGTGTTTTTGCACATTACATGTGTGTTTGCATTTTTGAACAAATCAATAAAAAATGCATCAAAAATGTATACAGCGGGGCTTTGAAAAAAAGCATGCGGCAACTCAACACATGCAGTGTGAATGGTAACATTGTTTGTCTATGTAAAAACGCATGTGGAAAAATAATGCGCACGTTTTTAAAATGCAATGCAACACATATAGTGTGAAAGGGCCCCAAGATGCTTTCACCTTGTGTGCATTGTCTGCTTTGGGCAGCACCTACAAAGTTCACAGGTTTCCTATGGTTTCACACTAATGCAAAGCTTTAAATTAACTTTTTAGAACACCCAGTTGGATGCAAGTTGCAATTAATTAAGTAGGAAACACAAAACACGGGCAAAATGCATTGCAATCTCAATGGCCGTTATAATGCCTTGTGGTGCAGTTTGACATCATGTACGAGAGCCATTCATTTTAAACTATAAGGTGTAAAGTTTGTGAAGTGAGGAATGTGTGTATAGGTATAATGGATTGTTAATTCTTTAACTTGACTTTTATTTTTTAATTAGGTTTCCCTTACTATCAGTACCTCTTATAGGGTATCCTAATGTTATCTGAAGGCTGTACTATACATGGTCAGCTTTATGCAAAATCATTTTTACATGCTTAATGTAAACTTCCCACTCCGTAGATGTTGGCACAGGTATAATCTACAGTGAAACATGAAAGGCTGGAAACTGAGCATATGCCAATTTTTGCCATCTGGATACACAGCTCTGGCACACAACACAGGGTGATGCACAGCTCTGGCACGTAGCATACAAGGTGATGCACTGGTGTCCCTAATTAGCAGCAGTGACACAAGCTGTATATGTGGAGCATGAGATCACGTACACACCACGCTCCGGCCTCAATCAATGGAGACTCCCCACAGTAAGAATAATAGGGATATTAGACAAATCTCTTCAAATATTCTTCTCAAAGAAGTGTGCCAATGAGGTATGTAGGCTGCAATTATTTACATCTTTTAATACTGTTAGGTGTCTATCTATCCATCAAAAAATGTCAGTGCCCTGAGCAAATGGATTTTGACAGATTGGGAATATATTGGAAAACATGCCTCATCGGTATGCATTTTCTAAGCCAGATGATTACAACAGGCCCTGTATCTCCCTAGGCAGAGGATTCCATTAGGCTTAATCCACACTGTTTTAAAGTGGCCGGCAGGTGGCAGCCATACTAAACCGCAGATCTGGTGCTGCGCATGGCGGTTGCACACAGTTGGCAGGGGCTTGGCCAGATATTGTCATTACGGACAACCACCCCTAAGTAATCTTTATGGGCAACCAACTGAGGGACAATGGGCGGCAGTTGTTCCTGAGCGACAGATCGGTGAAAAGGGTACGTTTCTTACAGACTGGGTGAAAAGGCCTTTATATATATATATATATTACACACACACACACATACACTTAAAACTAGGTTGTATAATATGGTTGCTGAAATTAGAGGTTTTATTGTACAGTGGGGTCAGCCTAATACTGTAAAGGCTGCCATACACGGTTCGGATTCGCACCGGTTTCCGGCCCGATCAATTCCGGGCGCGTGCACGCGAAACGATTGGGCCGGAATCCTGTGCAGCCCACCTTGTCCGTCCGATCGGGTCCGACTGATCGGGGGCTCAGAATCGGATCCGCCAGAGAACCAACCTGGTCTTTCGGGTCCGATTCTGCCCAGATCAGCGGGAGTTGCATTCCGGGAGGTGATCAATCGGACACGGATCCGGCAGGACAAGGTGGTATGCAGCGATCGGATTCCTTAATTGGCCAATCGATCACACCTGAGGATCCCGGTGGAATCGCCGGAATCGATCGGATGGTGAATCGATCAGCCAGGGAATCCGTGCCGTGTATGGCTAGCTTAACTGTGCCTAAATTAGAGAACACAGGAATGACCCCAATAATGTGACACTGCCTAATGATTAGACTGGGGGATGCATAGGAGTTGCATTCCTTTTTTTTGTAATTTAGAGGTTGCTTAAAAGAAGATAGACCAGCTGTATTCTGGGAAGATCAGACTCAGAAATAAAAAGAGAAGCCGACATAAAAATTCACCTGTCTGAAATAATGTGATAGAAGCTTCATAACCCAAAGCTGCCCACATACAGGTAGATAAGACTTCATGAACGTTCCCCAAGACCAGTAGTTCTCAACCTGTGGGTCGGGATCCCCCTGGGGATCGAATGACTATTATTCTCATGTATGAAGACACATTTTCACAAGCGGGTGGAAAAATATAAGGGAGGGGAAAAGACTGCGCCGGAAGTAAAGTCACAGAGTGTGCTTCTGCACCGGCACTTCCGCATTCTAAATACAGGAAGTGACACTTGCAATGTCACTTCCAGGGTGAATGATCTAGAAATGTTAAGAATGCCAACACAATGATGTTCTGCTGTACCACACATATAATACTGCAAATGAGATGATAGGATAAAGCAATGGCAGGCTTTGCGATTTTCTCATAAAAGCTTATACAAACAGGAAGTGAGGGAAAATCTCTGCAAAAGAGAACCCCTTTATATAGTTCTCACTGGATCAGAAGTTCCCAAGAACCTAAGCAGACACCCCATGCTAACTACACAGCATCAGTACCAAATCAGAACTTCCATCTCACAGTAACGGCAACTCTAGAGAAGGCAAATTTGGAATGATAGGACTCCTTTAAAATTAACATACACAAGCTGTGGTTCCTGGTTAGCAGAGGAAAGATTATTCTGCTCCGCACCACCACCGAAAAACAAATCTCTGCAAATAATTGATTTTATGTCAGCATTGTTTGTTTTAGATGTCCACAACATCTTACAAAATGTAGACATCTGGTTTAGGCTTTAAAGACCACAGAGGCCTTCTGCCTTGTGTGCTGAGTGTAGGCTCTATCCTTTCAGGGGGAAGGCCACATCCCAATGCATAACACTTGACGTTTAGCGTTGTGTATTCATCATGGGCCTAAATACAGATTTTGTATACATCCAAGAACCTACAAACTTGTAAACAATGTAATTAGATACTGTAATGCATGTAAACAAAATCTGAAAACTTCACCTTCAAATCCCTATCACATCAATAAGGTGAATACAACATACTCCCTGAAAATACAATAGATGTTCCCTTTAAATATCAGGTGTACTTTTTTAGCTGGCGGAGTGGCTCACATTGGATGTTCTGCTATCGCCAGAGACAATTATCACATCTTTTGTTGCTCCTAGCAGAAGGTTTGTCCAAATCTGACTGGCACTAGAGGGCATTGGGGACATTGCAGAAGAATGGAAATGTCCTTTCTGACGTGCCTGTACGTGTAGCTCCATTCTGAGTCAGGCTGCAGGCTCTGCAGTATAAAGCAATGTGGCAGAAAAAAAAAAAGGCAGCTGTGCCCCGTGCCAGTGTGCCAGGCTGTGCAAGCAGATTTTACCCTTGAGAATACAAAATGCAGCATTTAAATATATGCTTTGCCCTGCGTCAAGCTATGGAGGTCACCTCTCATGATTTTGCCATTTTGCATGCTCTTAGCTTTTTTTTTTTTTCCTTTTCCCAATGCATGTAGGAACTGCTGGTGTAAGATGAACGCCTACAATATAAAGAGGGATTAAATAAGCAAAGTAAGACTAGAAACCCTACAATAAACAGCTACATTACAAATCATCACCCCTTTACAGGTTAGGTTTACAGAGCTTTGTATATCGAAGAACGACATGAGTAGGGCAGGTACAATATACATATTTTATGCCTGCATTTAGCTATATAAATAGAAATGGACTAAAAAAAAATCAATTATATGGTTTTATAAAAAGATAAAGCCGAGTGCCATCCCTTCAGCCTTCTACATTTATACAGGTACTACTTCTGCTTAATCCGATTTCCGGATTTCTGCATACCAGAAGCTTCTTGCAGTGTGCATTGGATCTCTTCAATAATCTGTCTCATTTCTTAGCTGATGGACCTCCAGCATGAACTAGCCCAGGCATGGCAAACTACAGCCCGCAGGCCATTTAGTGTTTTAACCTGGCAAGTTCATACCTTGCTGACAAGGTGCTCTAGTTCCCTGGTTCATACATAATGCTTTGAGGATGACAAAGTGGTGTGATTTTGTGATGATGCTGTGGGCACTTCCCAAAAGGCAATGGTGGGTTGCCTCTAGACAATAATTTAAGGCCCCCATACACCTTACAATCTTACCATACAGTTTCTGTACAATTAACGTTTGTTCTACCAAAACCATATAATGGCCTTTCTAAACCTTCCGATCACTATGTATTCTATCAGGGAGGACCCGGTACTACATAGTTGTTGGTAGATCTAAAGGAAATTGTATGGCGTGATCTAAAGTTGTATGGGGGGGGGCTTAGTAGGTCTCAAGGTGCTCACTGGTACTCAACAGATGACCCATTTGAGCACCGTGTGGTGATGTTATGATGATGATGTCACCATGCTGTGCTCAGGCGCCCCTGATCTAGCCCCACTCTTTCTGTCCCTGGCCCTCTGCTGTCATGCACTGATCATAGGGGGCTCAACATTACATGACATTGTATGAATGGAACTCTACAAGGCCATATAAATGGGTTGAGTCCAATGAGCCAAATCATTCAGCAAATTTCCATTCCTCTAGTAGCGAGATATCAAACATTATACCTAAACCAAACACATTTGAGCCGCTTGTTATAAAACAACTTAAGAATATGCCAGAGACCCATTTTCTGGTGGCTCCACCATAAATAGTTCTACACCCTCTTTGTAGTTACTGTACTTCCTAACAAGATCCCCTTTACGGATGGCTTTTTGACATTTCTACATGGCGGTTTACCTGACTGTGGCAACACAAGAATGAGACCAGGTAATGTGCATTCACAGAAGAGTTAAGACTGCAACAGAGGGTTGTCACCCTAGAACAAGAACCACGCACAAGGACCTTCATAACAAAATCCTTTTAAGCTTCTGTAAGATAGTAAAGAATTGGAGTTTCAGTGACTGGATTTTGTCATCAAATGGTATGATGTAAAACGTACATTCTAGGACAGGGGTGGGCAAAATAAGGCCCGGAAGCCGAATCCGGCCCGTTTACCTATAGTTTCCGGATTTCCCTTCCACTTGTTCTCTGCAGGGAGTGCACCTGAGGCCTAGGTGTCCAAACATTGCCTTGGGGACAATGCAGTGGCGAGATCATGACACTGTTGGAACATCCTCATGGTGACAACAGTCTCTAGCAATTAGTATTGTTTTCCTAATGTAGGAAATTTAAAAAGATAACAAAGTCCTTGTCACACGTCGCCTATTACACATCACCACCATCATGGCAGTGATGCATGGGCTTGGCCATTACAGGCTCTTGGTTCAGCCCCTTTTTCAAATCTAAGAAGCCAATGTGGCCCACAAGTCAATAAGTGTGCCCATGCCTGTTCTATGAGAAGAAAGTCAAAGAGGTCAGAAAAACCCAAAGTCTAAGAAGTACCAGAACGGTCACTAGAACACAAAAAAGATAGATCATGATCTAAAAGTTATAAACTACTAAAAAGTAAGCTATAGGAACCATCTATTTGTTCTATAGCTGCTTAAATTGAATCCAGTTGGATCACTTACAAATAAAAAATTGTTAGCATGCTCAAAGTGCAGACAGACACTAGACAGCAGCGGACAATCGTGTCTCTTACATACCTGTGTGTACCAGGAAGGGCTACCCTATGAAAATAGCAAATGGTGGGCTGTTTGGTATTACAGAAGGCCTACAAACCAATATTGTCAAAGATCACCATAGAAAGCCTAACCGGACAAACTTTCTGCAATAACGAGAACAATCCTACAAATTTTGTAATGTTGGGAGACCCTCAGAGATGCCACCGATAAAGCACAGGTGACACATCCCATTTCCATTCATTCACAAAATACCAGTCTCTGGTTGAAGTCGACACATAAACGTTTATTGAGGGTGAATGTCACCCTGACTCCCTCTACATAAACACAAGCCACTTAAACTGTATAAAATATTCATTTGCGCCGGCTACCAGCCCCAGACGCGGCACAAATGATTATCTCGCTTATTAATCAGTTGTGACACGAGGCCTTTGGAATATTCACGGCGACAATTACTTAAACCAATTAGCGGCGATACATGTGTTAAACAAGGAGAGATCAGTACTTATCTTCTCAGTTAAAAATGCAGATTTGCCAGCGCTGCGGGGCACAAAGTCACAGGAATGCAAACCACTGAAGAATAAAACTTCACCGGCTGAAATCCTTGCCGTTGTATGGCTCCTGGAAATACATATTAACCAAAACGATAAAGCTGAACGCCGGGGCCAGGAGAATGAGGAAATTCTCACTGCTGGTCACAATATGACATTCTTGTATTATGGAAGGCTGGATGTTTTATAACGTGTGCTTAAACGTTAACCCATTACTGCCGGGGCAGGTGTGAGGGAGTGTTGGCGCACAAGGCATGGGGCAATATCTGGCGCCACAGTGACGTTTGTGTTTTAGGTGTGGGTAAGGCTTTTCACTTTAATATGGAACAAGGAATATAAAAAAATATTCATAATTGGACTAAAGAAGCCATACGTGGGTCGATTAAAAATAAATAAATTAAACCAAAAATCAGATCGAACCTTGATCCGACATGTTGGGGTTTTTTTGGTCGATCGTTTGACAATTGAAGTACATTGGTGGAGAAAAAACGGTCACTTTCTGTGTGATTGACCCATAAGCTCCCCATGCTTCAGCCATTCTGATCGAAAGATTTTGAGAAATTGATCAGCTCCTGTCAAAATTGACCCTGAATACAATTCCCAAGGTGGTGTGCCATTGATTGAAAAGCATTCAATCGCGGATTCCTCAATGGCCGGGAATGATCGAATTGAGAATTGATCGCAGACAAATCGAAGCGTCTATGGCTACCTTTAGTCTACTTGCGTTTTTATATTTGGGCTCATTATTAACTCTCAATTTTACCACAAGCTTTCTATATTATTCTTTGAAACTCCCACTTTACATGCAAAATAAGTCAGATGCTCCAAGTTCATTACAAAGTGGAAACCAACACAAAGTCCTGCATCAACATGTAGTTGTAAAGAAGACGTATGGACGGAGAAGCGTACTAACATAGAAGAAATGCATCTTGATAAAAAAAAACAAAAAGACAAAACTAAAATATTAATCTAAAGACATGTTTACTCATCAATGTCGTGGGTGTACTAGATTATATATATAGATATAACACAACTACTATGGTAGATTCCTCCATCATTGTTATATTATGCCTAGTTATGGCAAACCCAACTATGGTGGCTTAGACACTTCTAGTTGGGTTTACCATAACTTGGAATAACATCACAAGGAAAGTAGACACTAACAAAGTAGTTGTGATAGATATCTATACTAGGAGCACTACTACATCCACAATATTGATTTAGATAGATGGGGAACACACCTGTAGCTGGAATATCTCTATAGAGTGATCTATGGAGCTGACACTCATATCCTGCATTGTATGTATAATGAATAAACATAAACACATCATACTAAATATTGTACAGAGGATGTGTACATCACTAAAACATGTTATGTCTAGGATGTTGTTTTAAAATATTTTGTAAATAAAATGAAATATTTATCGATACACACAGCTGTTGGTTTAACCCTGTCGGCGACTCCAGCTCACTGGCAGCACCGTACCCCATCTGTAACATAACGATCGTAGCGGATCTATACTCCTCCACAGCACGATGCGATAAGGAGTGCTGGCAGCGAACGTGTTAACAGATGTCATATCAATTCCAAGGAGGGGGAAACCGAGCGATTCCCGTATTACCTCTAGTAGCGACGCAGCGGCTCTCCGCCGGCCGGCCCGCGCGTGTGTGAACCCGGCGAGCAGTAGGACCATGCGGCGGGCGCGCGCTCTCGTACATACACACACACTAGACACCTGCTGGAGGCGTGGAGCCGGGCTGGGGAGATCAGCAGCACATGATAGAGCTCATAGTCTCCCCGATCTACGGTGCTGCTCACCCCACAGGGAGTCATGGGCAGCGGTCACTTCGGAAAGTGTGCGAGTGATGCTGCAGGACAGCGGGCCACTTCCCACCCAAGTATCCCAAGTGGGGCTTGCTGCAGAGTTTTCCATAGATCGATGTATTAAAGATTTACAAAAGTCTTAAGTTGTTATACAAGCTGTACACACCCCCAGCACACATGCAGCAACAATGTATATCAAGGAAGGAGTACACTATAAATGGCTCCTATAGATCTGCATGCTGGATATACTCACCAGGACTGCGAAGTCCCAGCACTGCAGTATGTCAGCATTGAGTCCAATCCAAAGCTCACCAGTAATCACTGCAGCCAGGCAAGCTGCTTCCCCCACTCCCCATACAGGCCCATCACCCCCATTCCCTGTGCCTGCACTGCTCCCAGATACATAGGTGAACTACCTACACACACCCCTCACTTGCTGCTTTTCAAGGGCAGGCAGAAAGTGTTCATAAAAGATAAGGATTAGAGGCATCTCTCCTAGCTTCAGAGCTGTCACATGTCACTCAGCATCTGGGAATTCTACAAAACAGTTCCACCCGAAACTCCTCTGTGATAGGTAAGTGCCATTAACCGCTTCCTCACCTGCACTTATCTTAGGCTGATCCAATACAGCCTGGAGTCTTTTCCCACTGCCTATGCCAGGACATTACACTTACAGCAATGCAGAAAAATGTCCCAGAAGCATCCCAAGGGTTAAATTGTAGGAGAGAAGGGGGGGGGGGATGCCATGCGTCCTCCAGTCTCCAGCCCTTAATGCTGAGTCACAAATAGCACCCTATAGAAATAAAGCCAATGGTATGCTCTTTTTTAAAATTAGTTCAGTCTATGGATTTTATCCCATGCCTACAGCAGATGGGACCTCCATTCTGACTGCAATCACCCTGGAATTTGGGCAGCAAATGGCACACATTTGTGCTGTGCTCTATTATCACCCTGGACCACACCTCTCTAAAATAGAACTTAAAAAAAAATTCTAAAAAGGAAAATCAAAGTCAAGCCAGTGATCAATAGGCAGCTGCCTAGGCACTAGGGACACTTGGCCTCCTAGCAATCTATGGTCACCCCCTCCTATTCGTGCTCATCGAATTCTGACAGCTGAACACTTTTACTGCAGAATAGAACTTTGGAAGGATGGCTGGTGAGGAGACAATCCCCTCAAATAAACTAATCATCACAAACCTCAGCACATCACATGAAATACCTGGTCATGGATGGAGGTCTACAGAGGTCTTCAAGTATTATAATGTAAAATGATAGGATTCTACTGCAGAGTAAAACTTTGGAAGGATGGCTGGTACAAAGTCACCCCAATAAACTTAATCTTCATCACCAGATCACACCTTAGGACCAGAACATGAAATACCTGGAGGTCTACAAGTATTTAAATACAAAAAAGGTCATTATAAAGCTAGGACAATACTGCAGAATAAAAACTTTGGAAGGATGGCTGGTACACAGCCCCAGCCCCCCCCCCCCCCCAATAAACTTAATCTTCATCACCAGATCACACCTCAGAACCATCACATGAAATACCAGCTCATGGCTGAAGGTCTTCAAGTATTCAAAACACAAAAAGGAAAAAATAAATAGTATTGGTAGGATTAAAGTCAATACCTACCAAATCTGTTGTGATCCTGCCTTGTCCCCTGGATAGTACCATTTGGAAAGATCTCTAAATGGTATCCAGTCCTGCAGTATAACTGTCTCCTTCTGAGAATCCCTTTTAAGTGTTCCAAGTCAGTGACCGCAGACCCTCTGGGCAGCCCCCCTGCCTCAGCCTGACTCAGGTGGTCACTTAACAACACAGGGTTATCCACGGGCAACACGGGCACATTCCCAAAAGACACAGCATCCTGAACACCGAAATAGTTCCCAACTTCACCAAGAGGAGCCATCAGGATGGTGTGCCTGCCTGGTGGGAGAACAGATGGAGGAGGAAGATAGCAGGTCAAGGTATATATACACTCTTCCCTGTGATTCACTCACTGAGGTGGAAAAAAGAGAGGGATGGGGGGGTAGGGGTGGGGGGGAAGAAGAGGATGATGATGATGTCTCTATCTTCAATCCATTCAGTGCATCAATAAAACTAATAAGGTGGCTGGATAGCTTGAGGTTCAAGGTCAAAGCTCTGTAGAGTCTAATGAAGCAGCACTTTGTAGAGCTCACCCTCTGACATATTGCTCTCCAGGCATCTCAGCAGGCAGCCCATCCAAAGGCAGCCAAGGGGACAATCCGGAGTTTCTCCATTTGGATGAAGATCGCCAGTGGTCATGTCAACTTCACGTAAGGAAAAATGAAACCCAGGAGAATGGTCAGCAGCCCAGGCGATGGGGGATTTTTTAAGATGTCCAGGCTACGTCAGAATGTATGGATCCTGACTCCAGGAAGACATGCGCTGTTTTGGCTTTATAACACAAGACTGCATACATCAGCATGATGAGAGAGGGGATGAAATAATATCATTGAGGCGGGGGAGGCGAGGAAACTTTGTTTCTGGGGTGCGCCTGTGCTCCCCGTCTCGGTGCACGAGGATGAGGAAGGTGCTGCGTGCTGGGAACAGGTGTCTGCGCTGCGCTCTGCTCGCCGCCGATCTCCAGCTCTGAGGCTGCGGCTCCTGACTGAGGCTCTCCATCCAGCTCGCACAGTGGTGCAGCAGCACGAATTGGGTTGGGTTTAAGGTAGCCTTTGCTGCCTGCCAATGCCGCATCCTCCCGGGTCCTACCGCCCGCTGCCTGCTGCGCTCTGCGGCACGGTGACCCGCGTGCACTGCGGTACGGGGCTCCGGGCAAAGCTCCCACGTGACCAACATGAACAAGTTAGCATTTTGTTCCTGTCAAATTAGTTTTATGTAACAATCGACACCTTGACTTAAGGACCCCATACACCTCTAGATTTTCCCTTCAAAATCAACCCTGACCAATTTTTGGGGGTCAGGGTTGATTGCAATGTAGAACTGTAGTAACAGATCTTTTAGGGAATGTTTTTGGATCGTCTGAAAGCGGAAAGGCCCCCATACACGTAACGAGCTGCAACCGATTTTGCAGCCGACCGCTTGCGGACATCGATCGGCGGTAAAATCAGCTGCGGATTGCATGGGGATCCCTGTCGCCCCCAAAGCTTGGTCGGCCAGAGAACGGACATGTCTATAAATTCCTGGCCGATGCCATTTGTTTAAATGGGGACCGGTGTCCCCGTTCAAACTAACTGCCGGCACACAAAGGGTGCCCGCCAATACTCTGAGCGATGAAGTGCAGGGTGATGCTGCACTCCATCGCTCATCTGTCGGCCCCCACTCGATACGTGTGTGGGGGCCTTCAGGCTAGGCGTACATGGTTCCATTTTTGCACAATCGATCTTCGATTTTAGATCCTGATCTTTTCATTGAAAACGGATACAAAGTAGTGCCACATGGAGGGTTCGATCGTATAACGATTGTAATATCAAAATCGTCAATTTAAATTTTGATCAAAAAACACAGAAAAGAGTCATATATAAACATGTTCATCGAATACAATCACCCCCAAACAACACAATGCTACGATTTTAGTTCAATCAGTTTACAATCAACAACATTTTCCAACCCGGCACTACATAGCAGTGATATATACCTTCCAATCACTATGTATTCTATCAGG
>CM070033.1:28914955-28934098 GCA_036250615.1 Ptychadena robeensis
TCCCCATACAGGAAGTGCTGGGACATGTAGTCCAGGGAAGGAACCCTTGTATAGATAGGAGGGTGCGCTCCCCATACAGGAAGTGCTGGGACATGTAGTCCAGGGAGGGTGTGCTCCCCATACAGTAAATTTGAAGCAACATTGACACAGGAAGGAAAGTAGAATAAACAAAATGAAAATGCACCTTCTCTATAAAGTATTGTTTGCATGTTGGGATAATTATTTTTTACAATATCTTATAAAGTCATGTTAGATGTTACTACATAACTGTACAGTCTTTTGTACAATGAGCGTTCGCTTAACCATAAGTATGTAATACAAGGGCCATGCTAAACAATTCAATCCCTCTGTATCCAATCACTGCAGAGTTGTTGGCAGATCTATAGAGAAAGGTGTATGGTAAGCTTTAGATGTACACTACATAAGCTGAATGTTTAATGCTTTAGAATCTTCAGGAGCTTCATAAAATGACTTTTTATAAAAAAATAAAATTTAAAGGAGGTTGTGGCAAGTATAAAGCTGGTACTGGCTGCATGGCATCTTCAAGCTTTTAATGTGGGCTTCATTGAAGCTCACATGTCACTATGAGCTTGGGGGGCTCATGTTATTGGGTGACAACACAGGTGTCCATTTAGACAGAGCTTTCTTAACTTATGCCAGGAAATTCTCAAACAGGGCCTTAACGGCAGGACCACCAGGTAAGATTTTAACAAAAGTGGAGTATTGTGTACTGACTTTTCAAACGGACTCTTTCAAAAGGAAATGCAAAATAGAAAAAAGTTCTGTTCGCACCAGTCTCTGAATTGCAGTCAGCAGTAGTAATATAGTGCAGGGTGTCTGTAAAGCCGTAAAATACCTTTATTTGCTTATATAACAAGAACACCTTCCACTTTTTTATAGATGTTCAGCATATTCTCTCTGATCTTTCATGTATTCTATGTAAAACATTTCTGACACTAAGATGTTCCTATGTGGCAGCTCTGTACTGTGACAGGTAAAAGAAAAGGATCTCCTGGGATGTGAAGCCAGGTAATAATAGTACATAGAGTTCTGAGTACAGTGAGAAGGAGGGTAAAGAGCGCCCCGTGTGGACACTCTGGGTAATGAGCCTCTGATTCTCAGTCACCTGTTACTGACTCCAGAAGTGGAAAGTCACAGATTCCATGTATCAGGCACAGAGGCTTTACAAGTGTCGATACATAATAATAAAACATACAGGGAACTATGAAGAGAATTAGGAAAAACAATGTTGCAGATGTTAAAAAAAATAAAACCAAAATGTTACAGTTCAATTACAACAAAATAACCACTGACAGCTTAATAATGACATATACACAACTTAACCCTAAACAAGCTCAACACTAATACTACACTAAATATACAATCCCCATTATTTTCAATATAACATTATTTTTATTTATTTATTTTCAGACTGGTCTAACAGGTCAATCAGCCGCCAACTGCCCCAATGTTAATTCTATGGGCAACTGCCCAGTGTACGTTGTTCATTACCCTAGTTTTCCGGAGTTAAATGGTTAATCGTACTTGTTTCTGGTGTTTAAGGTTAGGGGTTTGGGGTGGGTTATGGTTAGGGGGTTCGAGGGTTAAGGATAGTGGATTGGAGAGGTTGGTTTAGTTTTAACCTTAACCCCCGAGCCCTAAAGCTCACCCCTACAAGCACCACTCTCCCTAACAGTAACCTTAACCTTACCCAAACCCCTAACCTTAAACACCCTTACCCATAAGACTATCTGCGCATGCGCAGTTGAAAGGGCAGGGAAATATCACAGGCAGGAAAATATCTCAGAACACCAGGAGCTGGCCGTTTCCTATTCACAACTGAAGGTAAACCAAGTAACTGGACTGTTGCCCATACATTTAACATTGGGTCAATTAAATTTTTTTGATTGACTACAAAAAAGGGGAGCCCAGAAGACAAAACACGTTGGGTATTAAGGACCTCATCGGGTCTGCATCCCACCTTTGGACAGTATACTATTCTGATGTGGTTCACGAGAGTAGAGGGCATTAAGAACCCTACACTCCTGACTCCACTAGCCCTATGGTTTGACATTTATTGTTATGTTTGTATGTATGTGTAAAATATTTTTTTTTATAATATATGATGGTATGCTTGGAAATACTTGAACACTTATGAATAAAAATGTAATGAATTGTATCACACCTTGACTAGATTTGTGCGTTAAAAGTCCCGGCTGGAACTCACACCAACTCATATCCAAAATAGAGATCATCAGGATCTTTTTTTCTTTTATGCTATATAAATACAAGAAAATATTGGAATTAATGATAAACAGTGTTGTATATTCCCAAATCCCCTTCAAGTGGCTATGAAAGATCTTCAACATTACATTAAAAGATTTAATCAAAGCAATACATTGTGATCCAATCTTATAGGTGCTTGTTTATAGTTATACTATAGTATAGTAGTTATCTTCTTTTATAAGATGACATCACTTTATTCTTCCCTACCAATTGTTCTTGTGTGTTGTCACCCTGTGTTTTTCCAAGTGAGACTGCCAACAACTTTTTTTCACATATGTTTTTCATTGGTGTCACCATTAGTAAATCTGCCATGAGAAATGCCGTGCAGCCAATGCTGAGGTTCATGTAGATCGGAAGTGGCTGCTAAGAGGGTGTAGCCCTGATATGCATGATGCACAGTGCCTTAGTAAACCAAATGGCATGCAGTTAGGGTTGGGATATACTTGCATACAACCTCACACAAAACACTTACGTGTATCTTGATTTTTGTTGACAGTTACACTGTGTGTGGTTCAAGTGTCCTTCATGTTGAAAAAAACAATAAATTAATGTTATCGAAACAAACTGTTACCTATTCTCCATTGAGTTTAAATATATTGGAGAGCAATTCATGTAAGAAAAAGGTTTTGAACGTTCTGTAAAAAAAATTGTGCTTATAAAGCAGAAAAAAAGTAATAAAATGTTATGAATTTTGTTTATAAATGATCGCAAGCCTGAGTGAAAATGGATCATTAGTCATTAGCATGAAAATTGCTGCATGCTGGGTTTTCACTCCCCAGCTATGACATAATAGATTATTTTTAGGTGTCTGAAACTCCGTGCCAAACATTTGGAGCCTGACTCAAACCCTACCTTTTCATGGTATCATTCGGTCTCATCAATATCCTTTACCAAATAAAAGAATGTAAAAAAGCACAACCAGTTAAAGCATGCATATTTCTAAAGATGTCAAAGGACTACAACCCTCATCCTACCACATGCTTCCATCTCACGTTATATGATGGTGTCCTGTTGTTATGAGAGGGTGACAGATAAGACCATAGAACAGGGGTGGGCAAACATTTTGACTCGTGGGCCACATTGGCTTCTTAAATTTGATAAAGGTGCCGGACCAAGAGTCTGTAATAGCCGAACTGCCATAGGTGTGCCAATTCCATGTATCACCATCATCAATAATGATGGTGGTGATGTGTAATTCGCTATATGTGACAGGGACGTTGTTATCTTTTATCTGCACTTGATGCTCTTTCATTGCAATGAGCAATGAGATAATTCCTAGAGACTGCCTGTTGTCGTATTGAGGATGCGCCCACAGTGTCATGATCATGCCACTGCATGATCCCCAAGGCAACGTTTGGACACCTCTAGGCATTATATGCACTCATTGCAAAGAACAAACGGAGGGATGCATCTTTTCAATAAGGTGACAGAGGGCCGGAAAAGAAAGCTAAATGGGCCGGATCTGGCCCACAGGCCTTAGTTTGCCCACCCCTGCCATAGAAAATAATAGGGCAAATTTGTATATAACAAGCCCTAAAATTATTGGAAGTGATGGTTCTTCTGCAGGCTGCATTTTATGTTTTGAAACTGTTAATTAAACACATTACTTTTCCCTATTGTTTCTATAAAGTTTTCCAAATCAAAATGTAAAAAAAAAATACTATTACTCTTATACTTTATTATACTCTTCAAACATTGCCATCCTTGTCCCTTGCTTGCCCATTCCATAAGTGGCAATTCGTATGTCCAGTACTGCAGTGTTTTCCCATGCTGACCAGTCTCCCTTTCCCAATGTCTTCGTGCTGACATTAAGTTTTTAATCTGCTTAGATGACCCTACTATTGGCCAGCCAATTGGAAGTCTATATTACAGTCAATGGCAAGAAGTAGGGAGCCTCCTTTTCTGCAGAGATGATAGAAGACCCAGAACTATTAGCGACAGGTGTCAGGTAGTGAAACCAGGTACTACAAGAAGGACCAGGGCAATTAACTTTTTAGACTGGTAATAAACAGTAAGGATTGACAGGAAGTGCAGAGAGGAAAAGTCCAAGCAATTCCACTTAAAGTTCACACTGCACTGCAACCTAAGTAAAGGAAAGACAGCAGGTTACTTCTGGCCTTCCGATGAAAGGTCACCAACTGCAGCTCTGACAGCCCCAGTACACTAGACGGGACCCTGGTTCATGGTCGTCTCTCGACAGAAGCTTGGGCCACAGACCTCAATGGAGAGCACCACCCCACTTCATCTTCAAGGACAGGGGACTTTCGGAAGAGCGCAGGTTGTTCTGCTCTGGAGCCACCTGCAAGCTCCTAACATGGGTGTCCTGGCCTGAGGGGGGAAGAGAACACAGCCCCTGACCTCCTTCCTCCTCGCTCACAGAAAGACAGAGTCCTGAGCTTCCAGACAGAGGACCTTTTATCAACTCCACTCTGGGCCTCCCCCTAGTGTTGGGAGGGCTAACTGTTGCCGTCCCCCGCCTCCCTCTACCACAGGTGCTTCCTCCATCTCTCCCGGCAGTCAAGATGGCTACTTTCATATCTCTTTCAGGCAGGTATGCTTAAACTGACTACACATTGCATCATAGGTGTCTTGGGGCCAGAGCTTTCATAGTTCACTTTAGAAAGGATCTTCTCTAACCTCTTCTCTTATCACGTCTTTCATTCTTTTCCATTCTGAGTAAGCCAGAAGCCTGGACAAGTTGGGGGCATCAGTCAAACACAAGGATGTTAGCAGAGAGCCAAATATTTGTAAATCACAGCAAATAAGGCCCGGTAAGGTTTGAATATGCATGAAAAATATGTTAGAACTCTTCAATGATATAATGTAAATTGCAAAGATGCAAATTATATCATATCATTATATCACAGTTACATAGTGATTATGTCACACCCTCTTACGGAATAGTAACCTCACACACCACAACAGCCAGAGAATAAGAAACTGTAATCTCAATATTCTTTTCAGCTACTATGATCCTTGTGTGAGACCTATTTAGACTGTTGTGTATAGGTACATCCTTGTAATGCAAGAAATAACTCATTACCAAAACACAATAGTAAAAAAAATCGAGACATGGCCAGCTTTTTATATAGGTGTGCACATGTTCAGATCTGAAGCAGGATTCTACACATTTATAGCTAGGTACTTCTGTTAGTGAGAGACATTTACTTGTAAATCCAGCCACTTGTCAATCACTCCCCTTCCGTTCCTCATAGGTGAGCCAGGGCCAGGAGTATTAAGATTGTGTTGGGAAAAAGGCAATCCTATCACCATCCCATGACTGGCACAAAGAAGAAGGAAAGATAAAAGAACCTGCTGTGGGGTCCAGATCTTTCTGGGGTGTCTGATGTATCAATAGATAAAGTACGGCAGCTTCAGGTTCATGTAAGGCAATTGTTCCCAAACTTTCCTTGCAGGGCCCCCCTTTTCTATTTAGGAACATTATCGAGCTCCCCCTCCCTATTCAAACACAGGTTAAGAATGAGGGCCCGTGCCCCCTGGCATACCTTTGCACCCCCCCAGGGGGGGGCCCGCTCCCCAGTTTGGGAACCACTGATGTAAGGGACCAAATAAAAAGTTTAAAAAAGGATATATACGGTAGGATTTCTTTAACATTGCTTACCTTAAGTTGAGGCAAATGCTTTTTAAAAGCACAACACGCTAAAGCTGGGCATAGACGGGACGATTATCCATCCACTGCCAAGTCAACCTAGCGGGCCTGATGACGTCATCACGCACGGCCACTACTACCGTCCCCATCCGAACTAATTGGATCCGATATAAATTATCCATCACTGTGCGTTTCCATATCCAATCGGCAGTCAGGTTGGTAGGGAATTGGGTGACCAGTTGGTGCACCCAATTCCCTACCGACCTGACTGCCGATTGGATATGGGAACACGCATGGCATTCGATTCGGCTGTCGAATCGGGCAGGAATCGTGCTGTCTATGTCCAGCTTTATACACTATGTAACTCACCTACATGTAGAGCAGAAAGACCTGGCAGACATGTTGGATAGGTTGCTGTACACAGGTGGTTAGTTGTGCTTCTGTACACACTTTATAGGTTAATTTTCTTTTTTGGCCGGAGAGCAGGTTTTTTGTGCATTATATGATCTAATATGCTTTTGAACTGCATTAATTGTGAGTCATAGACTTACTGTCATGATTACGTCTATTACTTATACCAGAGTACTAGACACTGTACAGTAATCATGGCTATAGTCTGTTATAGTTCTATAAATCATTAATACATTCCTCTGGTCAGCTTGGCAACATATTCTATCATCTGATCTCTTTGTAACCATATCACAATTAAATTGATATCTATATCCATGTCACAGGCTTTTCTACAAAAGGTTTGAAAACATTTTTCTTTTCTTCTTTTGAACGTCCAGCAGCCCACGCTGTGTGCTTATGGTAATCGTATTAATACAGGCGCAGTAAGAAAGCATCCCAAGAAGATGAATGATGACTGCACACGATATGAAATACTTTAGTAATATTCATGTCAGCTGAAGGCTTACACAGTGCAGTTGTGAAAAAATGTCAGTGAAGAGTTTAAAGGGTAGAGTTGTGGAGGGCCTCATAGCAGAGGATTATCTGTGTCTTTTACTATATAGCACGTAACGGCTTAAGAGGACTCTGGCATGAAATCCGAAAGAGTTCCCTATGCTACAAAATGTGATGACTCTGAAATCTAAACTGAAGAGATGGTCAAACTTTTTCGGGATATTTTGTCTAGCTGACCTTGTGAGTTAATTGCAAAGCCCCTGAACAAAGTGTCATCACCAAAACTGCTGGAGATGTAGAGAAGGGCTTGGGAACATAAAGTTGCTCTAGCACATGTAGTTTCTGCATTTTGAGTTGAAATTTCAACTTAAATTTTAACCTAATTTATGCAAAAATTACATGTACAAGAGCAATAATATTTTTTTGTAATGTTCCCACAACCCTTTTCTACAAGCTATTTGGGGGATGATACTTTGTTCAGGAGCTTTGCAATCAACTTACAAATGAACTAGTCAAAATTTTACAACCATCTCTACTAAATAGCCTCTCAGGGCCACTGTCAGGGGGAAAGGGGGCACTCCTGTTCCGGGCTCAAGCAGCTAGGGGGGCCTGGCGGTCAGTCTTAGCAGAGCCTCACACAAAAAAACGTGGCATTCATGGCACCGGGCTTGCCGTACAGCGCGAGGCCCTGCAAATCCACGCATTAACATGTGTCCACCCCCTCGCTCAACAACTTGCTCATTAATTGTCTGGGGGATGGGAGCCCGGAAAATCCATTATGGGGCCCTGCGATTTCTGATGGCGGCCCTTTAATATCCCAAATAGATTGATAGCTCTAGGAACAATATATATTCCGTTTCTGTAGATTTTTTTTGTACTTGCCATTGATAGTTTCTTCTCACATTTTGATCTGATGATATGTAATGCCTATGCAAAATCTTAAGGGTTTTTATTGGACATGCGTCAGCATTTACAATCGCTGTAATTCTTTAATTCACTGCACTTTACAATACAGAACATACAAATGTGACACAATTGCAACACCGGTTTCCTGCAAGAATCTGGCAATGCAGTGAGTTTAGTGTGAAAGAGCCCTAAAGAGTTATGAACCCCTCATAAAAAGGACCTATTCCAACCTCCATGCAATACATTATAATGGGTAGCTCTTCCTTAGTCTTGCATCAGTGGGTACATGCAGAGTCACAATATCTAAGGTAGTCACCGCAGCACCGGAAATACCTGGTGCACATATTTTAGATGCTTTATAAAAAAAACTATAATAGTAAATGTGTGAAGAACCTCGTGAAAGTATTACAAGTGTAAGTGTATGAACATAATTTAAATGTTGAGATGAGGATTTGTTAACCCTTAAAGTATAGGTGTCAAACTCAGTGTTCAATTAAAAATATGGACAAACTCACGGGCCAACTTTGATATTTAATCTTAAAAAAAATCTTTAAAAAAATCTATAATTGTGGAATTTTTCTCTTCTCATCAGATAAAACAATAATAAAACAAACTTTTTGCTTAAGATAAGTGATGGCTGAGTTTCGGCCAGGTCAGTTTAAAAAAAGTCCGATGTCCACCTGTTCATGGGGAGATTTAAATTCACCGCCTGTTCGCTAGGAATTTGAATTGGAAAAAACGGAAGTGACGTTACTGATGGTACCTGGAATGCATAGTAATGATATCACTGGCGTCACTTCTGGTTTCCGGGTTCTCTACCCGGTCTCTAGTGAACAGATTCTTCCTCTGGCCGGATCTTTTTGCACCTGAGCCAGCCAGCGGAAGATTAACAAACTTCTTCCCGCTGGAGAACGGGGCGGGTCAAACACCCGTACTGTTGGACAGGAAGTTCGTGGCCGAATTTTCTTAAGACTGTCTTCGGCCATCACTACTTAAGATAAGAATCTGGAACAAGCAAACCATAATACAAATGTGTAATCAAATGAATTACAAATGTGGAATTTTTTTTATATTTAGACTAATGGCCCCCTGGGCTGGAGTAGCCATAGCTGTAAGCCATAATATAACAAATAAAAGGCTTGAAATGTCTCTCTTTGCATGTTCTCACTTCATATATTAGTTTTACCCTTTTATGGAGGGAAGTACAGGAACGGTTTTTCAAGATTGTCATCACATGTATTGTGAGAGAAATACCCAATCAAGTCTTGTGGATTATTTTTTTTCTTTATTTAGGCACCGAAAATACAGACTGCTGTCCTTAGAAACACGCAATAAGTGCTGACTGTAAGTTGGACACCATTTATTCCATTCCAGAGTTATTAGTTAATATTGTGTATAGTGATAAAAAATACATATTTTAAGTTTTAAACTTAAAAAATGAATAACACACAAATAAACTTACATACCTGCATGGGTTCTTCATCCAACAGTGATCCCTGTAGAGAAAAATCCCATACTTACTTTCCCCTCTTCCTCGCTCCAGCGCTGCCATGCCTGGAGTGTCCTATCCTCCAGCATGTAAGATGGAGGAGCGATACTCTCCCCGTATCACTCTCTTCACCAATACAGATCTGAATCCGGTGATGATCCGCCCCTCCAGCATCGCTGGATTCAGATCTGGCTGGCTGCAGGGCACACAGGGTTTTTGGAGAAGTGACGTCAGAAGTTATGTCTACCACTCCAAATCCCCTTGCGGCCGGAGGCAGCCGCGGCCAGACATCACAGGTTGGGTGGGGCACCCCTCCATTTTGACAGATTGCACCAGAATTATTATTGTTGATGAATTTTTAATTTAAAACTAAGGGTGAATGAAGAAAGACAATTGGTAATGAAGCTTTTAGGAAAGAAAAGTTTTCAAAGCAGAGAGTAAACTTTAGGAACACATTTATAGAGGATTACTTACAGGTCAATATAGTTAGAGTTTCTAGAGGAGAGTTTAAGGACATCAGTATAACATAATGACCAATTTATGTACTGTGTTTGGATAACATTTTAAACTCTCAACAATAAAATCACTGACAGATAACATGATTATAAAATTTTAGATAATTTAAATGGAATTTTGTGGAGTACATGCAGCACCCGCACACACATAATCGTGGCACCCGCTGCGCACATCTGTCCAACAACTTTTTTGGTAGCAATCCCCGTCCTTAACCGCCCTATCCGCTCAACAACCGTTCTTGTAGCACCAGGCATAAATTTAGCATAGGGCCCCCTAAATGCTAGAAATGACCCTGTCAGCAATTACAACATACCAAAAGTGACAATTTTAAATAAGTGATTTTTGTAATTCTGAAGTACCTAAAACTCATTTATCTGTGGGAGTGGAGAGAGCAAAGGCCATCTGGTTTGATCCCACAAAAAAGCTACTGTAGCACAAAATGCTGCAAAACCAGATGAGCATCAGAACAAGTGGCAGATGGGGCGCATGTGCATAATAAACTTGTAGAACCTGAAGGATCTGCTGCTAAAGTCTTGGTGCCAGATCCCACAAAACAACTTCTAAAGGTTTTGAAGAGTCCATGCCTCAATGGGTCATGCATTATATGGCAGGTAGTTTTAATGCTGTGGTTTATCAATGTGTTATAATAAAGAGTCTTAAATATCATATTTAAGGTTCCAGCTCAGAGAGATAGTGGGGCATAAGAGATATCATATGAGGGTACTCTATAATTGATGCTAATGATGCATTTTGACGTCCAAATAATCCCATGCAGCATAGACGTAAGCATGTACGAAATGTACATTTCTCTAGATCCCAGGTGCCCCTCCCTAGCTGTCGGTGACCTAAGTAGCTAGTGGGACTGACGGACAGCGCTGACACACAAAGGCCGATTGTGACCCGATGTTTTGGCCGATTGACCACGTGTGATGACGTCATCAAGCACAGTCGATCAGCCAAAACATTGGGTCTCAATCTAAATGTGTATGGGGGGCTTTAGAGACCAGGATAACTCTTGGGCTCCACATATGGTTTGCAATACATATGGGGAGCAACTACAACAGAGCACACATTTTTTACTAATTAACAATCAATTATCTCAGAATCCAGAGCCAATCTTACAAAATCATATACTTAATCAGCACCATAAACTTATTATAAAACCGTTCAGACATTGTTGGCACCAAATTCACTGTATACTGGTGTAATCACATCACAAAACTTGTTCCTGACAAGCTCTCGTGCTTTTCAGCTGGCCAAAATAAAGTTCAAGTCTGCTCTTTGGACATTTGAGGAATCATACTTTCTTGAATGGGTTGTTCATCAGCTTTATCTTTGCATCTGTAGACCTTTTAGCAGTTTTTCCAGAAAGAAATTGTTACTTTATACACATTAAAAGTCAACTACAATGTTTGAGTATTACATACTATGATAAATAAGGGTCCTGTATATATGACGACATGATCATTTTTTTTGTATCTGAAAATTTTTTTTTGTATCTGAAAATATGAACCATTCATCCAGATTTTTCTTGAGGCTTTGCCTCTCAGGGTTGACATAGGACCTTTAAATGTCAATGAACCAAATATTGCTTAAACTTTATGTGGGCCCCATGAATTTTGCATGTGGGATATACTGTGGTTTTTGGTTTGTATCTATCCCAATTTTTTATCTCTGTGTCGACATCCCAATTATTATATGCATGTAAAAAATAAAAAAAGGAGGGGAAGGATGGAAGAAACACAACCAACCCCTAACTCTCAACTCTAAATGGAGACTAGGACTCCGGGACTTTTAAGGCACACTATTTGATAAGTAATTTAATGGCTAAAGTAAAATATAGATTTATTATTATATACCATGTTGATAATTTAGTAACATATATACATCTTAAAAATTGTGGAGAATTTATTTGATACAGATTTCATATCCAATAGAATTTGATATAGATGTAATGAACATTCCTCCCAGGGCCGGGACAAGGTTCACCAACAACAGAGGCTGAGCTGCCCAAGTGCGCCCCCCCCCCCTCCTCATCCTCCATGTACCATGATCTGGATGAATGAGAACCTTCCCTGACATGGAAGTGTCATCTGTGAGGTGATTGTGGGGGAAGTGTAGAGGAGACATTGCTGGGACTGGCAGCAGAGGAGGTAATAACATATTATCTTATATTACACCCAGTAACCACCCCCCCCCCCCGCCCCGTCCTCCATATACCATAATCTGGATGAATGAGAACCTTCCCAGACATGAAAGTGACATTGCTGGGACTGGCAGCAGAGGAGGTAATAAGACATTATATTACACCCAGTAACCCAGTCATGTCGGTCCTCATCCTCCATATACCATGATCTGGATGAATGAGAACCTTCCCAGACATGGAAGTGTCATCTGTGAGGTGATTGTGGAGGAAGTGTAGAGGAGACATTGCTGGGACTGGCAGCAGAGGAGGTAGTAACATATTATATATAAGATATATAGAGCCACTCTCCAGCCTGTCAGAGCAGGGGGGGGGGGGAAGAGAGAGCACGGGGACGGCTAGCCGGCCGGCATACAGATCTACAGATCAGGGGAGGCCTTTCCCTGAGGGGGTGGCCCCGCCCAAAAGCCGGCGAATCCCCGCCCCCCAACAGCAGCATCGGCTCACTGGTGGGAGGGGGAGAGAGACGAGGCCAGCACAGAGCCTCCCCTACCCACCCCACCCCCTGGAGGGCGGAGACCCGCTCCACCGAGGGACATGCAGGCTGACAGGAGTCAGTAGCAGCGCCCAGACCTGACCAGCCGCCCAGAGGCTCGAGCCTGTCCGGCCTCTGTGTCGGCCCGGCCCTGATTCCTCCCGACAGATTTTGCACATTTGGTTTCACAGAAGATCTAATATTCAGAATTACTGTAATCATTAAAACACAATCAGTTATTTGAATGCTTTTGAAATTTTTATCAAATCAAAAGTCGATATTTATACATATATACTGACAAACAATGTGATCAGGTTGGTGCATGATTGACTTGAGATTCCCCCTCAATGTAGTGGCCCCATGATATATGTTATGCATAACCCCAGTCACACAGGGTGAATACAGGGAGGAAGAAAAAATTGCAGGAAAGAAAGTCTTCACTTAGGGGTGGGAGTTAGAGGTTGGTTGTGGCTTTAGGTTTGTGCCCAGATTCTCATTCTGCCTATTATATTTGGTTGCGATGATGCATGAGTTCCAGCAGACACATACTTTTCTACGATTAATGATGATAAATATAGGTGGGATATAGTCTCAGAATGTACAAAACCGTACCCTAGCCAGTGAACAACATAAAGAAAAATATACCCTAACCCCAGGTATGAGAATACCTAGAAAATGCTAATAATCTGGTATTGCAGGCACAAAAGGTCAGAACTCAGTCAATTGAATATAAAAGGTCTTTATTAACAATGGACCAAAAAACAAATTAATGTATAGCTATATAGTCACACAGTTACGATACAGTATAAAAAACTGTACAGATAGTTCTGGTATGTGGTGTTAGTCCCCACATGGGTAACCACGCCAAAAACTAATCCACCAGTGATTACTAATTTTTAAAAGAGCATCATGTAATACAATATCCGTCAGGCATTAAAAATATTACAGTTTCATTGGACACTGATAGCTCTCCACTCCCTGGCGCATTTCGCCCCTTGGGCTTCCTCATTTGTGATGGAAGCATATCACTTATGATATATCTTACATGTACTGTAAATATAAAATATATACAGAACATGTAAGAAGGCTGTAAAGAAAAAAGTATTGTATAGGATACTGAACATAGTTGAAGCTGTGCACTTAGCAAATATAAAAGATGAATGCTTTAAGTTATTTATACATACGTTGAACCTAGAAGTGGAGAGCAGGGAAGGATAGTTCACCCCTTCCCATTCACTCCCTAGTCACAGGATGAGGGTGGTAAGGGACCTCCTAGCAGAGAGAAAGACCAGGTCCCATCTCTTTTAAGATAAGACAGGATAAAACAGAAATATTAATCCATTAGAAGATAAAACAGTTCTCATCATTTGTATCTGCTTATTTAGCCCTTTACTCAGAGTTATTATTTTGTATTTTATTTGGACTTCAGCTTTAAATCCAATGTCAATTTTGTGGACCTGCTACAACATGTCTATAGCATAACATTGGCTCAGTGGACCATGCAACAAAATTGAACCTCAGTCAGCTGGGGGGTTTTATGTTCTCTCTGTGGGTTTCATCTGGGCACTCTGGTTTCCTCCCATAGGACTATAGTTGGAATATGGTAGATTGTGAACTCATCTGAGAGTGCAATGTAAACTTTTTGTGGATTTTTATGGCAGTCAGCCTTTTACTAGCAGCAGTCCCCCTACATGCTCTGAACATAATCCAACTGACATATGAATAACTGAAGCTACTGAGGTTTGGTTACCCTTTAAAATGAGGATCTAGAAGTGGCTTTCTCTCAACCAAAGTTCTAAAGAGCCTCTAGACTCTGGAACAGAGACAAGGACATATTAACATGTAGGCTAGATCTACACAGTAGCTTCCCGGGAAACGACTTGTCCTGAGCGCCTACAAACGCATGCAGGTGCTCACAGGTTGTTTTGATAACACTATGACAGGTCTATTGGGCGAAAACCGACCAGTGAATGCCTAATGTTGTGTCCCCTGGGGGATTGTGCTAATTCCTTGTTTAAAAACTAAGCCCTAAAACTAAAAGTTTATTTCCTCAATAACAAATAAAAATCCTGGAGCATGCTTAGGTTTCTTGACTATTCTCACATGCTTCATTTTAATATAATTTTATATGGGCAAATGTTTATGAACACTTGTTGGATATCCCTTTTCAAATCCATGGCAAATACTATTCAACTAATTGTACCCAGATAGGATATGTAGCCTATCGAAAAAACTTTAGCAGCAAAGAGGCTAAAGCAGGTAATATATATTCCAGCCGTCCTTTGTACCCTGCAGCAGCGTGATGATGTCATCACACTGATGTCAGTTATCGGAGAAGCCGGGGAGTGCCTAAGAGTCTTAAATGTTCATCAAGTCAAATCAACAGTGTATGTTTATTGTGAAAGAAAATTCCTTAATATCAAAACTGCATCAGTCCCATGTGCAATTTACAGTTATACAATAAAACCATGCTTTTTGCAACAGGTAGTGGCTTTATCAGGAGGCTTCCAGCCAAATGCAAAAAAAACTTGTTCTTTCTTTCCTTTCTTAGAGGTAAATATGGTATTTAAAGTCTATATGAAGTTGGAACAGAAAAGTTCCTTCTCTAAAGTGTCACAGGCATTGATGCTTAGAGAAATATCTTAGCATACAGTTGCATTAACAGTACTGAACTGAATCATTTGGTGGGTTGTTCACAAACATTGGCCATACGGTAGTCCCCATCCGAAGTAATGGCCGGCACACGACACGACGTCATCACGGCCAGTCGATCTGCTGACAGGAAAACGACCTGTCTATGTCCAGCTTTACACATAGAATAATAACTTTTCAGACGTACAAGAAAAAAATACTTATTACAATCTTAATATTTTAATAGGAAAAGCTGCATCCAATCCTTAAGTAAAGAAGCCTTGTGGTGCAATTTGACTGAGGGCAGACAATTAAGAACAAAGAGACTTGTATTATTTTAACATGCTCAGAAGAAGAAATCTGATAAGTGTTATGGGCCACTTAGGAGGTTGCCTAAGGCTTAGTTAACATGGTCGTTTCTCAGTCAGTCAGCAGCCCAGAGAAAAAAACGACTGGGTGCTCCTGTCTGCAAACTTATGCAGGCACTCGGGGGTATTTCAATCGCCAGTCGATTCTTTGAATGAGAACCCTGGGCAAAATTGCGCACGGATCTGGCTGGGCATAGATGGGCAGATTTCGTTGGCCGAACATTGGGTGTGCCCACCTGGTCTGCTGCAGGTCGGATCGCATTGTAATTCGACATGCCAGTAAATTCCCAGCCAATCCCATTAGTTAAGCCTATAATAATGTCTGCAAACTTGTGCAGGTACTCAGGGGTGTTTCAATAACGCCATCGTAAAAGGTGTTTTGAGCAAGAGCCCCAAAACAGACTTCCTCATATCACGTTCGCTGAGCGGTAATCATGTGTGCACTATTCGCCAGTCAATTCTTTGGATGGGGACCCTGAGAAAAATCGCCCATGGATCTATGCGTGCATAGCTGGCCATACACCATAGCCATACCATACATACCATACATACCATATATGCCATACATACATACATAGCTGGCCATACATAGATCTCTCTGTCAGATATCCTTTAGATCTACCAACAACTATGTAGTGCCGGGTCCTCTGCAATTGAACACAGGTAGACTTGATGGTTTAGAGTCCCTCATATTTCATGGTTTTGGTAAAACAAAAGGAGATCTGAAGGAAATCTGACAGAGAAATCTAAAAGTGTATGGGGACCCTATGGCTTTAGGAAGGGTTACACTCATTGATGTTCCCTTCTCAAAACGTAGTATTTGGAGCCCAGGCCAGAGATCTCAGTGCATGCAAACTTTGCATGTATGGGAATTCTGGCAAAACACAAAGGAAAAAGGTCAAGGAAGTAAGGAAGACTTGTTGCAGATATAGAAATCCCATCGTCATTCCAATGAATGACATCACCATCTCACCTGGTTGCATTCACCGGTAGCTCAATAAACACTCTCAGGTGTAAATAAGTGTGTCATTCATTTCCTTTGAGAGACTAATTATCTATTGCTGTAATGATTGACATAATGTGTGCAAGGCAATCAACTCTCTATGCTGGAAATCACTGACAATCTGCAGCACAAGATCTTTAGCAATGCAGTAGAAACACATGAGACCTAGCCCTCTCATGAATAGATTATTATAGTTATATACACATTTATTTGTGAGGTAGTTAGTTAATGAAGGGACCCTATATATTTCAATATAAATCTGTAAAGGCCCCCATAAACCTTACAGTCTTACCATGAAATTTCTCTACAATCTACTTTTCTTCTACCAATACCATGTCATATGAGGACCTTTCTCAACTCTTCAACCACTATGTATTCTATCAGGGAGCACCCGGCACTACATAGTTGTTGGTAGATCTGAAGGAAATAGTATGGAGTGATCTAAAGGTGTATGTGACACTTCCATAATATCAGTACAATGAAAATAATCCTATTTAAATAATGTAATATAGTAAAGGTGTTTAATATATCGCTTGTAGTGATGTATGTACATGGCGGCAGTCATTACATGCACATATTGTGTTTTTAACTGACCATGCAAATTTAAATATTGATTGTCAGTCTGATGTAAATCGACAGTTCTATGACACAGTGTGATTGATTGAAAAGCAATTGATTGCTTTCCAAAGCCCTGCACACATACTCCATATTACCATCAAATAAAAACAACTTGGAGGCACTCACAAGTGTTAAATGTATACAATTTATGTCACTTGGATAACCGCAGGGAAACATGAATAACTATAAAAGGTTGCAGTTAGGGGTTTGAAATTGGGAATGTAAATTACTAAACCAAAATAAAGATTGGACTTCTTAAGGTGGCGACACACGGTTCGATATTTTCGTTCAATCGAGCCGGAACGAAACATTCGAACGAAAATCAAGTACTGAAAAACTTGATCGTTCGATAAAAAGTAACCGATATCGAACATAAAATCGATCTGAAGTTATCGGACATGTTGGTAAATTTTGATCGAATTGGTAACCATCGAATGTAAATCGAACATGTCAAATAATTTCATTCGATCTTTTTTGTTAGTTCTAATACATTTGAATGAAGCTGTTTCCTGTTACAAAAATCAAACAATATTTTGTTCGAGCATATCTGAACGAAATTTCATTGGGTCGAACGAAAACAGAGTGTGTACACTCGATACAAGCACAATCAATATAAGATCAAAAAATCAAACATCCTGATCTAATCTATCATCGATTGTGCAAAAATCTAGCATAAGGGTGCATAAGGGTGTTGGAGATCTGGGGGATGACTGTCAGAGTAGGCATATGTAGGGGTAAAATCTGACAAGAGGTTGACATTTGGACTGCAAGTAGTCTCAGGGGTTAGTTACCAAGCCAGAAAATGTCAGGGTTGTGCTACTGAGGAACGAGATCTGGGGGTTCAAACAGTGTTGTACTGTGAGAGTTACATGTGACCCAAAGCCAGCTGGTGACCTGTGGATGGAGTTAGCTAATCGGAGGATCAATCAGGAACAGGGAGGACCATCTGCAGCAGAATCTACCATGCAGGAAGCTTACGCAGAGGACAGTGAGGGAGACAGTGAGGAAGACCACGCTACATATGGGGTGCTGGGGTGAGTACCCCACACCATCTCCTGGTACTCACCTGAGGAGCTCCATAAAAAAAATTATGTTACTTTATTCTTCATTTGTCTTTAAACCAAGGCAATCAGTTTAGTGATGTCACTACTATGCTACTAACTTTTCTGGCTGGAGAGGAAGCTGTAACGGAAGACTACCCAAATAAATGGAATGTACACTAAGCAAAATACAGAGGCTACCATTCTTTGTTTTGTCTGGTTTCAGACAATATCGTTCAATTATTTTAAACAACCAACACATGTGAGAAAAGCCATAATCATACTGCCAGCTATTTGAAGACCTTTTGATGTTGATTGTTCAGAAGTCCTTCATTATTTAATAGCTGTCAAAACAATGATTTGTGATTAATTGGTGGTATATCACAATGTGGCAAAGTTTTAAAAATGAGAGCTTATGTCATTTATGTACTATATATTTTTTTTAAATGGATGGATGATCTCATATAAGGGTTATTATAGAAAAACACAATTAGGCGAAAAAATTACAATGTTGGTATGGTATACCATTTGGATCTCCCTGTGCACATGCAAAAACTGACAAGTCTTGTCTGCCTCTCCCATCCAGGATCAATTTTACATATCACTGTACTTTTTACCAGTCGTTGTCACCATTCATCCCTGGACATTTCCTGCATGTCCTCCAAACTTCAATTGTCACTTAAAGCCAGAGGGACAGACAAAGGTCAGTGTGTCACTCATCAATCACACTACACAATATACCGATCAATATATGTACCTGTAGGCAACATGAGCCCATCATTGTTTTGGCTAAATTGTGGATGGTGATACTGGATGGTTGTACCAGAGTAATTAGAAACAGTACACACACACACAACATAGCTGTCTATGTCACATTAACAAAGGGCCAGAGGCTTTTTAAAGTTTAGAAGGTAATTAGGAGACCTAAGTAAAACATTCTGTCAGAAGGTTATTAGTAGAGAACACGTGGCATGGAGAACGGATGTGGCAAATACAAAACGCAAGCAAAAAAAAGCCATTTGTTATTGTTATTGGAAGCTATACACAAGCCTGGCTAATATCATCCAAATTTAATCAACATAACAAAATAAAAAT
>CM070033.1:28936210-28967981 GCA_036250615.1 Ptychadena robeensis
CCCCCCCCCCCTGGAATACTTCTCCACTCCCCCGGTTTGGGAACCACTGGAACTCACCTAAAAACAAATCAATGTGGACGACATATGGAAAAAATATATGAACATAAGGCTCCCTTCACACCTAAGCATGGTTTACTAGTGTCCTGGAATGGACAGGATGGGGTACCATGCACGCTGGCTACCTCCCTTCTCTTGCCTGGCCAATCACTATACTTATAAGGGTTTGAAATTGGCTTTATTTTAAACTGAACAAATGTGATAATAAATCAATTCAAATTTCTACTGACATGACCTATAATTTCATTGGCTGAAAGAATTGAAAAGTGCATATTACAATGCATTAAAACACTCAATGAATACACGATTACACGTGGTAATGCGCATGCATGGGTGTGGATGTGGCCCAAAGGTTGTATGTTAAAGGCTTGTCTGAGTTAATATTATATTCGTATAGTATATTACAACAGATCAGTAGTTGATTTAAAGACATAGGGAAAAAATGAGAACTGCCATAAAATGACTGGATGACTGGAAGAAACTAACACAATATTTCAGCAATTTCATGTTAAACAAAAAATTGAACTTTGTGCCGGTAATGTACACATATATAATAAATATGACATTCCATAACACAGATTATTCCATCAAGAGTCAGAAAACAAACAGGAAATACACTGAGATATTCTGAAATATGTCAGGAATTTACTGACTAGTGCTATAAGATTTTTTATTATCAATATCAGGAAGAAAGAGGAAATGTTTATGGATATAAATGAAAAAATGATCGGTAGTGAGTACGTATTTAATATCACTCTCTGTACACACGCAATACTTATTAAAGTTAGTGTTTGAAATCAACAGATTTCCACAGTGTCCATATTCCTGTTAGTGACCAGGATCTTTCCAAATGGGAATAGAGGCAGAAATATAATGATTTTCAAAGCTGAACTTTATTTCTGCTAATTTGCTTTCTATCTTTATCTGTGGTAACTCATTTTCCCCTCTAACCTGATAACACATAAAAAACTAAACATCTAGGGCAGTGATGGCGAACCTATGGCATACGTGCCAGAGGTGGCACTCGGAGCCCTCTTTGTAGGCATGCGAGCGTTCAGCCAACACAGAGGAAAGAACTCCAGCCTATTGGCTCTCAATGCTGTCAGTTCACTTTCCCTATCTTCTGACTGACCACATACCCTCCCCTATTCTGTCTTATAAGAAAGTAGTTGTGTGTTTAAGTGTTTGGTGTGTGTATATGAGTTGTGTAATTCAGGTCATATTGCCATGCCGGCACTTTGAGATAAATAAGTGGGTTTGGGTTTCAGTTTGGGCACTCGGCCTCTAAAAGGTTTGCAATCACCGATCTAGGGACATCATCACTGTGTGTAGATACAGTACATACAAAAGGTCATAGGTGTTGGGAGGGATTAACAGTGTAAAGCTAGGCATACACAGGTCGACTTTTGCTCAATCGATCGCCGATTGGATGGCCTTGTACTATTCGAATGCAGAACATTGATCGATCGTACTACCACACAGTGTCATTGATTTGTTTCCAATCGAGTTACTATAGTACTATGGAGTGTAAGCGTGATACGATCATAATGAAAAAGATTTACGATCGTCATTAAATGTCCGATCGTTTTTTAATTAACTTTACAATGGATTTCAACCACTTTTGGTCGATTGTACCAGGTGTGTGGGAATCAATTTCCTTTCGATCAACTTAAAAATCTATAATTTTAAGTCGACCAAAATGAAATATTAAACAGTGCATGTCCACCTTAAGTGGGTGCCTCAAAAACAGAAATAACTGTAATATATATATATATATATATATTGTGGGGGTTCACTCAAACGGCGTCTCCAAACAGCATTACTCCACACTGTTATTTACCTTTTAAGGGCTCCTGCCCATGTTTATTTGCACACCAACAAATTGTCCAAAGCAAAGTTACCCGCACAGGGGTTAATATCCAAACAAAATTAATGTCTTGGAAATGCCAAGCCTCCTGGCTTTACCCGGTCCCACATTAATTGTCCTTGGCTCACTGGCTTCTCAGCAACAACAGGCCTGGGCCTCACACGCTCTGTGAGCGCCCTGTAGCAGCTGCCCGGTAACCACAGGTGGACCCCACACTCTTTGTGTGCCCCCTGTCTCCACCTACCATGAAAAGCCCTGTCTCCAACTTCCATCAGAGCTCTCACGCACTGGACTCTGCAGCTATTTGGAGTCCCACCTAGCTCCAATCACCTGCAACCCAGGTGTTAACTGTTTGCGTGTTCCTGGGGGAATAGAGAGGCCCACCCAATTCCATCCTCTCTATCCCAGAGTCCGGAAGCCCTTTAAGAAAACAGAACTAAAACAAAACACCTAGCAACCTAATGGTGCTGGCCAATAATCATTTCTGGACTCCTTCCAGGAACCACCAAACGTATTCACGGTCTAATATCACAGTGACTGATAGTCTGTCACAATATATATATATATCATTATATATTAACCTCTCTATCCAAAATGTCTTGCATTTAGAATTCTTCTGTAGTATTTGCTTATACAGTATTTCTGTATTTGCTTATTCCAATTAAATATGGTGTAAAGTAAATATGTACGGTGTAAATCCAAAAGTAACTTCCAAAAAATAAGTACATAAAGTTTTTTTTTCTTTTATATTAGACCATAGACCATAGCAGTAACCAGAAATGGCCTTGCTGAGCCAAAAACATGTGGGCAATCTGACTTTGCCACTTTTGATACCAAGATACCTTGATTCTTGATGAAACCTTAACTCCAGGCCCCTCCCATGTATTTCCTATAAAGGCCACGTCCCTTCACTTCCTCATTGCTAGATTATTGTGTGTCTTTCAAGCTCTTGCTTCTTGGAGCTCTCATTACCATTACCCGTGTACCGACTTTTGGCTGCTGATAACTACTCTTCATGTTGCTCCATCGCTAACTTGTCACCATTGGCTACTGACCTCAGCTTGTTCCTGACCATGTTTGTTCTTGCTCCCTCACTGCTACCGCTGTTTGTGCACTGGTCCTGCCTGTGTTCTGCTTGCTGTTTCAGCCCTGGAACTCTAATCCTAATTTGTTACAAAGCAAAAAGAGAGAGCTCATTACAGTGTGGAGTTACAACTTTCCGGCAAGGAAAATGGTGAGCAGCACAGTAGTGTCATCACTTCAGATGTCATGAAATTAGGGTATGTCTCCATTAGCTTCACTCGAGCTGCAAGCATGCAAATTTTTTACAAGAATTTAATGTTTTTTTAACAAAGGGAAAATAGGGCCAGTACTGACCTTAAATTAAAACACAACTGCTTTAAAAAAATGCACTCTCTATGCACTAATGTTGGGCAATGAAAGTAGCCACATTGAAAATGAAGCAATGTGATGCTGAAGCTCCATTGATTATCAATGGAACCATTTTTATGGTTAGTAGAGAGTTAGCCTTAGCTTTAAAGACACTGTGCCTAATATGATATTGTACTGCAGGTATACGATATATCTGAGAGGCTTATAGCAAAAGAATTTCAACTTAGAAGAGTTCAGGACAAAGAGTCAGTCTATCTGGTTACTGCTTTGGCACAGATCTTCCTAAAATACTATATTGCAACTAATCATTCCTTAGATGTGGTGGGTTAATTTTTTAAGGCATTTTTCCAACTGGTTATACAACCAGTACCACACACATAATGCTTTAGGGGGGTGGTACACTACAGTGTATTTTTGGAGGAACAATGAACCACCTTTGGACACCCACATTGTCAAACCATGCAGCAGACTGTCACCTTGCTTTCCCGCAGCCTTCCTGTATTTCTATATTCACGAAAATTTCCAGAGATTCTGTCAGTAGCTTCTACATTATTCCTTTACGTCATAGCAAATGCCAACCCAGCCAGCACAGTATAGGGCAGGGGTAGTGAACCTATGACACACGTGCTATAATTCCAGGGAGGCAGTGATAGGAGAGAACTGCAGCCTCCTGGTTCTCTGAGCTGCCAGCTCTTTCTCCTTTTTCTGCGGAATGAACATACCCTTCATAAGGCTGAGGAAAGAGCAAGCAGGAAGCAGCACTAAGTGGAACATGAAAGAAACTTTAGGAGGATTTACAGCCTAGGTGCCCAACCTGCGACCCTTTGGGCATTCTTTAGCAGCCCCCCTTGGTCCTCCACTTGCGTCCCTTGAAACCAAACTGTTTATACATAAGGCATAGGAACTCACCTGTCTGCCGGTCCCACACTGACATGTCCTTGCCCGGATAGTATATTGCAGCACATAACCTCAGAATAGGGACACAAAATGTTTTGATGATATCTGTGTGGCACATAACCTTTGATTATATATATATATGCAGGAATATATATTAAAACAAGTTTTGTTATTTAAAAGTTAAAAACAATGTTTTATAGTTTTGCATGGTTATACACATCAGTACAGATTGAAAGTGATATGTGCGGCCCTCCATATCGACTCAGTTGCCCACCACTGATTTTCAGGATGTCTACTGTATCTGCCATGATTCCCCATGAATAACACCTGGACCAATGGCCAATAAACCTGAGATATAACTGCACTTAATTACAAGCTTTCTTAGATCGACCAACCCGTGAAGGCCAGGGAACGGAGCAGATCACCATAATGAAATGATTTTATACAAGAAATCAGTGATGACAGAATGTATACACTGTGTGTTGCTAAAATAAAAGAATAACATGGTTCATAGGGTGACAAAACTCTGTCCCTGTTACCTAGTTATTTTCCCCCTTTGTCACCCAGACACAAAGGATTCTGATAAAGACTTGAAATAAGCATTTTACACAGGCATGGACCATTGTTCACACCTTGTGACTTTACTTTTGAGAAAATGTCCCATATTTTTAACAGACATGACTAATGGATTTAGATAGACTTTACATAAATGACTAACAAAGCCTAGGTTTGATTTATAATAATGACCGTTGTTCGCATTATCAGTGCTTATCAGTGTTAAATGGTTTGTCTTTTCTTGTTCTTGGTCTAAAGCTGAAATAGACTTCATGTGTCATTTGTTATTCTGCCCATAGCTCTACTTTAAAAAGACATGATGGAAAGCAGAGAAGGATATTCAATGTTGAAGACAGGTCCACTTTAAGAAATATATAACCTCAAATAAAAGGGTTAACCTACAAAGATTTTTTTTCAAAGATCAGACATCAGAGCATTTTGTTAGGTCTCCCTAACATCTTGTCCAACCTTTGAACCAGTCTTTCTCAATATTTTCACTGCCACTTAGTTGGTCCCCTGTGACATTAATATGAAGCTTGATTCCAGATGGGATACTGTGCTCTGAAAGAGTCCACGCTTCTGTTGACATCTCATGTGTTGTTTTTCTTTGCTGTCCATCAGGAAGAGCAGTGATTTATTATTCTTGGGAAATCTCAGTTTTCAAGGTAAATTGCCTCTTATCAAGCTAGCAGAAGTAAGGCTGATAATTCAAGGTGACAGGGAAGTGACCTGTGCTCTTACCCCTTCTACAGCTACTAGAGATGTGTAAAGGTTATTATTACACAGGGAAATGACTGCTGCTGCATGTGTCTACAGAGGAAACTTTCCACCCCAATGAATTCAGAAAACATGATCACTCCTGCAAGAAACCCTTATCATGATAGGACTCCTGTGTCTCCCGGTCAGCCGATGCTTTACATGGAGACCCCGCGGTTTCCATGCAAAGCAACGGACATTGACCGTGATCTAGGGTCATGTCCGATGGCCGCATATGATATGTGCCAGATAGATGGCCGTGCACGGCGCTCAAATCGGCCATTAATCTCGCCCATATCTACATGTGTGTTCCCAGCTTTACAGTATGCTAGGAAGGAATTAGATCTTCAAAAACTTCAACTCCATTTCTGTCTGATGATATTTGTCAGGCTGCAGACTCATTTGGAACCCATTTCACTTAAATACAACCTTTTATAACTTTATACTCTTATGTTTATGTTTGTTGCAGAAACAGTTATTATGCTATATACTGTCCGGTCTGCGTCATCTTCTTACAGACTAACTAGCCTCAGTATTACAAGACGTCAGTATTACTGAACTTTAAAGACACTCAAAGCATGCTGAGCCTGGGGTCAGTGAGTCTGAGGCCTATTACATACTAGCAATCATGTTGCTGGCAGCATTTCAGAAGTGATAGAATTGCTAGAAGACATCACTACATCGCTCTGTTACAAGCTGAAAGGCTGGAGGATCACCACTGAGGAATGATATCTTGTGGTCTCTTGTTTGGCCACTAAGGAAGCATGCTGCAGAAACAGGGTATGTCCCTGCCATTGATATGGCTCTTGTTACTGGCGAGTTGTCCAAAGAAAGAGGACTTAATACTGTTTGCTCATTCCTAAACCTACAATTACCGTATTTTCACAGTAAGATGCACTGGACCATAACTCATAGAAAGACTCATGTCTGACTCTCAGCAGTGCAATTGCTTATGTGCAAACTAAGTGCAGCGGATATATACCTATGTGACACCCAGCATCTCAGCAGTGACTGCGGTAATATATTCAATGCACTTGCAATTCCATATGTGCATACTTAATAAAGGAATCATTAATATGTGCATATGGAATTGCAAGTGCAGTAAATATATTACCTGATTTGTCCCCATGGCATATGACTGCATCAGGATGATTATACACCATGTTTGATCAGAGGTGAAGCATTGCCTGGAGACTTACAGACACATTAAGGGCTCTCAGCAATGCCTCCTCTTTCTGTTGTGATATGCTGTATACTGGTATTTACTCAGGAGGAGGGGCAATACTGTGAGCTGGATAGCAGAGTCTGCAGAGGGAAGAAAGACTCCCTGTCAAGGGTGAACCACAGGAGTAGTAGACCCAGCGTGCAACCAGAAAAGTGCAAACAAAAACTCAGTGTCTATGGAGCCCCCAGTATTCACCAGAGCAAGGAGTGATGGGTCTTGTTGTGGGAGACCCCCAGGTTGCAGTGCCTAGCTACACTGGCAGCAGCTGAAATTCCAAGAGGAGGTACAAAATCAGAAGGCAGAGGCAAAGTCAAAGGGGCAGACAATAAGTCAGGGCAGGCTGCAAACAGGGAATTCCAGATGGTCTGGGAGTCAGTAACAATACAGCAATAGGAAACAGCAGAGCCTGGGTTGCATTAACTTGAAGACCTCTTTGCTCAGGCAACTTCCTGTTTCCTGAGGCTTGACTACAGGTGAGCTATAAGGAGTGCTTATAGGAGGATTAGAGAAGGTATGAAAACTCTACAGAGAGAGCAGAGAACAGGAGGTAGAGGGCACAGGTGACACTGCGATCTGTGACACTCCCACTTGCCCTCCCCCATGAGTGAAAATCTAAATGGCATGTTCCAGGGTGAGGACGGGCAGTGGTGACAGCTTGGAGTGTGAATCTCTGCGCTCTCAGCAGTGCCTCTACTCCCGAGTGATGCAGCACTTTAAAAACCCCGGACACTCTGCTTGAACATGCTTGCTTTAAAAGATGCATAGAAGTTTTCTCTCTTTTATTATATACAATATAACTGAAAATGAGGCACATTATCATTTTTTGGTAGATTATATTTTAGGTTGACAGGTCACCACATCAACAAAGAATTCCAGCCTTGCCATCCATCTATCGTATATTTATGAATGTTTTTACATTCATACAGATAATATTGAAACAAGTCAAACATTTTGCAATTTAAAAAAAAATAGGAAAACATAACTTTTGGTAAATGTTGGCTGAACACCTTTCCAAAATAGGCCTCTGGTAATTCATTTTTATTTGAGGATAAGAACAAGGCCCAGGTAAGCTACTGTTTAAAAAAAAAAAAGGAAGACAAGTTTCATACAAGCTTTAAGATGATTATGGAATAAAGATAAAGATTTAAAAAAATTACAAGCCATCGTCAATCAGCACATTTGTGAAGAAAATGAAAAAGCTGTTATGGTTAAAGTAGAAGGTAACACATCTTTGTCTCTATTCATTCTGTGAGATGGTACAATTCAAGGACAGAATCAATCACTGACAAAAAAACTGAGATAAATCAATAAGGTTCTGTTGTTTGATTCAAAATGTGCATTTGTACACAGCTAACAGAGCAACACAGTAGTATGATGTCATCCATTAATACCACCACTGGTGGAATTCTGGGTTCTCTGGATCTAGTCCCCCTAGAAAAGTACCTAGTTAGAATTTGTATGTTCCTGAAGGTGCTCCAGATTCCTCCACACAAAGATGACAAAGGGTTCCAGAAGCTGCAGTTACAACCAATCTGGTGGGAGACCAAATTCAAGTACATCAACAATCCAATACGTTCTGAGCCAGAAAGGTTTCACTGAGCAACCAAAGACACCCACAATTTAGTGTCCATGCCCCAGTCACACAGGCCACTAATGTAACAGTGTCCTTTAGCACTCCAGGCAAAATGGTTCCAAAGTGGAGCCACTCACAATCAGTTGAAATCTGTTTTAGCAGCAAAGTTTGCAGATCTTGTTAATTTTATACCCTCTCCTGCTGAAGTGACCAGGGCGGCCACATGTGTCACTCACATGTGTCTACCCTTTGACTTGTTACTTTTATAAAGACAACTTTAGTCACTCGCCTGTTGAGTCAAACAACAAGTGTAATATGTTGCACTAACCCTTTCACCTACCCTCTGCACAATTAGTATAAGCCATCAGAAGCAGTAGTACATAGTAACTGTTCCAGTATGTCCTCATTTCTTCTAGACAAATATCGATGCACAAATCCCCATCTCCAATGATAGAAACTTAACACTTCTACATTCAAAATTACAGTTTTGGTACCCCATCAGTAGATCGAAGTGCATTTGTCACCAAAGAGAATAACATATATGTCTGGTTCTTACCATTTAAAAAGGGACATGTTAGAACAGTTCCCCTGCCCATCTGTGCAACGGCTTACATTTAAACTGTGAAGATTTAATTAATAGAGGTCCCTTTTTAAAATGTTGTGTCGTTCACACTTACTGCATTGCAACCGTGCATTACTGAAAAATGCCCTGGGGTACGCATTTTTGCAGGATGGAGACCAGGGTCCAAAGAAGCTTCCAGCACACAAAGGGTGTGCTTCAAACCTCTGAGGGACCGGCTGCAGCGTGATGACGTCACCACACTGCAATTGTCCGCCCGAGAATTGCGCAGCTATCACTGCGTGTATGGGAAGTTTAAAGCTATATTGCAGGACATTAAGGGATGTGTTTGGCAGAATAAGGAATGCATTCCTTATGTAGCGCATACCTGTCAAGTCCCATTTATTAAAATCAGGATTTAGCAGAGAAAGTCACGTAAAATACTTAATAAATCCTGATTTTAAAATCTGCACAAGTGGAAACTTAGGAGGGATAGTGATGCCCCTCCCTTGTAAGTTAGCCTGCTACTAACTAGGAGGGAGGGAAGGTAGACCTCCTGATACTGGAAGTGGAACAAGGAAGTATCACTTCACCTCAGTATTTCTTGTTTTGAAGATGTCACTGGTGTCGTAGTGGTGTCGTAGTTTTTCCCTTAATCAGTAAGAGAGAATTTGACAGGTATGAGGCAGTCTCTTTTTACTCTCTGAATTCATAAGCTGGCCATACACCTGCAGGATTCTCTGTCAGATTTCCTTCAGATCAGATCAGATCTACCAACAACCATGTAGTATAGTGTCCTCCCTGATACAATACATAGTGATTGGAAGGTGTAGAAAGGTCCTCATATTACATGGTTGTTGGTAGATCTGATCTGATCTGAAGGAAATCTGACAGAGAATCCTGCAGGTGTATGGCCAGCTATAGAGCCCATGTCAAAAACATGGATGCGTTTATGGTGTGTTAAAAAATATGCTGCAAATGCATGGTTTTTGATGCCCTGGACACACAGCATTACATTGTGGACATTCTTACAGGAAGGTAGAAAACAAGAACTCTACACAATCATGCAGATTTGTCAATGTCTTTTCAGCATTTTGGACAGGACGGGTCTACACTACTATACAGTACTGAAGGTCCATGACCTGACTTTGCTTTTTAGCAGGTGCTTCTGGGCTAAAAAAATAAACATAGCAAATTTATACATTTTCAGGCATCACACATATCTATTTCTCTGGAGTTCAGCATAAGGAAATGATTTATACAACCGAACAATGCAAATGACAACATCTTCTCTTTGGCTTTGCATGGATAAAATAGTTTTCAAAAAGGTGCCTACTTATGACACATAGACATTGATTGTGTTGAACAATTTGTGAACAATGATTGTGTCACACAATAGTAGCAACCTAGCAAAATCCTACTCACGCATACAGTATAGCTGGGTACACACATGTAGATATGGGCCAGACCTGCACTCACAACCATCTATCTGGCCCATATCATATGTGGCCATCCCAGTTTTTGAGCGGGACCAATCAATCCCTCTTGAAAACAGGGATATCGGATATGACAATAAACCACGGTCAATGTCCGTTGCTTTGCATGGAAACCGCGGGTCTCCATGCAAAGCATTGGCTAAGCGGGAGACACAGCAGTGTTGCCTCTCCGGCTCCTCCGATATATGACAGCAGTTTGATGACGTAATCACGTTGCTGCAGGGAACAATGGACAGCTCCAATATCGAGCCGTGTGTCTGGCTTAGTTCACACCAGTCTGCTTTACCCAACCCTACTTTTCCCCAACGTGCGTAAATACAGATAGGTGTAAACCAGGCCTCAACTTAATTTTGGACTTAAACGTGTGTACTGGACCATAGGACATAAATATATACATAGATATACATATACATAGATATAAAATGTAAACAGCTGACCATGATTAATGCCTAATACCATGTTATTTTTGTGAAACATGTTCTTTATAGCAGTGAAATGTAAGTTTGTGCCAGATACCATTTATAAAATGTCTACTCCTTATGTTTCAAACAAATTTGTGTCTTCTTTCTCTACGGGTCAGTAATAAATGAGAAATCCGCATATAAAACGCACCAGTGGAATGAAGCATTGCAGGTCTGAAAAGACAATATTGCGAAATCTGGAAGATTAGCAGATGCTGGGAAGGAGTCAGTTAAGGTGAAGCACACAAGTGACAGCTGAGAAGTAGCTTTGGTTTCCAGGCAGGAAAGCGTTAACATGGAGGAGGTGTGAAAACCACCGCTTGGGAATCCTCTATCTCCCTGTGTAGCTAACCATTTGGTGGCAGACTACACAGGGCAGAGATTCCACAGTCTTCAGAGGTCAAGTCAAGCCACCAGCATTTCAAGGAGGCCTATCAAAATTTAATCTGTCTGCTGTCAACAGCAACCTTCCCCAGCTGGGGTTAACTGCAATTCAAAGCCGACCTGAGATAAGAAGTCCATCCCTCAGGATTTTCAACTGATTTTACATTGCACAGCTATTCTTTTTAACCAAACAACCTTGCTTAAGAGATTTGCAAGTTGCTGCTTGCCAACGTTGTCCTGCAATTACGACCTGGGTGCTATGTTTTCTATGACATAAGATAATCTGTCACACCTTTTCTGGGGCTTGTACATTGCCGAGGCACTTTAGGATTTGCAGCGGTGCCTTTTTTCTAGGCTTTATTTTCTTAAACCTATTGTCACAGTAAATTAGCACTTGGTGCTCTAACGCTTCTTAGGAAGGCCCATTCTCGGCTTCTTAGAAGTAAAGAGCCTCGGGGTGCATGCTAAGAGATTTATGCCTGTAATACTGTTAAGCTGTGTGGATGATGATTGTCCTTAAGGCTCATATGGCTTTAATTCCCCCGTGCACTAAAAGACTGTGTATAGGCAACATTAGTGAAGGACTACAGTCCTTGGGAAACCCAGGAATTGTTTCCATAGGAGGAGACGCTGAAATAATTAAATGCAACCCATTAACGTTTTCACCTACTTTGAAGAGAAGATCATGTGGAATTTATTGCCAGAAAAATTGTAAATGTTGATCTGCTCCATTAATGAGGCATCACAACTTGTGGGACTGAAAGAGGAGGAATGTTCAGCATCATTAAAAAAGTGTCAGATCTGCTTCATTATAATATTCTGTGGAAGTAAGTTATTTTTGTTTTATTTTCGTATGTACATGATGGAGGGAGATACAGGGCTGTCTTCAAGGTCTTACTTAGCCTTCCACCAACTATAAACTAGCTATATTGTAACACCCATCTCCTCTATTCTAGTTAGTTAGCTAGGCTTCTTGTTCTACTGATGTCACACAAGGCATGCTAGGGCTGGAAAGGATGAAACATTCAATTTGCCTACTTTACATTAGTAAACCTGGAACTAATGACCAGAAAATCTCTTTGGACCGACCGCCATTCACATGAAAACTTCTCAACTACTGTATTCTTTAAAACTAAAGAAGGTGTCATCTTAACCTCCATTTAAATCTTAAGCTAGCCATAGACACCTCGATCTATGGCAGACATTTAGCAGACTCATTACAGCGTGGTGGACATCACCACGCTGTGAGCAGTCTGCTAAATGTCGGACAGGAATCCTGTGTGTTCCACTAATCCTGTGTGTTAGTGGAACACACAGGATTCCTGTCCGACATTTAGCAGACTGCTCACAGCGTGGTGATGTCCTGTCAGACTCTAGCCAATTAACTCGGGGGGGGGGAGACTCCCCCCCTGAGTTAACAGGCTGCAGCGCAGTCGGGCAGAAAAAGAACCGGCAGGTCGGATCCGTGTGCGATCCGACCTGCCGGCTTTTTTTCAACAAAACTCAAGGTGGGCTCCCTCATAGTTGTGGCAGACCAACCTTGATGTGATCGGCGGGAGCGAGCAAGCAGGTTGGTCTGCTACAACTATGGCCGGGAATCTGCCTGTCTAGGGGGGGCTTTAATTTGTTTTGGTGCTTCACTTGAGAAGCTATGGCTATGCTATGCAATGGCTTATTTGTTCTTCTAGCACAGTGGTGGCTAAGTAAGTTGATATGGAGGGCCACAAGTGCGGCCCTCAGCATCACTAAAGGGCCGCATATAACTTTTTCAATCTATACTGACATGTATAAGCATTTTTAATAAGCATTTTTAACTTTTTCAAACTATACTGACATGTATAAGCATTTTTATTTAATCAATAACAGCATGCATAGCTAAAAGAGTGGGAGAATAGGTGAGTTCCTATGCCCTGAGCACTAGCAGTTAGGTTTCGAGGGCCGCAAGTAGAGGACTGAGGAGGGCGGCTGAAGAACGCCCAAAGGGCCGCATGCGGCCCTGGGGCGCAGGTTGGGCACCTAGGTTCTAGCATAATAATTTATGCACCGTGGCAATTTTCTTAATCATTTCTTTATTAAAAGTGTCTTTGGGCCTGGCACCTGCAAAGCCCATCTCTTGGTGAATTTATCCAAGTGGTGTAGTCTCCTATACTGCAAATGGTTAAATGTAATTTAAATAATGGGAAGATCTGTACAAATACTGTATTACTTACTTTCCCAGCAATATGACTTCTCTCTACAATACACCAGAATGTGTATAGGCCCTCCGCATCCTCCCATTCAATGCAAGACTACTGCTTCTGTATTGTCTGAGATGACATCAGAGCCCTGCAAGAAGCTCTTCAGCTAAACCAGTGGTTTTGTGGGGTTGGGTGCACAAGAGAAGGAAGTCTCCAAGAATGATTTATATGGTAAACATTTTTGGTTTTTCCTTTCTACCCTAGCTAAACAATCCTTAAATTCATAATGTGCAGGGGCACCCCACTGTATCAGTAAATCTGAAGCTGAACGCCAGGGAAAAATTAGATGAACCCACTTTAAATGTTAAATTTTTTGTTTATGTTTAATGCATTCTAAAACTTTACTCCACATTGGATACCTTGGTGGCTCTGTAGTGGGATACCCACTGTAACACCTTGCTCTATTAAAGCAAGGGTAGTCCCCTTTAAGAATCTTACCCATGATCCCTCAGGGGCCTTTTTGTATATAAGCCCATGATGCCCCAGCTCCATGTGGCCATGCTTGATGAGGCAGACTTAGGCTATGTTACCACGGCGTCAATACCCCTCTGTTTGACATACGTTCCCACCTGTGTTGATGTGATGTGTTGTGCTTTATTGCATGAATGCCAACACAAGGCCCTGCATCGGCATAACGCAGTTCCACGTAAGTAAGGGTGCACTGACTGACCATAGCTAATGCATTGATTGATTTACCAGCAGATGGGTATCCATTGGTAATGTACTATTTTCTCAGAAGAAGACCTCACTTCCTGACACCATTTTAAAGGAGAAGAAGAAGGGAAGAAACTTCCTCTGTCTGTAATGCATGAGTTAAAGGAATATCTAATCATAGATGTGTTATGCAGAGGGACCTTGGCGGACTGACAAATGCCATGGAAACATAGCCTAAGCTGGGCAAGTGATATGCAGCCAGGCTAGAGGTCTACAGTAGTGTGGGGCAGGCTGGATAGCTTACTAGCACACAGCTCAGAGAAAAGTCCCAGCTACTGCAAGATTGTTGTGTCCCTGTACTGTCATTTCAATTGGCTGGTCCTACCATTCAAGGACAAGAATCTCAACATTTCTAAGCATGTGAAACCAGAAGGAGCCCAGAAGGATTAACTGAAAGCAGACATGCAGGTAGTTGTATTTGATACCCTCTGTACTGCAGTTTATATTAGGGGATAATACTTGACCGCCGGTTATATAGTGGATACAGCAGCAGATTCTTCTTTTCTTATCCTCATTTCTAATTTCACTGCATTTCTGTTGTCTTACTGTGGCGTTAACACGGCCATTGATTCCTATCAATCATATGAACCCATCAAAAATTCCTGCATGTGATCAATGCATAGGACTGCAGTGAACATGCTTACATCTTGTAAAAAAACAATGCACTGAATACGCGCAATAGATATATTTAATTCCACTGAGCAGCCCTTATGGACATGCAATGTAGAAGGAGGACAGCGTTAACCCAAACAAATTAATCTTGGCTACGGTGCACAGCACTGGGACTCCAGGATCAAGATTTTTTTTACCTGAACCCCTTAGACATTCACAAGCAATTAATCTATGGATTTGGATGTTGGACCCTTTGCAATGTTTAAATAGAGTTATCCTTGGATTTAAGCTTTAATACCAGCCTGCATTTCCTTTTTATTTCTTCCCTTTTACTTCTTCGCAATAGTAGAGTGTTGTACCGTTTTATTTCTTCTAAACAGTTATTCATATCAACATGTTGTTGACTGACCTATGTCTCAGTTGTATAAAGTTTACATTATTAATTCCATCAAGTGATAGGCAAGTATTTGCTGATTTGGTAGCAGCGTGAACTATGACACCACGTGTGAGCTGAGTGACCCTGGTCAAGTTACTTTATCTTCTCAGTATGAAAAATTAGAATGTAAAGCAGATCATTGATTTCCTTGGCATGTGTACTCTACTTAGTGTGCTTATTGTTAACCATTGTAGTTCAGATAGGATCAGGTAAAATCAATCATTGAACCTCCAATGATTTCTTGGAAACTTTACAAATCTTCACTTAATTTAAAGTTGGCAATGTAAACAAAATGTCATCTGTGTTGCAGTCTGCCACTAGTACATTACAGGTTTGTGTATGGAAATCCTTTTATCTTAGCTTTCAGTCTCTGCCTATGTCCCTGTTGGGAATATTCCACAATTTTTATTTAGTCCACTGTGCTGGGGTGACAATCTATTTGCATCTAACAGCAGCATTGTAAGCCTACAGACAGAGTATTAAACTGGAAAAATTGATTATAAAAGCTGGGCTCCAGACTTCCACAGGTTGCAAACTATCACTCTGCACATTCATTTAAAAAGCACCATGGTAGATTTCCGCATGGTGGTCCTCAGTGTCACGGTTGCAGGCCTGTTTGGTGTGCCTCGACTTTTCTTTTAAGCAACAACACTGCCTCTTCCAGCCTGTTGGGGTGCTGCGGATCCCTTCCCCTCTGTACTGCTGTCCTTGCTTGGCTTTTAACCTTTCTATGTTGGGTCAGTGACTGCATCGTACCCCACCTCCTCTTCCTCACTCTGCTCGTCCTCTTGACTTGAGTGTTTGGCAACTGTGTCTCATCATAATCCACTTGGGAATCAGGGTACAATTCTCCTCCAGCTTGCTGCACTGTAAAGAGCTCTTCGGAATATCCGAGTGTGGGATCACTCGTTTGTCAAGCCTTTACATGGTGGGAGTAAGGATGATCAAAGGGAGGTTTTGGTGGACAAAGCTCTTGGCTACCGAGAGTGGACTACTGGAACCATTATTTTCAGCAATCCAAGCGACCAACTGTTCGCACTGGCCCAACTTGGACAGTATTGTCCTGCGCCGCCCAGCTAACTTGGACATGTAGCTGGGTACAGTGCTTTTTTTCTGGTGCACTTGCAGGCACAGTTTCCTTGTGCCCAGGGCCACGGCATCAGCATCACGCCCACTTCCCTGACCCTTACTGCTTATGTTAACTCCTGAAATTCCAAAAAAGGTAACAGACTTTTTGGCACCAAATTTCCAAATCAGATGTCAGATTAATATTTACGAAAAGTTTTTTTAAATGTCTGAATCGCAACACTATGCACAGTAGCTAAGGCCCACATGAATGTATGTGAACAGCAGAATTTTTTTTTACTGCACTGTAGGTGGCAAAAATAATGCCAGATTTTTTAGCAGTAAATTTGACAAAGTCCGATTTTTTTAGGATGTTTAAATCACACACAAATGGCTGCAACACGCACACTAGCTAAAATATGTAGACAGAGGTCTAGTAAACATCCTGAATATAATAAAAGATATAATCTGAATGATAAAATCTTTACAATGCCTATTTTGTATGACAGATTTAAAAAAAAGTATGTATATGTATATATATTTATATTTTGTTTCAATTGGAAACGTGTTTTGTGTATTTGTTTTACTTTCAATTGTATTGGATACAGTTATCACTGCATCCAGTACAATTCCCTTTGGCACCCTCTCTCCCCTGGAGTGATGGACCTGGTGATATGGTGAGAGAGGGCTAACTTTAAAGGGGCACATCTGGGGAATCACACTGAAAACAGTTTTCTCCATGATCGGTTTCTGTGCAGTTCAGAAGATCGGAGCCACACTGGGGTGGAGCAGATCGGTGAGTTTGCACTGCTGAGCCTCTGATCTCCGCCAGACGGCCACATCTCATCCAGTGCAGTACTCCCAGGGAAGCGCTGGATGAGATGGGGCCGACAGGAACACCGGGGGGGGGGGGGGGGGTTAATGGTTTGTGATATCAGCTTGTGTTCTATGTTAGATGTCATAATGTATTTATTATTACATATAGCATAGATTTTTTTAAAATAAATGTTAAATTGTGTGTTTTACATTGTAGGAATTAGTACTTATTTGGTAGTGTATTTCATGTATCTATTTATTGTAACTATTTAATTCATGTTGTGAGTGTTATTGTTTTGCTGGTGCTTGGTTTTGCCGGTTGTTTTAGGGCAGGGGTTTCAAGTTTTGAAATGACTCCTTCCAGGTTACTTTAATAATTTACAAATATTACTGTTTTTTAAAAGTGATTTTATTTAATGGGCCCATTGCCGCGCTGGGGTTAATGGCTTTGGAAGGAGTAAGAGGATAATACAACAACCCATGTCATTTATTTTATGATTACAGATAAATGTTTAAGGTGTATAGAATATGGCTGCAGGAAAGAGAAAGGGTGCTAGTATTCAGAAATAAAGGCTGCAACACACGCACCGAGTGGCGGCCAATTTTGCTGCCGACCGATGTGCATGCGCGCTCGCAGCCATCGGCAGGTGGCAAAAACGGCCACCGATGGGGGGTGCCCACATGGGGCCACCGATCCCTGTTGCCCCACAGCTCGGTCGGCCAGAGAATGGACATTTCCGATTATGACGTCATCACGCTGCACCCCAGAGCTGATTTGAGCTGCTCTGTTGGCCCCCACTCGATACGTGTGTGGGGGCCTTTAAGGTGGTTGAACTGGTGGAGCACTAACATACCAACGTAGATGTAGGTATCAATTTCCATTCAATCAACCGCAACAGAACGATTTTTTGGTCGTTCGAACTGGAAAATCGATGTGTATGGCTTCCTTAAAAAACTCAAAGGTTCTAGTGTATTATATGGCTGTGTGTAAGTCCCTCCAGAATTGGTGGGGGTAAAAATTTTTTTTTAGAAGATTAGAACCTGTGGGGAGCGAAAACAGGATATGGACAACTTTGTGTGATGGAGTGACTGATAGATATCACTAACCCTAACAGGGTTTTGTTATTGTCAGCAACCGCTAGTAGAAGTAGAAGAGCTTGTGGAGAATTTCTTATGCTACCCATACACTCTGAGATAAAAATTACGATCCATTAAAACAGACCAATGTATCCCGACGGCGGTATCGGTTTGGATCGTAATATTCGGCAAAAAAGCTGCCACATTGAAAATCCAATTTAGGATCGTATTTTTTTTTTTTTACGTGGATGTCATTGAAATTCATCGCCGTTTATATCGCCCAAGCCTCGGTAATAATTGGTCGGTAAACACTATGAAAACAGTATGAAGTTTCCCGATGTTGCCAGACCAATTAAAAATTTTGAACATGTCCAATAAATTACGACCGTAAAAAAGCGGCAATTACGATCGTAATATATCGGTTGTACCATGTGGACATGTGCGGATTTCAGGACGATAAAATGCATTTATTGGTCGGTTTTAATGGATCCAAATTTTTCTCAGAGTGTATGGCCTGCTTTAGTGTGTTGTGGGTTCTTTGGTCGCAGTCAGGAAGCTTGTGAGTGACAAGAATGGGGCAGATGCCTTGGTCCTTGACTTCTGGTTGTAAACAAATAAGTATGTGGTAGGATCCCACCAAAAAGGCTAGTGGAGAGGCGCCCATTGCAATTCAATTCCTTTATTTCCAATGTAGTTCTTAGTATACTATAAATGGCTACAAATATTGTATAACACGTCAACACTTAAGTGAGCATTTTGTGACTCTACTGTTCACTTTTTTAGGATAAGGTGGTACAGTAGTCTTAAAATCTTGGATTGCTGGAATGTAAGGACCAGATGCTAAGGTTCTAGTGTTTCTCTGTTCTTCAGCATGGATGAGAAAAGGAACTAAAGAGCTCCAGACTCACCACTTGCATTTAGAGGGCAGCACCCTTTAAGTTCTATAAACACTGGTTTCTTTTTAAACAATAGGGGAACACAACCACAAGAGAGGGCTAACTAGGGGAAGCTGAAGGAACCTTCTGGAACAGAGCTCCTCATCGATTAATGACAATTCACCAGAGTTAAGACTTTTAAAGAAAGTGGGGTCTTTCTAACAAAGTAACTGGCCGGTCAATTCAAATATGCAGAGCCTACAACACCAAGTTCAAGAAGAGACCTGAAATCTATATAGACACATGCATGCAGAAGAGTTGGGACATAAATACATAATATCAAAATAGCAGAATGACGTAAGTGAGGCAACTATGTCATGCAGATAAGAGGACAAAACAATGTGGAATTTCCCACTGTCAGATATTTAATCCCGGAAACTTTCACAGGAATCAATAAATTCTTTGTTGCCTTTAGCACGCGTGACCTAGGCGAGGCTTTAAAGAGACAGAACATATAAAATTTTTATTGATTTAACTCACCAAATGTGATTTATGTCCCTCATTTGCAAACACCCCATTCTTCAGACAATCTGTAAAAAAAAGGATCCTTTAATACTCTATCAATCCCAAATTTCCTTCATTTCTCCTCCCCTCTCTTTATAAAACGTTGCGGCAGAGGTCGCTTCTTAAAAATATTTTTTACCCTATCTACTACCTTCATTTGGCCTTTTTTTCTTAAAAAATCCCTAGGGAACTGCCCTGTAGTCCCCCTCTCGAAAAGCATTTCTAGACTTTTAAGTCCCGCAAAGCACAGGTATTCCATTTCCTGGCTGTACCAATATCTAGAGGATGCTCCACCTCCTTTGACCAAAATAGAGCCTTATGTAGTGGACTGGCCGTCCTTTTTGAACATGTCCTCCAAGACAGCCTATGCCTTGCTGTAGGTTGGGTGGGCATCTGACCATAGGAATTTTTTCAGCAAGTCCTGTGAGAAATTTATTTTAAAATGGCACACAGGGCATAGTACTCTTTTCATCACCTGGCCAAATGGCCCTGTCCACAGAACCTAGGCTTTGTCTGTCTGAAATGTCAGGATTCTGAGGCGACACTAGACCATATGTGGTGGATGTGTGTTGCCAAACAAGCCTTCTGGCAAAAGGTTAGCTGATTTAACCAAAATGCCACAGACCCCCAGCACAGTTTGGCCCTTTCTGCATGTGGCAGTTGACCCATCTACAGGGGAGCAGGTACAAGCCTACTTAACTGGGTTTGATAATTTATTTTTATCAGTGGCCAAATGGTGTATCCTTAGACAATGGATCAGCTTGAATACACCCAACCTCTCTGACCTAGAGCATTATATGTTCAAAGTAATGACTTTAGATAAACAATACACGATGACCCACAAGAAACAAGCTACCCTAAGTTTTTTAAGACAGGGTCAGCCTACTTAATACGTACCCTACTAAAACAACAGTTGACGGCCCTGATGAGGGCTTTTCAGGACATGATATGGTATCTTCAGAAACAGGTACGTGTTACTTTGGGACCGTTGCAGTGTTCGTCCTGTGTGCTACACGCTACCTATTCAGTTTGGGCTAGGGTTAGGCATGATACCACCTATGGAAGCGACTGTAAATCTAGCCTAATAGTGATGGAGTATTTAAAGCCCCCCTCTCCCTTCCAGCTTGCTCAGAGGTCAAAGGTAAAGAAAATCTCTAGGTTTTAATACCTTTTATTATAGGTTTTGACTTCTAAGACAGCTTACTTTACAAACAAATCATTACCAGACTAACCATTGTTTTGGTAATGCCAGTTTTTCAGACTGCCAGTCCAGGTCTGATATTATTCCCATGCGTAATGCAGCCTGAGAATCATATTCACCTGTCTTGTCTATGGTGAATAATTCAGACAGCCATTGGTGGAACTTTAATTAAATGTAATGAAGTGTTATTACTTTCTAGACCTTGATGTTATATTTCACATTCTGCACACTAAGCATCAGAAAATGTGACTGTGCACTTCTTAGAGAGCTGTCATTATGAGTGTTGTGTGTAATCTACTGCTTAGCATAGACTCAGCATTTGTGAATTGCTGTTATTCATTTACTGCTCTTAAACCCATTAAAGCTATTACTATTTTATTGATCTCATTTTAATTTCTCTCAACAGTTTTTTGTTTAGGAAGGTTTTGTTACTTTTCCAAAATTTGGTGATCACATTAGAGTTGCTAAAGAGGTGAAATAAAGTGATTGTTTGTGTCTGGAAGGAGTATTAAAATGAAACTAATAATAATATTATGAAGCTGCATTTCCAAAAAATGGTACTTGCCTGGATGTTAGGATGATCGTGATGGAAAGCTCTCCTAGGAAATGTTATCCTGCAACAGAGCTCATGGAAAGGCACATGATCAATCTGATGAGTTGATTGATCATTCCCTCTTTGCTGGTCAGGAGCATGGTCCTGCCAACCATGGCTCAGCTCTGACTTAAGTAAGCTAGCCATACACATTGGATTTTCATTTGGAATAATTCGGGAATCAATGGCTGCCCACCTAGAGCAATCGACCAGAATCGAACAAGAAATCGACCGAACAGTAATCCGACATGCTGGTCTTCATGGATCCTTTTTTGTATTTCCTGCATATAGATTTTATTGGCGACATAAAAACAATTACTAATAACTGTATTATATTTATGCATATTATCACAAACATGCAAATAATATATTTAACTTTAATATTAGGGTCCCATTCACATTTAAGTGGAATGGCAACGGCATGATGCTAATTTAATGTTGCCTTCTGCAGTGCAGCACATGAAACCACATGACTGCACCTTTCTATGCAAAGCACCGCACCACCATGCATAGTATGTTCACACCATGCATTGTGGAACTGTACAACACACCTTTAATATGTGTCTCAGGTGCCATTCAGAAGAATTGAAGACCTGGCCTCTTGACAAATATAGTGATTATCTAGTGATTTTGACTCCTGGCAAGGATGGGATATATAAGGCATCATCAATTAGTTTAGGATGATCTGAAGCAGCAAGAATTTCAGGATAATAAAGGTGTCAGTGGCTTTGACAAGAGCCAAATTGTAATGACAAGACCGTGTGGATGAGTACCTCTTTATAATCAGGTCTTGCGATAGTACCTACAAAAAGTGGGACAAGAAAGACCACGGGTCAGGATTTAAGCCACCATGCTGGTCATTAGAAAAAGATGTCAACATCCATCATCAAAAACATTTACAATGGGCATGTGAAAACCATATAGGTGGACCATGTAAGATTTCCTGGTCTAATTAATCACATTTTCCTTTAGATTGGGTGGGTGGCTGGATGCTTGTGTATTATTCAACTGGTGATGTGATAGAGGATTCACGTATGTTGTGGTATTGTGCATAAAGCTAGTAAAACCAACTTATCAGTAAAGGAATGCCAGTGCTGGTACTGTTTTCAACTGTAACATTCTTGACTTTTCATAAACTGAAATGTTATCATGAATAAATTCCTGACCTGTTCAACTTGGAATCACAATGAACTCAATAAATATAGTGACCACGCTGCAATAATGTCACAAGGTGCAACAGGAGCTAATGTGTCTGACATTTGGGAAATAACACATGCTCTGGGGTGTACTTAAATGTGTTATCCCTGAGCTAACATCTCCATCTAGGAAGTAGATGCTCATTGGGATAGGTAAGTAGATGAAGGGTTACGTTGCTTCATTTACATATAACTAAAGCAGGCCATAGACGTGTAGATGCTCGATTGGGACGTCATGACGTCATCACACTGCGCTTGAGCGCTTGTCAGTGGGACTGGGAATCGATGTGCACCAGTGTGCACATCGATTCAGTTCTTTGAATGGGAATGTTCGTTCCCTGTTCATTTGCTTATGTTTAGCGAACAAGCTCGATGGCTCCATGTTGGCAGCCTCGATTCCTGCAGTGTAGATCGCCGCGAACGGCGATCGATCTTGCTGAAATATACTTCTATACCGAGATGTCTATCGCTGGCTTTACATATCGTAAACTGAGTCAGTAGTTTATTTTTTTTGCTATGGACCATCATTAACTTTGCACTAGGCTTTTAGTTCCAACCCAAAATATCCCACTCTAGCTTTCGAATATCTTCTGTGTGACAGATGTCTGTGTGTGTAAGTGCCAAGTACACAAACTGCTACAGAAAACCACAACATGTTTTTTTTTCCAAATGGCACCTCGCTGATTTCAGTGCTTTTTCTAAAATATTCTGATGACCGCTCTGTCAAGAGGCAGTTGGTTGTAATTAGGGCTAAGAATATCCCGAAATTAGTTGTATGGGTTGTACATGCTCTTCTTTTAATACGATCCAGGTTCTTGTCATCTCAAGATGTCTGATGGTCACTGATACTTTCAAGAAGTCAAGCAAACATTCGTGGTGACCTACACTGGAATGTACCAACTCTGAACAATTACCCACCACACATGAACAACACAAGGGCCACAACATCACAGAAATATACAACTTTTTTGCAGAATAACATAAAAAATATTATTACATTGCTAAAAGACCCCATGTTGTGATTAGAAATACTTCTAAAGAGAGTTTTTAATTTGTGTTTTATGAAACCCATCTACACAGAATATAATTAAACCATTAAGAGACAGAAAGTTTGTTCACTTATATAATAAAAGTTCACTTAAGGTAAATACATTGCACAACAAAAATTTAAACTTTGTGTTTGTATAATATGTTTTAGTGGATGCACAGTGCACAGCTACTATTGTTTTGAGCCCTTAGAAAGTCTGTGGAACATACAGTTTTAACTAGACCTAGCAAAACCATCTCACGTATAGTAAATGCATCAAAGTATTGGTTTACACCTCTTAATCATATTCCCACATCAAGCGTGTGACTGTGTAGTCTGACTTTACAGCGGTGAAGTAAAGGATCTTGATTGTTTCGCATACCAGACATTTTGGACAATTCTATGCTTTCAATGTAGTGGGGGAGTGCACAATGACAGTGACCTAGTGCAAGCATGGTCCATAAAAAGCTTGGTTTGATGAGTTAAAACCTACAGCTGTGTAGACGTGACATTAAGAGTCCCCCTGTTGCTTTTTGTGTCACCTGCACATGTGAATGTGACGTACGTCCACCACAGGCAATCAAGGCATGCACCGGCACATTTGCCCTATTGATGCAGCAGGGGAAACATGCTTAAAATAATATTTTCTTGCATCTTGGAGACACCTCCATTGTTCTTCAATGGAGTTGTCTCCGGCAGGACCGGGTGGTGCTGCTTTGAAGAAGTGACAGCCCGCAGCTTCAAAACAGCACCGCGGGCATGCCGCTAGGAATACGCAGTGGACTAGAATTTCATCACGTGGGTATTATTGATTAGCGAAACCCATGTGATGTCTGCGCAGTGAGCATGTGTAAATTCTTCACATTTGTACTGTGCAGGACCAGAAGCCACACCTCTGGACTTCGTGGGGGAAGGACCTCCTCCGCAGTGCTCCAGACGGAGATTGAAGTTTTCTTTTCTTGGTTTTTGGCATCGGATTTTGGGAAGAAGAGGATTTTTTGGGCAGATGGATTATTTTTCTTTAGGTGGTGGATTTATTTTGAGCGAATGGAAGGTGGAAGATATTTCTTGGGGGGGGGGGGGGTTTGTATATATCTCATATGTTTTGCATTTGTAGTGGTAACACACCAACACTTCTGCGAAACATATATGTCATATGTTTAATGGCTACATGTAATAATTAATGGTATTCTTACATGTAACCGTTATGGAAATGTATATACATGTTTAATTATTATTCATTGTTATAGCCATATAGCCAGCTTCATACTGCATCAGGAAGTCACATAGCAAAGCCAACTGTTTTTAAAATAGATTCTCGCTCAAAACATTTTTCTTCTAATTTAAAGAACAAAAAAAGGCTAATTAAATTGTATCATAATGAGAATGTACAAAAATGAAAAACAGAATTTTCAAATGTTTATCATAGACAACATTTTTGGGGGGCGATTCCTGCTATTAGTTTTCGTAGGCGTTGTACAAAGGCCTCCAGTGGGAAGTTCTTGCCAAAATGACGTCTTTTTATAAGGTTGACTTTAATCTCTTCCAGATGGTGCTCAACATAAGCTCTTAAAACTTCAAAATCTCCTCTTTGAAACTTCTATGATAAGTTGAATAATGGTTATCTACAATAACTATTACCTACATAATTGTCGAGCATTTACTTGAGGTGCCATTTCTGTATATCTGACTGAGGCAGGACAGGAAAAAAATATATGTTAAATATGTTGTGGGTTCCTCATTCAGAACTGTGACAGAATAAACAAATAAAAACGCATAAACAAATAAGAATAGAATGTGCATTGAATTACACATTTCAAGAAATTGGCGCGCCCAAAGCATTTTTCCTTGTCATCTTGGTCAAACGTGACAAAAATAATTTAGTTACTTTCTTGCCAAAATATTTTGCAAATTGAAGACCGGGCTGTCCAACCATCTCGTGATAGATATGTCATAGTTATGGCTCCTATTCTTGAATCGTTTTTGTCCACCGTCCAGGCTTTTGTTTAAATAAAACCATTGTTACATGTGTGTTTACCGCTAAAAGATTTAAGACTTTTATGATGCCAATCACCATAAAACCAACCTATTATTATTCTATGGAACATAAAACTGTAGTAAACAAATAATTTGAGGCACTGGTGTTTATGATTGGTTTGGGAATGTAACGTAGGTTCCTATTTTGAAAAGAAGACATCATACTTTGAACAGACTTGCCAAATTTATGTAATCAATTAATGAGGAGTAAAACTGTAATCCTTTATTAGTTATTGCGCTTTGGAATTGTTAAAAGTAAATTTCTGGCATGAAAAAGGGTCAATCTTTTACATTTATAATAAAGCTAAACCAGCATTCTGCATTGCCCAGAGGTTGTGTATCTGACAAAATAATCCTATTGTTGACAATTGGCTTCTGAATCTTGTATAGCAATCTGCTTCTAGACCATTTTCAGTATTACAGTTTTTGTGCTGTTACTAAAGCAGGGTACAGACGCTAAGATATGGGCCAAATCGATGGCCGTTTCGAGTGCCATGCACGCTCAAGGCCATCTATCTGGCCCATATCATATGCGGCCATCGCTGTTTTCGAGCAGGACAAATCAATGCCGCTCGAAAACAGCTATATCGGACATGACCGTAAATACGGCTGATGTTCAATGCTTTGCATAGAGACCGCTGGTCTCCAGGCAAAACTTTGACTGAGCTGAGGAGAGCAGAGCTGTCTCTCTCCAGCTCCTCTGATATCTGACAGCAGTGTGATGAATTCATCATGCTGCTGCAGGGTACATTGGACAGCTCGAATATCGAGCCGCCTGTTCCCTGCTTTACAGTAGGATTTATATAATTTTATCATCTAGTCATTTCTTTTGCATTTCAGCAACTTTTTCTCTAGTTTGTGTTATCAGTATAGCCCCCCATACACCTTTAGATCACTCCATACAATTTCCTTTAGATCTACCAACAACTATGTAGTGCCAGGTCCTCCCTGACAGAATACATAGTGATGGGGGGGGGGGGGCCTTAAGGCAATGGGCAAATAGTATATTTTGTAGATAAAGAGATTTTTCCGTTATTAAGCTGGGCATAGACGGGACGATTTCGCGTTGACTGCCAAGCCGACCTAGCGGGCATGACGACGTCATAACGCACGCTAGTGCCGAGAATCGTCCGGGCACCCTTTGTGTGGCGGCCATTACTTCACATGGGGACTGCCGGGACTATCTAAATTATCCGTCATGTCGGATCGACGATAGATTTTAGGTCAATATGGCCAGTTGGGGCACCCGATTCCCTGCCAATCCGATCCCGATCGGATGCGGGAACGCACACGGCATCTGATCAGTGGTCGGGAAGGGCAGGAATTGGCCCGTCTATGCCCAGCTTTAGGTGTTAAGGTGTATGGGGGACTTATGGATTAACATTGGAGTTTAATACTAAAGTAGATATGGGTCTGAAAGAAAAATATTGGGTTTGAAAAGTAAAGGCCCACATCAACTTTTGTTCTACCAAAACCATGTAATATGAGGACCTTTCTAAATCTTCCAATCACTATGTATTCTATCAGGGAGGATACTATACTACAAAGTTGTTGGTAGATCTAATGGAAATTGTATGGAGTGATCTAAAGGTGTATGGGGGCTTTAGTAAGGAGCTGCGTTTGAATAAACCAATCATGTGCAGATCAATTCATAAATTTGATTTTTATTTCTCGAACCTGATAGGGCAATTGAAAACAGCTTTGTTATGCAATTGAAATAGGGTAATTGAAAACAGCTTTGTTACCTAAAAAGATAAAAAAAAATTGGGTCAGGGAAATTAGTTATTGATTGTAATCTATGCCAACTGTAGTAACAGATTTTTGTTCAAGTTTTTTTGGATCGACTGAAAGCGTAATTGAATTTCATTACAACTGATTAAAATTTTCCAGCATGTCCGAACATTTTTAGATTGAAAATGTTTCCAATTTTAATAGTTTAAGGTTGATCTAACCATGTGGGCTGCCATAGATTTTCAATCAATCAACAAAAAAATTCATTGAATTAAGTTGATTAAATGAAAAATCTAGACGTATATGGGGGCCTTTAGAGAAAAGGCGGACCCCCGTGCTATAAATTTTCAATCTTTTTTCCAAGTGTACCGATATGGAACATTTACCATGATAACTGAAATCAGCAGATTATGGAGTGTTGTCCTTTTTACAAGGGTGCATTTTACATTTTAAACTTTGGTAGATGTGTGGGAATGTTCACTTCTGGTTTACAATGTTGAAATGGTATGTATAATATTATAATACATATACTGTATGTACATCTGAACATGGTACGATCATGAAAATTGTTGGAGATGTAGGGAAGAGCTGAGGGTACCTTATTTCTTTGCAAAAAAATGCCATGGCACATGTCATTTTTGCATAAAGTCAAGCCAAACATGTTTAAGTTGAACTTAATTTATGCAAAAACTACATGCATTAGAGCACAATCTTTTCTTTATCTTCAACAATTTTGATATCTTCAGGGGCTTTGCAATGAACTCACATATCAGTGATTTGCATGTGCCTTGCTGCTGCATTTTACATCCTAGGAATATAAATTTTTCTAGGTTTCTCGGTTTATCATTGGATCAGCTTATACTGTAGTATATATGGTAACTTGTGTTGTATTAGGCCATATGTCCACTGTGGATTAAAATCAAGATGTGCGCCGGCACATTTGCCAAGTGGATTTTCCACAGCTTGTGGACAGTTTGCTCGCGTCTGAGGGCACGCTCCCACTGCATTGGCAGGAGCATGCCCTATTGATGCAGCAGAGGAGAGACACAGAAATCCACTGAAGATCAATGGAGGTGTCTCCAAGACGTGGGAAAACAGTGACCAATGCTGTACGAATGCAGTTTTCCCACGTCTTGGAGACACCTCCATTGATCTTCAGTGGAGGTGTCTCCGGCAGCACCACCCTGTGCTACTATGAAAATGTGGCAGCCTATAGCTTCAAAACAGCACCGCAGGCACGCCACTTATAATATGCAGAGTGGACACTGTCATTAGAATGGAAAGTGTCCTCTCTGTGTCTTTTTCCATGCGTCCACAGCAGTGGTGGACACAAGCCCTTACTGATCATACTGATAACCTCTAATTGCCTCCTTATGAAATGGACTGAACCCCTACAAAATATGTAGAGGAATCCCACTGACAACAATGATGGGACATCATTCCACTCAAGCAATGGGGTCCCATGTCTCCCACAAATACCTAGGATGGAGCACTATTCATCATACTGACACCAACAAAGGTTGTCTGTTACAGACAAGGAGAATGTATAGACATCTGATTCATCTATAAAGCCTGAACTGGGCAAAAGTTCTTTGCTATCTTGGGACGACACTATGGTAGGACCCAATCAGTACTGTTGATATATATATATTATGTACCTTTCTCCAAATTGTATCTCCCTCATTTGCTGAACTATGCTCAATCCCAGTGGGGAAATAATAAAGAGCTATGCCAAATGGCAAGAAGAAGCCTGGTGGGAGGTAGACTTAGAAAATTATCATATTCAGATTTGACAACATAATTTGTGTGCTCACTGGGCTACAATTCATTGAGTAACATACTTTCCCAAGAATAGTAAATATTTATAAAAACGTGTGGGAGTCTGTTGCAGACTTTTTGTTTATTACACACTGCTGTTGTCTTTACTTTTGACAGCAAAAGCCACAACTAACCTGCTCCATGTTCTTCACTGGCAGAACTTCTGAGAGTTCATGGTAAGAAGTCGATTGTTACCAACCCTAACTATTAAACTGTGGTGTGGATGAATATATGTAAATGTGTTGAAAAGACAAAATGTTTTCATTCTGACAAAGCAGCAGCGATGTTTGTCAAGACACTTGGAGTAAAATAAATGTATGTGTGTGGCTAGCAATGTGTGAAAAAATTGAATCTAGCTTCAATAAAATAACTAGCTTCAATAAAATAAACATCTGGTTGTCAAGAGCATAGGAAAAACTTTAAAAAGAAACTGTACTTTCAATACAATGACATAGTGGGAGAGAATGGGGTTTGTTTTCAGTTATGGTTTCAGTGATGTTAAGAGCCAATACCCATTATAATTAAAGATGGAATGATTCTATTTACAATAGGAATGTGGTGGGGCTGAGGTAAGTATGAATGGGTGAGCGTCTGATGTTGGAGGTGACACCATAAGGAAAGAGGCACAGGCAAGTACTAGCAATAGGTCTTCAGGCAGTACAGTGTGGGTGAAGGTTCTGAATCAGATCCTTTCTCAGACAGGTCTTTGTGAGGTGTTTACTTATTTGGGTAGGAAGCCAGGATTCACCTATTTCTCGGGTGAATGAAGAAGCAGAATAGATTTGGGGGGCCATAAACAGTGTGGGGTCCCCCCAGAGCATACCAGACAGTGTGTATTCCCCTGTATACCAGACCCCTTTTGGCAAGCCTGGAAGAACACCAGGCCCCATGCCATACCACATCGAGGGCCAGGTGTTGTGGGAGCGCTTTTTAGTTGCCGTTTGGCAAACTTATCTGGCCTTCCTCTTTTTGAAGCTCACCAATGGTTTACATCATATGGTGACCCCTCTGTATTCACTCTGGTTAATTCTTGTATTGATTGTTCACTTTAACACACATACATCTACCTCCTGGAGAGTGTTCTTTTTTTTAGTTGTTTTGGCCACGCCTAATATTTTTGCTATCTCTCTGCAAATAGCACACTTGAAATGAGCTCTGGACCTTTATCTGCAGAATGTAGTTGCGATAATGAGGGGAAATCACACACCTGGCTTTGGAACAGCTGAGAAGCCAGTTGTCCGATTACTTTTGGTCCCTTAACAAGTGGGCATCACATTTGAAAACTGTTGTAATTCCTACCCCGTTCACCTGATTTGGATGTAAATACCTTCAAATTAAAGCTGACAGTCTGCAGATAAAGCAGATTGTTTCATTTAAAATCCATTGTGGTGGTATATAGAGCCACAAATGTGATAGTTGTGTTGATGTCCCAATATTTATGGACCTGACTGTAGTTGTTGGTGGATCTAAAGGTAAATCTATGGAATGGCCTAAAAGTGTATGGGAGGCTTTAGGCGACAATGTCTAAATTTTTATTCCTAAATTGCTAAAGGCCCCCATCCACCTTCCAATCAACTTTTCTTCTACCAAAACCATGTAATATGAGGACTTTTCTTACCCTTCCAATCACTATGTATTCTATTAGGGAGGACCCAGCACTACATAGTTGTTGGCAGATCTAAATGAGTATGGGGGGCTTGACAAAGTTTTTATAAAATGCAAAGGATATGTAACACATGATGTTTTCCATACTGCTCCCTTACCACAATTCAGATCGGGATTATAAAGAGATATCACAAATTTTACTGCAAGAACAATTCATTTCACACAACAGTTTACACCTGGACATACAATGTTCTATAGTCACAGGCTGGCATAGGAAGAGTAAACAGGAGACAGCACAAACCAGGCTTTCCCTTACATGTATGCCGAGCATTCCACAGATAATCCCAGTATGAAATGGCTTCAAGGGCAGCTTTGTAGATTAATCAATGTTAAAGAATTCTAAAACGTATAAGCACAATTTAATGTATTGTACATACCCAGAGACCGGTTGGGATGGATAGTCTTCAAACAGTTGGCAACAGAATACAGAAAGTTTTCTCCCACCAGAAAATTAGGGGATTTCCACACTAGATATTTTATTTTCAAAGACAGAATGAACTTTTGGATTTAATGGGAAAGTATTTGGAGAATTGGTGGTTGTTTGAACCTTTTTACATGGAGACAGCAGTAATGTTATTTTCTAATTAGACAATGTCCAAGCAGTAACATGCAGTAATTATAGGGAACCAACAACATTTTGTATTTTAGTCTCTTCTAAAAAGACAAAAGCTGGGGTGATTATGCATTTTTATGGCTGACAAATAAGCCTCCTTTCAACAATTCTTATACAACACTGAAAAGATGAACATGGGAAAACTGTGTAACTTTGCCCATGTCTTTCAGATATTCTTATTCACATACAGTAACGGGTGAAGAGAACCATGCAAGTACATCTCAAGACTAGTAACTCCATGCTTGGATTGTTGGATTAGCTATATTGCTTAAT
>CM070033.1:28985545-29003061 GCA_036250615.1 Ptychadena robeensis
TGGGTCCACTGCCGTTTCCCTGAGCTGGCCAAAAAAATTACACGCGCCGGCACATTTGCCGGTGGATTTTACGTGACTTGCAGGCAGTTTTCCCATGTCATGAAAATGACAATATTGAAAGCAAATCTGTTTTTTTTATTTTGTGTGCGTTGGAAGGGGTAGTCTTATACGGCGAGTATACCCCAAACTCTATATTTTAACTGGAAAAGTTGGGGGTCGTCTTATACACCCAGTCGTCTTATACGCCGGAAAATACGGTATATACAAATGATAAGTTGTCTTATAGGTAAGCTTTTATTTAATCCAGTGGTGGGCAACTCAGTTGATATGGAGGGCCACAAGTGCGGCTCCCGGCAATCACTTGCATAGGCATTTTATAATGAAGAAATATCAGCAGGCAGGGTTAGAAGACATTATTTTTAATTTTTAAAAAATAATGCTTGTTTTCATTGATACTTTAAGCATAAGGGAACACTGCAGTATGGTAATGTACATTTTGTGTCATGTGGCTTTCATGTACGCCAATCAGCGTGCTCGGCACCTGAATGAGTCCCTTGCCTCTCCTCCTCTTCCCGCTCTTAGAAGATCCTGGGAGAGGACGCATAATGTGGGATTGGCAGACAGGTGAGTTTCTGTGCCCTATACATAAGCAGTTAGGTTTTGGGGGCCCCAAGTGGTTGACCAAGGAGGGCCACTGAACTACACCCAAAGGGCCGCAGGTTGGGCACCTGGGATTTAATCTGTGTTTAAAGCTGGTTGCCCTGAGTTCTGTCTTGTTTATTCTTTCAGCCTGGTGGTTTGGTGGCCATCTTTGGTGAGGGCATTGCATTCTTTGGCTCTGGGCACATGTGCTAATTTTATATCAGATGCTGATTACATAGTTGTGAAATAATTGCAGAAGGTGTGCCCTAGGCTGCGAAGGGATAAATTACATTGACTTTTTAATTTTGAGCTCACAACTGCTGTAGTATTTTTAGGGTTATTAAAACTGTTCATGGATTTATTAAATGCAGTTCTATAAAGAGGAAGCACAAATTGGGCTATGAAATCAACCTGCCTCCATTTCCTTTATAGCTAAAACATTCGAGTTTTCAAAATTTAGCAACTGGCCTTAATTAAACTGCATTAACCCTTTTTATTGGCAGAGGGGAAACGTCTCCACTACGACCCTTAAAAACATAAGTTGCAGCAGAACAACAATGGCAGATAAATGGGTATGGTTTGGGGAAAGGAGCAGGAGCAAGGGCTCGTTTAGACGTGTTGTTGGTAAACGACCGATGGCAACTGTCTGCCACATTCCCTTAGCGCTTTTTATTGGTTTACTCCATAGGGTTAAAGTTTGTTCAATTTCTAATCATCACTTTCCTGCTGATTGGGGCATATTGTTGCAATACGCAGGATGTCTATGAATTCTTAACATTTTTGGGATTTTCTGCTGTTCTAGTGTTCTGTTTTACCTGATTATCCTGAAAAGAACTTGCTTCCTTTTTATTATAGTTGCTCTACCTGCTTTATCAATTGTATCTCGGAAAGTAGTCATGGTTCTCACCCTACTTGGGCTACTGTTTTTTTCTAATTATAACGACCATACCATGCACCCCATAGTTTTGGAGTGAAAAGTTGAAAAGATAAATAACAAAAAATTATATAATATAAAATCACAGCCATTCACAAATTAAGTGAAAATTCTGAATGTTGGAGCAAAGTAAGCAGGACTGGTCCATGCAGTATTCACTCTATATTCTCTCCAGCCAAGTCAAAAGGCCAGTGCCAGGAAGGAGAGCCTAATTCCAGAGTGTGCAGGGCTGAAACTTTACTCGTCTCCCATTTTTAACCATGCCCATTCTCTGAACGCGCTGATTAACTTGTAATGGGACACATTTTGTCAACATGGCACTAACCACTTACCCATGCACAGCTATTTACATATGGGAGGAGATAGGAGTCTGTGTCACAAGATTAACTTATTGCAATGCAGAATGTTAAAATACACAATTCGAGTTATCAAATTGTAAAATGTCTCTCTCCATAAGTTTATAAGTGTGTTCAGAGAATAAGTACTGCTAATGGAGGGAAAGGACTGTTTACATATTCAGACATTTTCACATTGATTTTAATGGTGAAAAGTGAACCTTATAGTCTGAAAAATACTGTACTTCCCTCATTGGCACTGCCTACACATCCTGCTCTCCAGACTCCATTTCATGGTGTATGGTGAAATTAGCAGTTTAAAAGGAGGAAGATAGGATCACTTCTGGATAAGAAAAGTACATAGATGCTATATTTCTGCCTTTATAAATGGCTTCATTCTTGCTGAAAATGTAGTTATAATGAAAATCACTAATGCAGCCTCCACAATGACTAGTAAGCTTTTTTGTACAGGGTGGGCAATTGGTATGGATACACCTTAAAAAAAAATGTGAATGGTTTGTGATATTAAAGCAGACCTACCACCAGGAATCTATGTTTTCGTGAATAGCACTAGAAGTGCCAATAATAGGGAGGAATGCAGTGAAAAACCCCCAAAACTTACCTGTAATGAGCAATTCAAGAAGATCATCCGGAAGCTCTTTTCAATTCCTGGTTCATTTTAGGCAGAAATAGGCAACACGTCACAGGAAGCAGTTGCTTTGAATTCCCGTAAATATCACTGAACTCCCCCAGTCTCCACCCGCGATATGCAACTCCCAGTTTTCATGTGTTGCCTCAGCGAACCAGAAGTGAGGGGAGCGGTGTGGGTAAAATCTGGGTTATGGTCTTTACAGGAACATTTTGAGTTTTTTTTTTTTGTTTTTTTTTTTTACTGCATTCCTCACGATTATTTGGCACTTCTAGTGCCATTTATAAAAACATCGATTTCTGTGGTATGTCCACTTTAACTGCCTGTTTGTGGCCATTAGTATATGGGAAGGGGGGAAACTTTTTCAAGAATGGGTATTGACCATGGCGGCCATTTTGAATCATTGACCTTTATTTTTGGGGTCATCTGAAGGCAATTGGCATGCGGTGGCGATACGAGATGTGCAGCACCTGAAACTACGGATACTGGAAGCCTGTACTAGCATTTCTCTTGCGATGTTGCTATCCAGTGTGTGAAGAGTGGGAGATGAGGGTTGCATTGACAATCCAACACAATGGGCAGCACATTGAACACATTTTAAAAGTGAACAGAAACTTGTAAATAACTCATGAAAGAATCAAGTTACGTTAAAACCAAATTCCCGATAAGTTTGATGTGTCACATGACCCTCTTCCTATTGAAAAAACAAAAGTTGGATTCAAAATGGCCGACTTCAGAATGGCCGCCATGGTCACCACCCATCTTGAAAAGTTTCCCCCCTCACATATACTAATGTGCCACAAACAGGAAGTTATTAGCACCAACCATTCCCATTTTATTGAGGTGTATCCATATAAATGGCCCACCCTGTATAACTTTTTGTCTTAAGTTTAGATATCCTTAAACAAGCAAGACGAGATTGAACGCTGGATCTGCGCAGCCAGTAGGGTGTGACCTCTGGGCAGTTTAAATGCAAAATGTCGTTTGGCTTGTATATTCCTCTAATGACAGCTGGCTCATCCCCAGCATGGCTGCCTGTACTGGGCAGTAGAATAATAGGGATGTTTAATGAAATCCAGTGCCAGGCACTGTAACTAAACAAGAACACCCAGTCACCAAATAAGTTTTTGGAATATTATGTGAATTTTATAGCATTTTGTTCCCTATGATGTAAAACTGATAATAAAAGGCCTTGCAGGCAGTAATCAGCAGCGTTTCTTTCCTCTCTCTGATTGTGTTTGTGATACTGCTGTAGACATGATGGACCAGCCAACCTTTGATTTAAAGTGTTGCATAAATCGGACCAGCAAAGCTGAACTGTAAACAATAAAATATTCAATCTGGGAAATAGAAAGCATATATGAATGCTGAAACACAGTGATTAAAGGTTTTATGTAGCGATGCAAATTAATTGCAGCTTTTGGGTTCTCTTATGTGTTGGACTGCAGCGTGAAATGAAAAGGATCTGTATTAACGTGGAAGTGCCAAGTCATCAGAGCACATATTAGAGGAGAGAAGGTAATGAGAAGTGTTCTCACCAGTTCAGATGGGTTTCTGCTACAAATTCATGACATGCTTCACTCACGTGGTTTTCATTGTATGACTTGGGTTTGATTTTTAAATGTTTGCCATGAAGGTATGGTTGTTTTAATAAGTACATTCCGATTGCTGAAGTAAACCATGAAACAATAACCTTGTCATTTATAGGGTTAGTCCATTTTTAATAGGTGCTAAACACCAGCGTAATGCAGGTCTACCACCAGAAACCTATCTATAACCAGGGGTGCACATAACTTTCTTTCAGATGAGTACCAGGAGATGGTGTTTGGTACTCACTCCATATGTAGGGTGGTCTTCTGCACTGTCTCCCCCACTGTCCTCTGCATCAGCCTTTTGCATGGTAGATTCTGCTACAGATGGACCTCCCTGTTCTTGACCTAAGCCTCTGATTATGTAGCTGTCTCCATCTACAGATCGCCAGCTGTCAAATGTAACGCTCACAGTACAAAACTGTTTGAACCTGAGATCTCATACCTCAGTAGTACAACCCTGACATTTCCTGACTTCATAACCAGCAGACCTTTCATAGTACTATTCCAGCTGTCACACAGTGCTTTTCTCTTCTCAGATTTTACCCTTACATATGCCTACTCTACATCCCCCTGATCTCCAACAGTCTTAGAAGTCCAATTTTTTTTTTTTTGTAATTTACATTCCCAATTTCACACTACTAACTACAACCTTTCATAGTTACTCATATTTTCCTGCAGTTATCCAAGTGACATAAATTGTATACATTTAACATTTAGCTGCGGCCGCCCAGACACGGTGTGCCTCCAAGTTGGTAGCATGCATATGAGCTGTGTAACAATAATGAAGGTACACACAGCTAGTTTTTGGCCCCTTTTGACTACCAGAGTACTACTTATGTGCACTAAAACTCCCAATAAGATGAAGGAATGCATAACACACACACACACACACACGCACACAAAACTACCTACAGAGAGTTATTTAAGAAGGTACCTCGCAGGCTCTCCTCAGAGCCCCTGGAAGAGCCCTGCATGTCTTGGCTCTGCATTGAAATGTACACAGACAAATGTTCACATAGAAAGCCATTATAAATTCCCCCAGTGGTCAGGGAATAGCAGGTAAGTATATATTTTTTTAAAATTGTGGAACGCTAAGCCACCGTCATACCAGCTCATAGGCAAGTCAAGCTTTAATTTTACATATAGATTCTTAGATTTTGAGTATACGTCCGCTTTAAGTCCAATCTTTCACTATTGTCTAATCTCTACTGCATTGAAGTGGTAAAAAGCCCAATGGTCCCTCTGTACATTTTCATACTTGTCCTCGCTATCCATGACCCGTTCCGTCTTTTCAAACAATTTACAATATCAGCAGTTTGGGCCAGTGAGCGGACATAATTGCATTCTTCTGCATTTTAAAGCAATTGATATATTAGTATGTATGAGCTCACCTATTTAATTTCCACATTTGTCAAATATGCTTAATTTGTGCCCTTATACTCTGATTTAATTCCTTTAACAAAAACACATGTTTTGTGCAACTCGATATGTTTGAGCGCAGACTGTTTCTAATGGCAATCCTCTAATGCCTCCCATCTGTGTTCCTATAAGGATCAGTGGATAGGTATGATACATTGCAGATTATGCATGTCGTCTGCCTAGCCACGCCACTCTTGTCATTCATAATAGAACGTTTGATGATTTAAAGCAGACAGCTTTTTATGTTTATAGAAAACTTGGAGTTCTGTTATTTTTTATTTTTACAAAGGATAAATGGTAAATGTGGGTTCTTTATCTTGGCTTCGTTTAGAAAAAGGCAGATGGGCCTTGACCTCTGGTGCCCAAAATATGACACTTATTTTAGGCTCTTGGGGACCAAATGGATAGTTTATTGTTGTAGCCACGTGCTTACCCTGGAAAGAAAATAGTTCTTTTAAGATAAGTTCCAGAGGATCAATAGTTCATTTTCTATATTTCATTTATTTTCTATTCTTTCTAAACATATAGTGCAGTTTTATTTACCTCATTTATAATGGATTTTGCTGAGAGAAATACATGGAATTGTGGTAATTTTAAAGTGGTTCTCGCTCATAACACAAAAGTCCAAAATCTTTTTTTCCAACAGGTACATGCTAAACAACCCAACCCAGCTATTACTCCTTGTGACTTTTTAACATTTCTAAAGTGTTAAATGTTTTTGAATTGAGCAGAAAGTGGAGACGCAATGGATATGTTCCTGGCTGAGCCCGGACATCCATTTTAATGCTTGCTAAATTGTAGCTTTAATGTGGTGCAAATGTGGAGGCAATGCCATATTGGGACTGTAATACCATTAAAGTGGCTTTAAAATAAAAAAAAACATAAAAAGAAATCAACATATACAGATTACTCACCTACATCAGACCCAGGGACAGCGACCCCTAAAAAGAAATACTCGCCTTTCCTGGCTGCTTGCTTCCGCGACTTTTCTGGTCTTGCTCCATCCAGCTATTCACATCTGAATCGGGCAACGTCCCCCCCCCCCACATCTCTGGTGCCGATAGTAGAAGGCAGAATCGGAGGTGGTAGGCTTTAACCTTTCTATAAGTCTTATGTAAAATGACTTCAGTCTGTGCCAATCTCCTGCAGCAGGTCTACAGTCTCCATCAGCCTTTATAGCAGTGGTTCTCAACCTTTTTAGATCTGCGACCCGGAAGTGACAAAAAGTGAAGCCTCCTATATTACATGGAGGTCAATGGCGCTGCCTACCCCCACACCTCCGGCGTCATATGTGACGTCATCAGGGGAAGGTACATGTATGTTGATGTGCAAAATCGGCAGGCAAGTTCAACAGAACAGGTAAGTTTTATGGTTCTCTCATGGTGAGTTTTTTTTTCCAGCTAAGAAACTCACCCCAAGATCACTGGGACCGAACACCCAGGAGGTTAACCATAAATGGCCTTAAGTTTCCAATAAATTTGGTTAATGATTCCTCCGAGCATACTACCATCAACATTGGTTATTTGATGAGGTGCAATTCTGGTATTTGTGTTTTTGGAATTTTAAGTCTGTCTCCGAAGATTTAGGTTACATTATTTTTGATCAGCTAATTTGCAATTTGAAATCTACATGTATGTTTTATGAAATTGATTGGCAATAATGGTTAAATGGCTCCATATTATGAGATGTACATGTCTATCGTGTGTAGTACGAATTCAAACTGACCTTGCTGAGTTTTTCTGGACGATGTGACTGCAATGTGTTATACCGATGTGTGGTTTTCTTTCCCATGGGAAACTGGATGTCAGACAGGCCGCTAGTTCAGCGATCTTGTACAGAATATGGTTGCGATAAATTGTCACTGGTGACAATTATCCATCATCTATAAACAGCTTTAGACTGTCTTTTATTCTTTGTCAAAGCAGATATACATAACTGCACCGAGAGGAAGAAGAAAGAAATTGCTTACGCAAATGTAAATTTTCATATAAAATGTAGACATCCATGAACGTAATTGGTTGTGTTTGAAGTCTTCCGCTCATCTTTGGAACCCTGAGACACAATATAATTCCCTCCCAAAGCAATAGGCGACATCCTAAGTTGTCTAAGTTTATGGCTTTGTGTACAGTTTGTACACGGCTCCCAGCGAGAACAAGACAGAAGACGTACATATTCCATGTATCAGATGTCATTGCTGCCTCAACCAATAACTGTTATTAAATAGATCACAAGTACCATAGTCTGCATAATTGACATACAGACCCCATCATGTCAGCACCTAGAATAGATTATGGTATAGTTAGCCCGGAATCCTTCAAGTGACGACAGAGTTAATATAGCCTCGGATAGCACTGGTTGGTCTGCATTTGTTTCACAACATTAAAAATATGATATACATTTCAGAATTTTATGAGGCCTGGGTGAAAATATGTACATTGTCTCCCGTTTCTGTCTGCCACATATTCTATATATGTGGCCTACTTTCAAGTTTTGCTGCCATCTTGTTTTAAATCCTGAGGGGCGTTTAAGCATCACACTTCTCTATAAAACCAGTCCGACAATAGTAATTGATCAATGAGACCAGCACAGAATTAAAACATGTTATGCTTTGATGTTACTTGGTAGATTAAGCTCTTATGAAGCTTGGGTGGCCAGGTAGACATTTCCCACTAGCTTAGGGTACTCGTTAAAGCCCCCCCATACACCTTAAGATCGAATCATACAACTTCCATTAGATCTACCAACAACAGTGTAGTATAGGGTCCTCCCTGATAGAATACAAAGTGATTGGAAGGATTGGAAAGCTCCTCATATTACATGGTTTTGGGAGAATAAAACTTGATTGTACAGAAATTGTATGGAAAGATGATACCCTAAAAAATATGTATATTGTGTAAATTGGCTTTCTTATCATTGTATTGGTATAGTGTTCCATAACACTATGCAACAGACAGAACATAGAAGTTTGTGTAGCTTTTTTTCCAATGTTTCTTAGTTATTGATTAACAGGACCATGTATTAGCTCCCTGAATGGTGCTGTCTCTACCTTCATTCGAGATCTGCCAAACATGCATGACATCCTCATTAAAAAGCAATTACATAGCAAGTATTTTGATGCTGGTTGCAACTTTACAAATCCATGATTGATGACATGTGCAATGCTTGACGCCTTATTGTCAGGACTGTCCTGTTCTTGTTTGCAGTTGAAGGGAGCTAATCAGAATACACACAACTAATATATTTTTGCCACTCCCCTCTGTTTAAATGAAGCTAGGAAGAAAATCGATGGTTATTCATGTCAAGTATTCTAACACAAATGTGAAATAAGCAGATATGCAAAGGCCCCAGTCAGGGCACCTTATTGGGCAAAAATATAAGGAGCATTCATGTGGTCTATGTTCTGAACCACTGGCATCAATTAATAAAGATTCCAGTCTTCTGTCCTGCATTTGTTAAGAAATGTTACTGGCTGTCATTTAATATATGTATGTTGGTTACAAAAAGTCATTGTAACTTTTATATTGTTGGAAATGTTCAACTGATGTGAGCAGGGGCCTCCTTGATCCTGGATACAGATTAATTAAGAGGTCCTTTTATTACATCATTTTTAGAAAATAAGAAATATTGTACAGTCAGATTGTAAGGTTTATGATAACCTTAACAGTGCCACCTAAGTTACCATTTATATGGAGCTCAGGAACACTGTGCGGGCAAGCAGCCACAGCGTCCATGTGAATGGTGCCTAAGTGCTTTCCCTGGAATTTATTCCTAAGGACAAAGGCTTTATCATATAGTTAGAGCCACATTGTGCAATTATTTGTTCTAAAACAAATGACAACTAGCTGCTGGTGGTGTGTTTCTGTTATCTCATTATTATAAGGTAGTATATTCTACAATTGTGGTCCTTGTGATCAGAGTATAAACAAGTGCTGTACACATTCTGCTCAATGGAAGAGGGAGGACAAGGATGACGCTCCGCTGCATCCCTCTTATAGAATAAAATGGGTGTCATGCAATACTGATGGCATCGCTGTTGCTTCTTTTTCATTTTTTTTCCCTTCAAGTTCTTTTTGTTTTTAAACGATTTTAATATTTATTCCACAAGAGAAACGTCTAAATTTGATTATTTTGTTGGTAGAAAACAAATACTTAATAATAAAAAGTAAATATAGTGTAGTTTAACTATTTAGTGGACCTTGAAGCACACTTGAATTCAGAGTAATTATTTTAGGGTGATTACAAACATTGGTTGTACCTAAAAATGCCACTTGTAAAAATCCTTTTTGCAGTCCGCTTCCCGATATGTGCTGCAATCTAGGCATTTCTGTATCTACAGTCTCAGGTGTAAATGTTTACAGTGTCCATACACTCCCATACACGTGTCCATCTGTAGGTGATTTTGCAGACAGGCGTTTGCAACACTCGCTTAGGGGACGATCGGCCGCAAACTGTGCCCACCTGGAATATCACCACAAGTTGACTTGACAGTTATTTTCTGGTCAATCATATTAAAGTAACGGCTGGCAAACAAATGGAACGAGGATAGTGCAGGGATTACTGCATGTATGGGTAGCATAAGGCACTGCTACAGCTGACTGCCATGAAGTTTAGAGTGGCAGATTAAGTCACCAGTGTGCTTCTGTTCTTCTTGCCCCAACATGACCCTAAAAAGTTGGTAACATCCAAAGCAAGACATAATGCAGATCGAAGTGTGGTAACCTTATAATGGGGGTGATGCAGGGAGATATCAAGCACTGATCATACCAATCTTTTCTCAATCTAAATATTGACCGCTTTGCAAGGCTGATACTTGTAGTCCCTGTATAGTTGCACACATGAAATGATATAATCTAGGACATGTGTGTTGTATGCATTTTATTGTTACCTTTACCCTGCTGCTAAGTGCCAGCTTTTTCTCAGGTTTAGAAATGCCTAATCTGTGTAGTCGCAGCTGAGCAGGTCCTCTAAAGACAAGTGAACTGTGTGTTATAATTGGTCCCATAAGGTATCATTGTCAGGTAAGTTCAAACGGAATAACCGGGAGAGATCAAAATGTAAGTGGTATGGCTAATAAAATAATAGTAGTCTAGAGGTCTGTAATTCTTTCATGGATTAGATACACGATATTTTTCTGGCACCGAGTTCAAAAAACCCTATCCCCTTACTATTTGTAATTTGACTGCAGTCATGCATAGGCTTGTTGACAGCTGTTTGCTGGTCGTCTCCTGTGTAGCTGGAAAGGTAGACTTCTACCTTTTTATTGGAACTCAGCAGGGTATTCTCACACCACTCTTTACGGAATTCTTTTGTCACCCTTTTTTATTCTATTACTGAGCTTTGCTGGCTTAACCTCCTCTAATGCTGCCACTTCTGGCTCCATTCCTAACAGTGCGGATGCTGTGTGAAAGCTAAATCCATGCAGAATATGATGATTTGTAAATAAATTTAATTGAAAATAGTACAGCGACGGCATATCAAATGTAGAAAATTTTACATTTGGTTTGTGCAAAATGCATGCAGTTTTTGCAAAGTACACCTTTCATTAATAGGGACTATTGCATGTAATGGCTGGGGCCCAAATAGCCCAAAAAAAGTGCTGAATAAGCTCTCCTCAGCTTGCACTCGAGTCAGGGGTCTGTCTGGGTGTTCGCTGGTCTCCCTGCAGACATGGGCAGCCTCTGTGAATGATCCGATGTGAATTCAATATTCTATAGACAGCATTCATGAGATGGGCTGGTGAATGTAAACAAATAGCATGGCAGTGCCAACTAGTAGATCATTTGTAAATTTTTACTGGAGGAGTTGCAATTTCAGTTAGAAAACTTATAATTCAAATGTCAACATTTATTTTCCATGTATTGGTCCCATGTATAATAATGAAAAATACTTTTTAAATGGAAACTTATTTTCATGTTTGAATGCCAATTCATGAAGAAATGCCATGAAAACCCTATCCTGTAATAACAATAACTTTATTGAGGTTGTGGCACTAAGAGTCACCGGTTTCATTCATTCCTTCGGGCAATGGTGCTTTCTCTATATTTTTCTCATTTAGAAAACTCCACTTAATTGACTTGGCATTTCCCATCCTTTGAGTCAATGTATCTTCCCAGTTTTTGTAGATAAAATTAGGTACCACAGCTTATGTTCAGGTCGGCTTATACTGAAGTATATACAGTAGTTGCTGCTTTGTTAAATCCTAAGGGCTTGACCCCACAAGCGAAGTTGGACGCTCGGCTGCTGGCAGCCACTTCCATTGATTTTAATGGGCTTGTCCTGACTGCGGCCCCCGTTTGAAAGACTGGCACCCACGTTATGACCGCGGTCGCTGCTGCTGCTAGCGGATAACTTCATCTGTGGGGACAAGCCCTAAAGGTTCATACAAACTTCATTATCTTTAGTATTTGTTTGCACTATTCTATGGTAAAGAGAGAAATCAAAGCACCCTGATCAGTAGCAATATTCGTGGCCTTGTCTTGGAGTTATGTAACCTACAGATCCTAGGCTTGCTGTTGACAACTGAAACTGATCTTGAATGACCATCTGGGGAAGGAGGGGGGGGGGGGGGGGGGGGGGGGGGGGGAGGAAGAGACTTTATTTATTTGCCTTATAAGCTTCTCTTTGCCCTGTAGTAGACGGCACATCCTTCTATGAAGCTACTTTGTCAGTACTCTTCCTGTGTAAATGAAATAATTCGAAAAATTATTAAAATATAGACAGCTTAAATTGTATGACCTTCTGGTACTCTTTATTCCTCCAAAAACTTGGTATAAACTTGCCCAACAGGGAGACCAGGGCATTCTAAAAATCCCCATTCATGAATGATGACATCTGCACATATATTGGGAGGCACAGAGGAACAATGTATTGAACTTGTGCATTCTTCTGTAGAATTCTTATGTTATGTAGGACTAAAGGTAGCCATACACACACCGATTAGAGTGCAATTGCCGAACGAGGTTTAGTGATTTCAGCAGCAACTCATGTAAAAATGTCCTGCTTTTCTAGTCATAATATAAATAAAAAGCACCCCTATCTGTACGCAAGTGACGTATAGTTGACCATTCGTTCAACACCCATCCACTGCCATCTATTTGGGCAATTGCTGGTCTGAATTGCAGCAAAGCTCTATCCTTTGATTTTGTGGTCGTCATCAGATCATTGTCTGGTTTGGGGTGTATTTCTCATGATCTAATCTGTGGAAGAACTGTGGAAATCTTTTAACTGCACATTTCTTTCCCTTGATGCCAATCCTTACATTACTTGGCCTGGCAGCAATAGGGATCATGTTCCCCCCTCTCCCTCTGATCCTAATCAAACTTTGCATTGTAAGAAAAAAATAAGTGAGCAATGCTTGTTCCTAGTAGTATATTATCAGCCCTTTGGCATATAGTGTTCAGTCCTAAATTTGGAAAGCTATTTAAGCCTAGGTTTAGAAAGTTATCCATGTCTAACTTTAAAAAGCTATTCATCAAATTATGAAACTTCAAAGAAGGGTGTTAGATGTAGGAGCGATGTGCCTTTTCATGTCTGGTTCACTGTCTCCTTGACTCTTCATGCATAAGGGTTTGTAAACAAAGTTACATACATAACTAGACAGGCTACTTCAAAACCCATGACAAGAAGACCTGTACTATCTGCCTTATTTTAGGAAAGAAGGTACAGATTGGAAGGGGGGGGGGGATATACCTTAAGAAGCATGCAAAATAAAAATCCCCACCTTGCCCTGAGCATTGGTTGTAATTTGTGTTTTGAGTAGGTTTGATGTCAGTTTTCAACCTCTGGGTCAGGGGCCCCTTGGGGGGGGGGGGGGGCAAATGACCATTTCACAGAGGTTGCTTAGTTCGCTGCAAGCATTAAAGTTGCTGCTCACAAGCAGGGGTGGGAAGTTAGGAGGGAGAGTTAAATCTTCGCCATTTTAATTTAGGAGGGATGGGACTTTAGTTTCCCAGTTAAACTTGTTGGTAACTTTCTTTGTTGCTTTTTCCAATAGTCTATTCCAGGACAGCACCCAAGAGAAGGGCTCTGCCTCCAGTGGGAGGAAACATCAGGAACTAAACTTTCAAAAACCATCTTTTCCTCATTCTCTTCAGTTTGTACAAGGAGTACTCGAGAAATGAAAAAAATCAAGCACAACGTTTACGCTATACAGTAAAATGTAACCACGCAATACTGATCCACCCCAGGCAAATGGTGGGTAGGTTTGCTGTTCTTGAATAGACTATTTAAAAAAACAGTTGCCAGTAAGTCTAACTTTGGTTTTCCCAAAATGTAATTCGTGGACAGCACCCAAAAGGGTAACCAAGTACTCCCCGGACTAGGGTTGGACTACTGCCTGGAGCGCTTTTCTACCAAAGGTAGCGCCAGAGCTGCCAGGAAGTCCACGCAGTAATGCCTTTAGATGCCTTCTCTCCCTTACTTTGACCTGACCAGAGGACAAAAAGAGCGGATGACTTAGGAAAGATACGTGTAGCTTCTAAAGCTTGCCACACACGGGTAGATTCCTGTTCAATCGACCTGCGATCAATTAGAGTGGTGATGCCACCACGCTGGGATTGATGGCGGGTCAGTCGTACGGTAATCAATGTGCACCACATGGGCACATCAATTATCGTACGATGGGGGCCCGGTTTCCCGGTCCTCCGGGTCTCTTTTCCACAGCTGGAGAAGCAGCCAGCCTACAAAGCCCCCCCACCTCTCTTGTGGCAGAGCTGGGTCTGTGCTGACCACGCCCCCTACACACGCACACACATACGGTCAGCCTGTCCATTACATTGAATGGGGACTGCGCTATCCCAGTTCAATGTAATGGATTTCGACCAAGGTTTTCCAACATGTTGGAAACCTGTTTTCTTGAGTTCCCTCTAGCTACAATCCAAGACAGCAGATGAAATACTAATACTAACCGGAAGACGTAAGAGGCAGCCACTTCTAATGACCGATCCCCTACCCAAACTTGGATCTACAGATCACAATCTTGATTCCTCTATGGGGGATGTACATTTGCTGTTGGCATGCCTAGGTTTGGGATTGTATGTACGTTCTGTACAATAGGGTACAGTACGTACATACAATATGGTGACAGAAATATTGATAAACACCTCTCCATTCTTAGGTTCAAGTGTTTTTCAGCTATTGAAGCTGCTATATAAAATTGTGGATCTAGCCATGCAGTCTGCATTTACAAACATTTATGAAAGAGTGGGCCCTTCTGAAAAGTGGTAGAAACCTGAGGCTAAATGCAGACAATTGGTTGGGAATGGTGTGTTCGTTGCTCCTTACCACTTGGGAGTGTCGGCTATGGGGCAAACACAATCTATATATACTGCTGGTGCCCATATGAATAGTAGGGGCATGCGGGGGTGATTGTCAGCTGCTTACCAACTGCCCGTGCATAACTGACTACTGAGCAATGCAGCAGCCGCTTTTTAACTCATTGTCGCAATTTAGCCTAATTCTTGCTGGACTTCCTTCAGTTTGAACTGTGAAACACTTTTTAGAAATACCATAACTAGTGCAGACATTAACACCAGACTGTACTGGGTTTGCAGCTGACTGAAAAACTTTTTTAGCTTTAAGCTTACATGTTTCCTGACACGGTGCTTCAATGACTTTAACATTCTGTTCACATCACATACAGGAACATATCTGTCTTTTTGGCCTAAGGCAATGGTTTTTAATGGGTAGATAGGAATTAATACATCACACAGCATGTTCCCATGATCTGTGATTAAACAGTTACAAGTGTGTAAATCATGCCGTGGTTTGATGTGGAATCCTGCGGAAGAATATCTACCCGGAGTTCAAACTGCTTGTCTTCATCACAACGGTAATTGCAAATCACCTCGTATGTCCATACCGCAAAATCTGCCTGGAAATGCTCTTTGATTTTGCGTGTAATGGAAATTCCTCAGACATGTCTGTGAAGGCAGCTTCTAGAATCTGTGATAAGGGAGTGCTAACCACTATCTCTTCATTGTATGGACCAATTAGCAGGCAGGTTTTCTCCAGAGCACATACATGTTTTACACTCCTGCCAGTCCCTGCACAGACTACTCGCATTATAATGTTTTAAAATACAAGGGCTACCTGTTAACTTGGTTCATGGAAACTCTAATATTGAGCTTATGCTATTGTTGGTAAATAATTGTACCGTTATATATCGGTGACATGTTTCTTGTATTTACTTTTTGAATAGTGGTTTCATCTGTATAGTGTCAATGCTTGGATTATACATCCCATCATCCCACACTGCTTTCATTATTATTGTTGGGCTGCTAGACTTCACTTAAGCTGGCCATACACCTTTAGATCTCTCTGTCAGATATCCTTTAGGTCTACCAACAACTATGTAGTATAGGGTCCTGTGCGATTGAACACAGGTAGACTTGATGGTTTAGAAAGGCCCTCATATTTTTCATTGTTTTGGTAAAATAAAAGGAGATCAAACAGAAATCTAAAGGTGTATGGTGTCCCTTAAGCAAGCCACACACGGCTCGATGAAGTAACAGTTTAGAGGAACATCGGGCGCCTTGTGCACTCACGGCTCCCGATATTCCTCTAATCTGTTACTTCATCTGAACCATTCACAGTTCCTGCTCGAAGGAAATTGACCAAACATGTTGGAAAACCTTGGTTGAATCCATCCAATGTAATGGACGGGCTGAGAGCTGAGCTGCGCATACAGGCAGCCGAGCCGCACGCACAAGCGTTGTGTTCAGCTAGCTACTCTGTGTGTGAAGGGGGCATAGCCAACACGGACCCAGCTCTGCTAGAAGAGGAGGGGGCGTGCAGGCTGGGTGCTTTACACAGCCAGAGAAGCGGTCTGCTTCTGAGGCTGTGGAGAGACCCGGGTGACCGGGAAACCGGGTCCCTATCATACAGTAATTGATGTGCCCATGAGGTGCCATCACCACACTGTAATTGATTGCCGGTCGATTGCACGGTAATCTACCCGTGTGTGGCCAGCTTTAGTTGGCAGGTGATCGACGGCCACCAACATTGTGTGTAACAAAGTGGACACAGTGGGACGTTTGTAGTTAGAGTGTGGCTGCAAAGTGGAAGTTACCTTAAAACCGAATTCACATCTATCAGAGGGGAGTGTACACAAACTGCCATCCTTCTTGTAACAATTGCCACACAAATTACGTGCCTGGCAAAAGTGAAAGATTTCAAACATTAAGCTACATATCCTGAACTGGCTTGTGCAGTCACTATGGTGTGTGGTAGAGGGCAAAGGCAAGTGCCCAGTAGTCCAATCCTAGAATGACCTACTACTCCACCTCAGATATAATACAGCGAGTGGATATTGTCATCATAGCATGTTATTGGAAGATTACCATTTAAAATCAAAGGAAGAAAAAAATTACTAAATTAGCCACCACATGTAAAGACTGGTGTTCTTTGAATTAAATAAAGAAACCTAAAATCTAGTTACTTTGTAATTTTAAGATAATTAAGACTGAATTCAGAGGGGCGGATAGAGAACATGATGTTCAGACTGCATACCAGTTGCAATGTGTAGGGCAATTAATTGCTCATAAGGATCAATGACAACTGGCCGTCCACACGAACACTGTGTCCAACGGCATTCGCTGAAATCAACCAAAGTCTGAACTCAGACTCAATGTTAAATTTGCTTTACTTTCTGAGCCAAATTCTCATTTAAATATGTAGGAAGCAAAGATAGGATAGCACCCAATGTGTGTTAACCTCCTGAGCGTTTCACCGAGGTCCAGATTTCTGTACCAAAAGCGTTACGCTGTTTATCATTGAAAAAAAAATGTTGTAGGCCTGTAACTGACCAAAAACACAGGTCTAGTAGACATCCTGAATATATAAAGTTTTAAACGCTTAAATATTTTTAAAAAACACATTTAATGATAAAATAAAATATAAAACACAAAAATCTGCTCAAACTAGAACATTTTTTAAATCAACCAAGA
>CM070033.1:29018070-29033462 GCA_036250615.1 Ptychadena robeensis
TCCAATGAGTTCTGAAGCATTTGGCTGAATATGAGAATCTGATAATATTACGGGAAACACTTCAGAATTCATAGTGCTGCTTTTGTCAGCAGTCACATCATCAATATATACAAGAGAACCAGTTCCATTGGCAGCAATACATGCCCACGCCATGATACTACCACCACCATGCTTCATTGATGAGGGGGTATGCTTAGGATCATGAGCAGTTCCTTTCCTTCTCTATCCTCTTCTCTTCCCATCACTCTGGTACAAATTGATCTTGGTCTCATCTGGCCATAGGATGTTGTTCCAGAACTGTGATGGCTTTTTTTAGATGTCCGTGTCGGCTCACCAATGGTTTACATCTTGTGGTGAACCCTCTGTATTTACTCTGGTGAAGTCTTCTCTTGATTGTTGAATTTGACATACACCTACCTCCTTGGGGAGTGTTCTTAATCTGGCCAACTGTTGTGAAGGGTGTTTTCTTCACCAGGGAAAGAATTCTTCGGTCATCCACCACAGTTGTTTTCTGTGGTCTTCTGGGTTTTTTGGTGTTGCTGAGCTCAATGGTGCGTTCTTTCTGTTTAAGAATGTTCCTTGCAAACTGTTGTAATTCCTACACGGTTCTAATTTGTATGTAAATGCCCTCAGATTAAAGCTGACAGTCTGCAGTTAAAGCACATTTGTTTCATTCCAAATCTAGTGGTGGTGTATAGAGCCAAACATTTTAGAATTGTGTCGTCCCAATATTTATGGACCTGACTGTATGTATATATGACAACCTTTATTACATTCCTGTATGCAAGAATACCATGTTTTCATGTTATCCATTTACATTAGTTTCTCATGTACCATAAAGATTTACAGCAGTTATTGAGCACGTACAGTCATAAGTAGGATGGAAACCATGATTATGCCTCAAAACAGAAGGAATGTGGAGTTTTAATTTATCGCCTTGGGTTTTAAAAAGAAAAACTGCTAAAACATAAGTGATAACTAAAGCTTTGATGTTAATAAACCTAAATGGAAGCAAAAAAAAAAAAATCAAAGTGTGTAAACGGCGAGGTTATAAAAAGGAAGATGACAAGAGGCCTACCCTGTAATTAGGAGTAATTTGTGCTTTTGGGGTAGCTATTTGTTTTCTGTGTAAAAGAGAATTCTCAAAGAAGAATTTCACTAAGTAATATTTGTTGTTAAACATAACATAACCAGATTATGACATTAAAAAGAAACTGATCTTGTGTGTTTTTAGTCTCAGCGCGTACTTGTTAATATAAGTTGCTGCATTTGGTCAATCCCCTTCACAAGAGCATCATTAATCTAAGGAAAAAAGGCAGGGTTGTATTGTTTTAATCATTATCGGCAACATGCATGTCTTTTTCCAAAATATTCACAAAGTACTGTTTACAACGTTTGTTGTTTGTTGTTTGTTTGAAAAGTCAACAGCAAAAATTTCAATCTCCAATCCATCTAACCCAGTGGTGGGCAACTAAATGATTTGAAGGGCCAGCATCACTAAAGGGCCGCACGAAACATTTTCAATCTATACTGACTTGTATAAGCATTTTATATTAAAAAAAAACTACAGCATGCATAGCTAGAAGACATTATTTTTGTTTTTAAATAACAAAACTTGATTTACATGATACTTCAAGCATTAGGGAACACTTTAGTGTGGTAATGCACATTTTGTATATAATCAAAACCTTTGATGATAAATATGGGGCATAAAACCTTTGATTTAAAGGTTATGTGCCCCTATTCTGAGGTTATGTGCCACAATATATTTTATACAATCATCCCCCATTTGTTGAGGTAGTGGGAGCATAGGCACTCACCTGTCCGCCAATCCCTCACCAACGCGTCTTTGCAGAAAGAGGAGAGGCGAGGGACTTGGTTAGACACCGTCTGGGTCACTGACCCTGAGCGAGTAACTCCCTCTCTTCTTCTTACTGCTCTCAGAAGATCCCAGGCCAGGATGCGTCAGCGGGAGATCAGTGCACAGGTGAGTTGCTATGCCCAAAGCATGAACAGTTAGGGCCGCAAGTGGAGGACAGAAGAGGACAGCTGACTAACACCTAGGGTCTAACCTATGCAGAGATGGCTTTACCAGGAAGAAAAAGATTTTTATTTTTCATTTTTTTGACCTTCCAGCTTGGTTGGCAATGTTTGTCATTCTCTATGCCCTGTGGGAGTCGAGATGGCTGTGCCTGTTAAGGAAAAATGGAGCAGAATTTTTGGCCATCATATTGACATAAAATTAATCTGATATAAAGGCTTTTAATAACGACTTCAGTCTTCAAATTGCAGCGATTCTTAATGGCTTAGGTTCAACAAGGAGTAAACCATTCTCAGGTATGTTTTTCCCATAATGAAATCACAACATTTCTGATGATTTAGCTGCCACATAATGCAAATGCCATTCATAATGCAAATCTCAAGTTCCACCACATGACAAATCAACTCTGGAATTTAGGTTCACATTAGAAAGCAGGCCACAGCTCAAGATGTGCCCACTGGGGCAGTATAATTCCATGCTGCTGTTGATGCCAAATTCTGAAATCAAAATTGTTGGCAGGTAGCATTTTTCTGCTGTTTACGTTTGGTAAGCAAATGGGAATTAAAGCCACGGGGTCTTCTGCATCTGTAGGCCATAGTTTTCAAAGTTGACAATGCTCTTTTCTAACAAGCCTTACTGGCGCCAACAACTAAGGCATAGGCACCTTATTTGCCTCTCTAGCCCTATTCGTTGGTTTGAACTTCAGCAGGTCCTCCTTAACAGTGCCGGGTCCTCCCTGATAGAGTACATAGTGAGTGGAAGGTATATCTCACTGCTATGTAGTGCCGGGTCCTCCCTGATAGAATACATAGTGATTGGAAGGTATATCTCACTGCTATGTAGTGCCGGTCCTCCCTGATAGAATACATAGTGATTGGAAGGTATATATCACTGCTATGTAGTGCCGGTCCTCCCTGATAGAATACATAGTGATTGGAAGGTATATATCACTGCTATGTAGTGCTGGGTCCTCCCTGATAGAATACACAGTGATTGGAAGATATATATCACTGCTATGTAGTGCCGGGTCCTCCCTGATAGAATACATAGTGATTGGAAGGTTTAGAAAGCTCTTCATATTACAAGATATTGGTAGAACAAATGTTGTACAGAAATTGTATGGTAAGATTGTTAGGTGTATGCGGGCCTTAAGATTGAACCTTTCTAGGATGAATAGGTAAGGCTAAAGGTTTAGTTTAAATTGAAAGGATTTTCTGTAGTTGCCATACTGCAGAGGCTCAACATATTCTACTACGTTCAACCTTGCATCAGCGGAACGGTTCGGCGCAGTGAAGACACAGCATCCGCCGAGCAGGTAAGTGAATGTGCTCCATTGGGACCTCCCGCCAAGCAATACGCTTAGCGGAGGGGGTCCCTACGTATGTGGAAACATAGTCTTTAAAAATGCAATTTAAGCTTTTTCCAAATAAAATGTAATTTAGTGTGTACATTTATTTGTACAGAGAAGGGACCGATGTGACGTTATAATTGTTTTGTGATGTTATCACATAGTTCAGTTGGCTGCTCCGAGTTCTTGTTTTTTTATCTTATGTACTATGTATGTTTAGTATATAAACATACCTTTTCTGTATATGCCTGGCCCTCAGTGTAATTACACTTGGAATGTTAAGTTAACGAAGGCTATCAATCCAAGACCTTAAGCAGGGAAAACATGGCTCGATATAGGAGGCGTTCGATCTGTGACTCCAGCTGCGGTCTCCATGCAAAGCAATGGACATCAACCGTGATTTACGGTCATGTCAGATATCCGAAAACAGGGATGGCCGCATTTGCTGGCCCATATGTAAATGCGTTACCCCACTTTAGAGTGTTTGATAGTATCTATGTTTGCCAGCAATCCTGGCTGGCATGGTCGTAGCTGGTAAAACTCTATGGGCCTCATAGTGTAAATTAGTATTTCTGAATTAATGTTTGACCCAGTTACATGGACTAATTACTTGATATGTCCTCATGGACCGACCTAATGGAATTTCTTCCCCCAATGCTGGGAAAAAGGATTCCTAGCTGTTAACTTGCCTTATCTTTGCTCATTTTAAATAAAAAAAAGAAACCCATGCTATTATTTTATAAAACATATCAATCTACTAGTGAGCTTTAGCCAACTTTTCAAATCTGTTTTGAAAAAGTCATTTTAAATCCCACAACAATTGAAGCCACGGCTTATGAAAAAAGAAAAAAAATCTTGTGAAATTTCTGCCACTTGGGTGGCTAATTATTAGCATTCTTTCTCATTTAGTCAAAAGGAAACCGGATCTGCCTAGTGAGGTATTGTCTGACCTGCATTCATAAGACAGCTCCGAGGCTTATGTGCATTGGAAACCTTCAGTGTTTCTGATTAATGCCGGCCTTGTCAGTACCAGCTCTTATTTTGGACTTTTTTGTTTTCCATACATATACTTCAGATGTGTATTAGGTGGTATTTGATTATTAGTGCCTGCCAAAATTGTATTTTCTACTTAAGAAAACCTCACCATAGCCAGAAGTCAAATTCTTATTGTTTAAGTGTTCTTTCTGTGAAGAGAGATTCAGACACATGGCCGCAGACGATAAGGACGCCTGGGAAACACGGTGCAACCTTATATGACTTCACAACAGATGCTATTGAAGTCTGATGTGCCATAAGTAATGGAGGGTGCCACAAATGCCTGTGTTCCATTGTTAGGTTTTGCTGGCTGATTAAAGTGAACTCCAAAAATTAAGATTTGTGTGTTATGAGGATCATTTGCAATAGTAGAGTGTTGTACCGTATTAGCCATCGATAAGTATAGAGAGTTTGGAGTTCAAGTGATACCGTTTATTGGCTAACTGAAGTCATTAGAGAAGCAAGCTTTCGGGATATCGCAGATCCCTTCTTCAGGCTAATACAATCCTGGTTTTAGAATCATTTGGAAAGATTTATTATTAATGCTGATTACCTGGCTGTCGTGCCGATGCCAAACTTCTGTACATTGTCAATGATCTGAGTTTGGTTAAAATTGTTTTTATATATTTCTTTTCTTTTTTATGTGTACTGTGAAGGGCTAATCAATGCATGGAGCTTTATGACCGGGTTGGCATTTCACAATTACAATAAAGCTGGTCATACATGTGTAAATTTCTGTACGATTGACCATAGGTTTGGTCAGAGTTTTTGATAATTTGGTCAATCAGGGATTGCAATAGAATTGAAAGGTATACCGCGTTGGGTGTTTAACATTTGCCCAATTTTGATTAAAAAATGGTTGCCATGTTGCTGGCAATAGTTCCATGTAAATTAATTTGATCTCACTCAAACAAAATGTTGACCCTGTTCGATCACAATTACTTTGAATGGGGACCCTTGATCCCCATCTAAAGTATCGGCCATCGATCGATCACCCAAAGTGGAGCGCATTGTGCATGCATGGCTAGCTTTAGACTAAAAACCTGAGTATATTTACGTATTCTGAACATCCAAAAGAAGCACTTCAAAGCAATCTGTTATTCACCTCTATCGGTAAGCTCTAAAGCCCCCCATACGCCTTATAATCTTACCATACAATTTCTGTACAATAAACTTTTCTTCTACTAAACCATGTAATATGAGGACCTTTCTAAACCTTCCAATCACTATGTATTCTATCAGGGAGGACCCAGCACTACATAGTTGTTGGTAGATCTGAAGGAAATTGTATAGAGTGATCTAAAGGTGTATGGGGGGGGCTTAAGCCATTGTAATATTTGCGGAAAAATCATGATGGCAGTCCACATGAAACAACCTATTTGGCAGATCTGCCTAGCATCATGAGAGTACATTGTGTTTTAAAGTTAACCATGACAGATATTAGAATGAGATTTAAATAAATCTTAGTTTCATAATGAAGGTTTTGATTAGCTGGGTTTGTTCTTTTTTTTGTATCCATGATTTTCAATCTCTCCATAGACATGTTTGTGTGTGTGTGTATGTGTGTGAAAGTTCAAGGGTTATAAATTAAATAGGTGCACAACCTTTGCTTCTTAAGACTCGCCTGTGTTTGTTCACGTTAGTGAGAACAGAAGGGCAATGCACTGTCGGACATCAGATTATCAAGAGCAGGTGCTTCAAGAATGCCTGCTTTTTGCCCCCGGAAGTCACAATTCGCCTTGTGATTCTTATGTCACCATGTAGTATGATAAGTAATTAAAGAAGTCTGCGATCCTGGCTGGTGCCAGAAATCTTATTATTGTCATACTGTGCTGTTTTCTACTGAGAAGAGCCCAACACAGAATGAACGAGAAGCATTGAAAATTAACTTATGCTGTTTGCTTTAAAGAGAGGTTTAAAAGATATGTATGTGTATATTTAAATTTTTTTATTATGCTTACCTGATGCCATTAGTCCTGTAAGATGCAATATGAGCATTAACAATGTTCAATCATCAATTGCCGTGTAGAGAAAACCCACTGTGAATGGGAAGCTCAGGTAATCGTAGATCGCAGCCTAGCTATTCCCTCTAGCCTGTGCGGAGATCATATAGGATATAGACCTTTTGTAGACCGAGCTCCTCGCGTTTATAGTTTGTATTGGCATGTTCAATAAATTTATGTGCTGCAAAGTGTTTAGTTATGATCAGAAAAGAGGATAGACATAATAATAAAATGGGAATTCTAAAGCGGCTTTGTTGAAATTGTTCAGCTGTGTGAGATACCATAATGTATGGTGTCCATTACTACGTCTGTCCATCGGAACAGACCATCTGTCAGCCCAGCAATTAATATCCATGTACACAACTGTAGACTGTTGTGAATGCTGTTGTGAAATATGAACATCTCATACCACCTCTTAGATACTTTCTTCTTCACTGGTTTATTAAATTTATTAGGATCCATAGCATGTTTGGTCTTAATTTAATGTACAGCGCTGCATACTATGTTGGTGCTATATAAATGAGAGTTGAGATGCAACACAAGATAACACACAGGTACAGGTTATGACCCAGGAGGTTTTGGGGAGATGGAGATCTTTTACATGATCATCCAAATGAGGTGTATGACTAAAGGCTGCCATACGCGCACCGAATTGCTGCTGATTTTGCCGCCGGCCAATGGGCATGCTAGCTCGTGGCATCGGGGGGTGCCCACATGGGGAGACAGATCCCTGTCGCCCCACAGCTCGGCCGGCCAGAGAACGGACATGTCTAATCTCTGGCCGATGTCGTTAGTGTCAATGGAGACCGGCGTCTTCATTGAAGCTAACGGCCGGCACACAAAGGGTACCCGCCGATGCTGTCAGCTCTGGAGAGCAGCGTGATGACTTCATCATGCTGCACTCCAGAGTGGATCTGAGCGTCTCTGTCGGCCCCCACTCGGTGCCTGTGTGGGGGCCATAAGTCGATGCCAGTGAGATGGATCAGCCTTCAAAGTCAGTGCAGGGCTCAGCACTGCAGTCCCCATCCAAAGCAATGGACATTGACCGTGATGTATAGTCATATCCGATAACCCTGTCTTGGAGCAGAATTGATCCCGCTCGGTGACGGGGGTGATAGATGGCCATGAATGTGCACAGTGTTTGAATCGGCCATCGATCTAGCGCAAATCTATGCATGTATGGGCACCTTGGACCTGTGGCTCATAGACAGATAAACTGGCTTTATACCGGGAGGATAGAATCCCTGTACTTTGACCTTTTCTGTGATAAGAATGTTTCCTGATTGCCGTGCTACATTGTTTCCTTGGTTCTGATATAAATGAAAAGTAAAACTTGCATCTGATACATTTTATAGATACTTTAGAGGTCTCTCATATCTGCGCTTCAGTGAACAATTCCTGTTACTATACAAGTTGATAGGCTGCTAGATCTCAGAGGACAGCAGCACATGGAAAATTTCACTAGTTATATTATAAGAATGCAGTTACAAAGATAGATATCGCTTAGACAGCTGGTTTAACCCTTCCGCTCTCAAATAATCTTTACAGCTGGGTTGGCCTTTGAAAAACTCTTCTGGTAACCGAATAAATATATTATTGAAACGGGGATTGCTACATTTAGATTGCCATTGGTCTGTAGACTTTTATTTATAGAAAGAGAAAAAACCTTGGTGGTATAAAACCATGATGCAAAAAATATGCAATATGTGGAGCATTTATTACACGTCTAGGCCTAGTCCACCCAAAAACTTCAGATCACTCAGGGACTTACATAACACTTGATCAGGCATGGGTAAACTAATGGCTGGCATACACATGCCCATAAGCGGACAATTTTTAACCTGACCGACGGGCGTGCGCGCTCGCGCCGTCGGTCAGGTTAAAAATCGGCCGCTTATCGGCATGTGCTCCACAACTCGGCTGGCCAGAGAACGGACATGTCATTGCGCTGCTGCTGGAAACCTCGAATGGCTCCTATATCAAGCCATGTGTTCCCAACTTATTTTTATTAAAAATAGTTTCTCTTTTTTACCTTCCTGCCAGTATGATTTCTTAGTTGAGAATGTACAGGAAATTACAATGTCCCTACTGCACGCCCCCAGCATCATTAATGAAGCCGGGCACGTGAGGAATAGGGACACTATGATGGATGGCCATTACAGGCTCTTGGTCTGGCCCGTCTGTCAAATTTAAGAACCCATTGTGGCCCATGAGTCAAAAAGTTTGCCCACCCCTGGTATAGATCCTAGCTCCAGAATTCTTCTATACACCTTCAGTTATTCCCTTATTTGTGTTCAAGTAGTGCAAGTCTTTTCTTCCTCTGCTGCATTCTGTGTGTTGTAAAATAACAAGAACAACCTACAAGTATGACAGGATTCCTAAAATGGCTGATTGAGGTCGAGGGAGGTTAGATTTTAGGTGAAGAGGCCATCTGTAATTACATAGGCTAGTGAGTGATTGAGTCTGCCAGTGTTTTGTTGCTGTGGTGCTGTTTAAACCAACTCCTATTAGACCATGTTTTTATGGCATCAAAATACACGCATTTGCGGTGTGTTGACCTAAATGTAGAGGTGCATTGATAGGCTAGTGATCACAATTGGCAGGTTTTTTTGTATCGGCCCAGATCGGTGACCTGTGGACATGCAGCCGATCTGCTGATAAGGATGTTGTGTCCTTACAGCTCCCTGCTCATACAAGCCCCCCCACCCCAGGCACTGCTGTCTCTGGGATAATACACACCTATGTATTGCTAGCTGTGCCCCCCCCCCCTCTGGTTCTGACATTTGGAGGCTGATCTGGAGAGGTCTGGCGGGATCCCAGGTCGTCATAATGTTGTTGGGTTTTGGCACTGTATATAATCAACAGTATATTTACGAACAGAGAACAGGTGTCCCCCTCGAAATGAGCCTCCCCCTCCCAGTGTCGCTGACAGTTCATTCTGCTATGGACTCTGTCCATAGCAGAATGAACTGTCATTGTCACTGCGATGCTCACCTCCACAGGTACCTCTCTACTCTAACCAACACCTACCTACCTGCCTGTCAGTACTCTGTATGGAGTCTATGTATCTATACTGGGAGTTTATGGCAGAGGTGTGCTTATATGATAGGGCTCACCGGCACCTACCTGCCTGTCAATTCTCTGTATGGAGTCTATATACAATATCTATAATAGGTGTTTGACAGATCTGTGCTTATAGGACAGTGCTCCCCTTCACCTTCTTCTCTGCACTATATATGGTGTCTATATATCTATACTGGGCGCTAAAGGCAGAGGTTTGCTTATATGACAGTGCTCCCCTTCACCTGTCTGTCTTCTGTGTTATATATGGAGTCTATTTAGTATAAGTGCTATATATACCTGTACTACTACTTACACCCCAAGTTGCATGCCCCTAGCTACAACTTTTACATGTAAAACTTCAGCTAAAAATCCAGCTATCAAATAATGCTAGGAGGAGTGAGACTACATTACAAAACCATTGCAATCGGAGCATCTCTACTTAAATGCAACACAACTCACCCTTTGCAAGTATGGTGTGCTAACAATGCCCATAGGGAATGCATTGGGCTTGTGCACTGCCTGCATTAAAAGAGGGGAAATGCCCCCGACATCAGAAACGCAGCCAAAACATACCCCTGCGTTAAGGCTAACACATCCCATAAGGTGTCATTGAATTAAAAAATAAAATTTATTGAGAATAATGCCATCAGGTACAAATCCATACTTATGTTTATCTTACTATACCCAGCTGATACTTAAATGATCGGCTGTAATTTACCAACAAGATTGATTGCTGCTTGATCAATTCCATGTTCTGTTTCCATTACTTTTGGCCAGTCTATTCCAGTAAGAAGGAATCCTTTTTCAAACACTCAAGTTAAACAATTGTTTTTCTCTGTGTATGCCCACCTTAAGAGTAGTGGTCTATGTACCACTTTCTGACAGCTATACTTTCCAGATAATTGCTGAGCTGAGAGGGCAGAAGGCATGCCACACTGCTGCATAGACACTGCTGCTTACACCCTGAATGTATCAGTATTTAACTGCACACTCCTAGATGCATTGGGACTTTTCTGCTGCAGCCAATAAAGTTGATGAAAGTTTGGAATGATCCTATTCCGCCATATTGCTTGAAATATGATGTATTACTTTGTAGACTTTGTGTCAACTCGTTGCTCAACTTCTGCCGATCTTTTAACTCCTATTATTTGCTGAGGACCTACCCATTATATCGGAAGATAGATGGAATTCTGAGGTCCCTACCCGAGACTTGTTTTAGATCAGTGATTTAATTCATTGAAGGTAGATGCTAAGCTTAGTGGCCATATAGCTAGGATTTCAAATGGTATCTGTAGATTCCTTGTTCTTGTGATCTCAAAAGGGCACAATGAACCAGTGAACTGTAAACTGTGTGTACTCTATATACTGTGGAAGTAAAGCCAGAAGGCAGTTAGAGAAAGTGTGGTAGACTGGATTATTGTCTTTTTTCCCAATCTATCAGGGTAAACGGTCTTGTGGTTGGTAACTGAATTAAAATGTCAGATGTGGGACCCTTTGCTCATCTACCATTGCTTTTGCTAAACTCTGAGGATCCCCTACCTCACTAAAGGTTTGGATTCTCATGGTCTAGGACAGTGGTTCCCAAACTTTCCTTGCAGGGCCCCCCTTTTCTATTTAAGGAACATTATGGAGCCCCCCCTCCCCATTCAAACACAGGTTAAGAATGAGGGCCCGCCCCCCAGTTTGGGAACCAGTAGTCTAGGAGGTGCAGGCGCAGAGCATTGTTACCTTTCCCCTTGCTCTCCTGGTTGCTAGCTCCCTGTTACTTTACCTTTCTCTTTTGCTGTTAGTGGAGGTTTGAGACTCTGGTTACGCCCCTCTTTCCCCAAAAGCTTTGCACTATGTGGGAATACATCAAAGTTCTTCTCCTTTTGCCCCTTTAACCATATGAATTTACCATTTAAACATGTTTCCCATCCCACTGTAGGAACAAAAAAACTTTTCAAAAACTTTGAGTTTAGCTTTAAAGTATACAGGAACCCTACAGTTTCATTGGCACCCTTCCATCTCTTTATCCAACCGCAGAAGCTAAATAGGTTGTCAATTTGTTTTTTTATACCAAATCTCCTCTCGCTGTCCCCTAAATGAGCTTTTGAAGCAACCCTAAAAGTAGCCATAGACGTCTCTATTTGTCTGTGATGGAGGAATCTGCGATCATTTTGCAATCGATGGAACACTACCTTGGGTATACGATTCGTGGTTTGATTTTGAGCCGGTCACCAAAAAGGCAGATTCCTCAAAATCCATTGATCGGAAAGGCTGCTTGCACAGAAAGTAGTAGATTTTCTCCACCAATGAACATCGATGGACCCCAACAAAAAAAAACAACACTGTCGGATCAATGTTAATTCTAATTTTTTAGCCGATTTCGATTGAGTGAAAAATGGACCCATGTATGGCTACCTTTTTAGGGCTCATTGTCACTGTGTGCTTAATTGCAGTGTGGAAATGTGCGTTTCTTGCATGCGTTTGAGCATCACATGACAAAGCAAAGTTGGTCTGGATGTCTGTGGAAGGCAAATACCTAATTTGGCAGTGCACGTGGTTTTTCATAATTTTATTGTATGTATCAAAGGGTCTGCTTTTGTACTAGCAACGCAGAAGCAAACTGTAGATTAGCATTAATAACGATTCTGAGGATCTATAGATTAGTGTGGTCCCGGGTATCATACCTGCCTTTTCTATACGCTATATGTTACCTCATTGTACTAATAACTTCTAAAAAAGAGAGAAACTACCCTTTATACTCGAGTCAAGAAATAAAAATTGTGGTATTTCATGGCTGGACTTTGTGAGTGAATTGCACAGCCCCTGAACATGGTAATAACACCAAATTTGCTGGAGATGTAAAAGGGTTGTGAACATTTGAAAAAAAGTTATTGCTGTAGTATCCGTAGTTTTTGCATACATCAGGTTCAAACTATGTTTAAAGTTTGCCTATTGTTTTACACTTAATTTATACAAAAACCACATAAGCTAAAGCAATATTTTTTTCTTTATAATGTTTCCACAATCCTTCTCTACATCTCCAATGATATTGGTGATGGTATCCTGTTCAAGGGCTTTGCAATTAGCTTTCAAATGGTCTAGTTGAAATAATAACGTCTCATAACAAAATCACATTTGCTGTGTATTTCTGTGCTTTAGCCGCTGCATGTCCCAATCCAAAGTAATGGTGATTGAACAAGGATTTACCACCAACATGTCGGATCCCTGTTTAATGGAAATTTTCATGCAGCAGGCTCGATTGCTTCAGTTCAGCAACGTTCGATTCAGGGATCGAATGCTAATTCGTACCTTGTATAGCCCGTTTAACACTACATTGAACATCCAAAATTCATAGCCTGGTGTTAATATTTGTGCCCTGCCCATTCGTTCTTTGTGTGCGGCAGTTCCTTGTGCTTCATACACCAAATGGATAGTCTTCCAGTCATGCTGACAAATCTTGTATCATTTTGACTCACTATGAGAATGTTCACATTAAACTGTGCAGGTCAAAGCAACATGTTGACTTATATGCCCTCCTGCAGGCCATTGCTTGCTCCTAGAGGATGAACAAGCTCAGAGTTGCTTTTGTTGGAACTTACTTATAGCTGAATACTCCATTCTCATGACAGCACTGGGCGAATTGCCAAGTACCAACTCTGTCAAAGGCAAACAAGGCGAATTGAGTTGTGTTCACTGATTAGACAAGCTCCTTATCTGGTTTTGATTTCAATTGTGAAAAGCCTGTTTACAGAGCTCTCTAGCTCAAGTGGAATTTTACACTGTTACGTAAACCAATGTAAGGAATAACACTTCATGCTTTCTCTGTTTTACCTTTTTGCAAAACCAAGGTTTCACGAAGCATGAACCAGTGTATGAACCAGACCTGCAATCTGGTCACAAAACCGAGCATGTTCTGGCATTTTGACATGTTAATGTTGCATAAAATGATAAATATTTTTAAACATTTTAGAAGATGCACACCGGGGGTGTCCAAACTTTTTTTGCAAAGCTGGTCAGATTATGTGAAATGAAATGTGTGGGGGCCGACAATTCAGCCTGAAATTCTTTAACATTAACATTAAATGAAAATAAATGATACCATGGGGCAGAACTTGTCCTTCACACATACTTTCCATTATTATTGTAAAGTATTCGCCATTCACGGCCACAACACTGATAATGACAGCACCTAGGTATCTTGGGACTTGCAATCCTCCCAGATGTCCGGTCACATTTCACCTAATCCCTGAAGTACTAACCATTCCCCTGTCTGACATGGAAAGTGAGAAGATTCCCCAGCACTGCCTACCTTAACCTCTCTGGCGTTATGCCGGAAGCCAGTGCAGGCGCAGTTTGTTTGTAAAATAAACTGCACCCGTACCGGGATTGGGCACACACTGGTGTTTTACAAGCCCCCACCAATTCTGCATTAATGCGGACTCGCCGATTGCTTCTAGCCCCGTGGTGAAGATGAAGGGGCATGTTAATGGAGGTGGCGCCGCTTTTCCCGACCCACATAGCGTGTTGATGACGCCGGCAATTTGTAGGGAGCTGGGGGGAGGGTGGGGAATCAGGCGATTGTCTGTACAGCAGCTTTTTGCACCAGAAAAAGTGCCCAGAAGGTTAATACTGCATCCTGATGGTAGAGATAATCTGCATGGTGAAGCAGCCATAGACAGGCACAGCATTGTGTAAAACCCTGACTGTGTACCATGCACAGTGGGGGGCAGGGAAGTCCAAAGCTCCTTCTAGATTAGGGTTGGCAAACTAAGGCCCGGGGGCCGGATCTGGCCCTTAAGCTTTTTTTTCCGGCCCTTTGTCACCTTTTTGAAAAGATTCTCTGCAATGAGGATGATGCCTTGGGTTAAACCAGCGGCTTGATCGTGACATGTGGGCGCATCCTTAAAGCAACAACTTTAAGGAGTTATCTCTGCTCATTCTAAAATTTATTAAAAGATAACAATGTACCCGTCACACGTCCTCTATTACACGTCACTGCCATCACTGGTGTTACCGGTGATGTGTGGAATTGACCCGCCTATGGTGGGTTGGCCATTATAGGCTCTTGGTCCGGCCCTTTATCATATTTAAGAAGCCAATGAGGCCCACAAGTGAATAAGTTTGCCCACCCCTGTTCTAGAACTTTTAAATTGGCATTGCCATTTAAGAGTCCTTTTGCTGCACTTGAAGCAAGCCCTTAAGTTATGTACACCCCCCTCTTGTAGTGATATAGTGTTACCCCAGTTCATATCGCTTCTCTGCATATCATTTTTTTTATGGCCCCCGGCCCTGACTGTGGACATGCCTGATGCAGACACAGTTTCCTGTCTTTCTATTATCAAAGTTATGCCGTGTCATAATACATTCCTTGGAAAATGGCTACCGTGTCCCCTGTTAATCATTCCACACATGATAGCTGATGGTATAGTTTTAATGACATATGATATAAAAAGAAGCTCCCCATAGAAATGTGATTTTAACTTTCCTAGCCATCGTACTAGCTATAATTTGTTTTAGACACCATCCGACACACTTGTATAAACGATAGCTGATTTAGAGTGTTTCAGAATGAGTCTCTTACGTACAATGAAGAGCATCTGTGTGGGAAATTCTCTTGCTTGCTTTGGTTATGCTTTCTGCTATATCTATAGACCTGTCATTGCCTCAATTCCATCAGTGAAAAGCATCAATCTTCTGACACCCAGTGGCAGTGCCGAGCTGCTGCATACTGCCGCGTCTTCTGGACAGTTACATATCACTTGTAGGGAGAGTGCCTGAAATAGTTGTATGATTCTAATTCATCCTGGCTAACAAATATATAGCTGTAATGTTATAATGTAAAATGTTACATAAAGGTGTGTGAGCATGCTCTAAAGCAGTGGTTCCCAAACTAGGGGGTGCAAAGGTATTCCAG
>CM070033.1:29038891-29056844 GCA_036250615.1 Ptychadena robeensis
CCCCCATGTGTTTAGAATAGGAACATGGAGAACATACCTATCAGGAAGATAAAAAGGTGCTGTGGGGATTCTTTATGGGGGCACAGGAATGAATGATCGAATTACTATATCATAGTGCCTTGAGACAGTGTTATGTGTATGTATATCCTTAACTTGTATTTGGATTAGAAATGATTTACTGGCATGCAGACTGAGCCAGTCATACTTGGCCACCATAGGCTGATTTGACTCACTGTCTACATGCTTTTTGTAAATTTTTTGGCATCTAATTGATCATTCAATCCATGCTAGTTTGCATGTAGAGTAGAGTGGTTTAACCTGTTGGAGAGAGAACCCTTTACTTCCTGTTCTGGAAGCTCAACAAGGGAGTTATAGGTTTCTCTAGAAAATGAAGGTAGCCCCTCCTCCCCAGAACAGGTGTATTTCTCTGTATGAATTAATGCATTTGGCGAAATATCATTGGTTACCAGAAGAAGGCTACTAGAAGAGTGAAGACAATCGATACAAGGTTGATCACCTCCGGTAATAAACCTGCCACATTCCAACAAGCATTCAGAAACAAACAACATCTTTGTGTTGTACCTGCAAGGTGGATGAGGCATCACCTAGGCTCACTGAGTTATGTACAATTTATGGCCTCCTTACCCTATTGGGGTGGGAGGAAATTTTTTATGTTCTTTTGACTTGAAGAGTAAGGGCTCTGCTCCAATACATTTAGCCAAAATGTGGCAAATCGCAGTGACTGCATCTTCTGTGAGCATCTCATTAATTTTGAATGGCCGTGCGACCATGATGTGTACCGTGATGAGGGCGTGTACAGAAGACGAGGCTGCTACAATTTTGGCGCGTTTCACTAAAATCGTAGTGGAGCCATGGCCTAAATATTCCTAGTTGGTGACCATCACAGTATAGCATTTACAGAGGTTCTTTCTTACCTACTACTCCCAAAACAAAACATTTGGCTATACATATAGGTATAAAATAAAATACAGTTTGGCTAATCCGTTAATAAGGTGTTGCCTTTGAACAAAAGTGTGTTAAATCCTCCCACTCCTCATCTCCGCATCATCAAGGGGGAGAGTTCTGTAGGCCACAGGAAATTTGGAATACTGGGAAATGTTTGTTTCCCTGGATTTCTGTTTGTGTTTTCTTTTCGTTTGCACTTATTGGACAAATACGAGAAAATGTTTTTATTTTTCACATAACAGGAGGAAGCAGCTGATAAGTGTATTGTTAGGACTTACATGCCCTTTAAATGTGGTTGAGTTTAGAGGATTTAGTATTAGATCATCAGAAAGAAGTCCTTCAAGTGTAGAGTTAAGTGACATAATGTATCATTAATGTGACCAAGTGTCTGATAGTGTGTGCCTTTCCTTGCTTTCCTGCCCAAAGGCCATTATCTAGTAATGTGCATTATAAAGTGTGCCTCTTCTTTATATGACTGATTTCTAGAACTGGTTGCTAGCAGTCTTCAGTTACACTTCTCGTTGGGACACCACGTTCAGACTCCAAGTACAAGTGTCTGGACTTTATGTCTCCGTGTCAAAACCAAAGGAGCATTGGGAGCAGAGCTCAGCTGCTGGGTTACTCCATTCCTCTTGTCAGATGAGGATTAAGGGCCTTAACCCCTTTTTACATCTCTTTGTAATGGTGCAGTTGTTGTGTACATCCAATTAAATGCACTGCGCCGAGTGGCTGTCTGCAATTCATTTAGACGCTAGTGCTGGATTCCTGTGAAGCAGAACGTAAATTGATACAAACAGGGATATACAGTTCACATTTGTTGCCAGCACTCTTAAAAAATAATAAAAATATTGTAACAAAATAACTTTTCCCTGGAGGCTTGAAGGAATCTGTTGTTCATTCTTGGTGCAAAGCATTTAGGGTATTCTTAATCTGACAAACATTCATGACAATTACACATTGGTTTGTATTTTTACTCCTTGTATGGAACATTGTATATTAAAAAGGCCATCGAGGTTTTAGAAACCTATAACCATATTTGAAACTTGAGTACCTTGTAGTGCCTTTTTGGCAAAAATTGGAGGGTTCTGTATTCTGACCACTCAGATTTTAAAAGCAAGAAATGGCCAAGTAGTTCTGATAAAAAAAAAAAAAAAAAAAAAGGAAAAATGTCAGGACAATACTTTAACAGTTTCTAGGTTTTAGTTCATTACAATGCTGCCAATTTCATTTCTGAGAAGGCTTAGAACATGGGCTCAAAGATGGGCTCAAAGAACACTTTTAAAAAAGGCCAAGTGTTGCATCAGAAGTTTGCAATTTTCTTTTGTTACCATTTTAAATTAAATTGTATTTAATAAATTTTTCATAATAAAAGAGGCTCTTTCCTACCCCCATGTTTCTATTCAAGCTTCTGAACAAGGATAACTAACTGTACCATGGTGAAGTACCTATACCTTGATGTACAAAAAAATGTCAACATAAGCGCTAGATTACAAGAACTCTGGAGAGGAAAATAGAGATGAGATGTCCCAGAGATCTACAAAGATGATTGTTGCTGACCTGGCCTCCTCTGGAATTGATGTTTCTAAGCACACAGTTGTGAGGGCTCTTGATCATGGTGGGCTATCGTCCCAGAAGATCCCCTTCACTTAAAGAGCAGCTGAGATGAACATTTGAGAGGTAAATGGAAATGGGTTTTGGAAGTATGTGTTTTGGTCACATGGATGGCTAGTTATGTTTGGCGAAGAAAAGAAGAGGCATTCAACCCTAGGAAGACTGTTTTCCCATGATTAAACATGGTGGAGGAAACGCAATGCTGTGGGGCTTTTTCCAGCCTCGGGCACTGGGAGCCTTGTTCGGATTCATGGCATCAAGAAAAATGAAAATTATGTTGTAATTTTTTCAGGGAGAATATGCAAAAAATTGCTCATAGTCTACACTTAAGTAATCCCTGGGTCTCCCAACAAGCCTACATCAAAATTAGAGCAACAATTATTTACGGATACCAAACCAAGATCCTGGAGTGGCCCACAAAACCTCAATCTTATTAAAAATCTGTGGCGGGTGCTCAAAGTGAATGTCCATGCTCAAAAGCCATGCAATTTGGACCAATGGAATAATGGGCCCAAATCCCTCAGGAGACCTGTGCCAAACTAGTAAAGAACTGCTCTAAGATTATGCGTTGTGGCTCAGAACGGGTACACTATTGACTATTAATGCCAGGGGGCTTATCATTTTAGTCCTTTTATTTTTTCAACTCCATATCAAAAATATCTTAATTAAACTTGGTGGACACTTTGTTAATTTCAAAACAAGTTCACTATAAAGAAAACCTCTTGTTTATGGTCATTTTCATGGAGAAATCAAGAGTGTTGTCTAATTTCGTAAGGGGAGGGGGCTAATAATTCTGGCCTCAACTGTCCATGTGATGGAGAATAAATAGCAGAGTTAGCCAGTGACCAAGAAGCTCGCTCATTATGCCAGTTATAAATGTACATACCCCATGGAAGACCACCACAGTATAAGTACATTGGCTACACACATGCCGGCCACCAGATAAATGCCACTGATGGAACTACTTGTGCTGGATTTCTGAAGAGTACAATGTAAACCAATACCATCGGGTTGTGCATTTAATAGAAAATAATATTCTAATTCTGCACTAAAGTCTCATCTTGTGTAGAGGAGATGAAGTAATCTGTCTCTTGATGCATGAAAGATGATGGTGCAATGAGAAGCGTTTGTGACAATCCCCAGACACTATCCGCAGCATGCACAAGATGATTGTTAAACTTAGACTAAACAATGCAAAGTGATATTGTGCGTGATATTGTCAGTGAAGACTTCAGAGCTCACTACCAATCCTAGGTGGAAGTTTCCAATGTGCTGACAAGCTTCTTAGTAGCTGTCATCCTGACAGCGACCTCCTGTGATTTATGTCTGCTTTATCAGCCTTGTCAAGTGCACAGCTTTCATTGGAATATCATGGCTCTGTGCTGACATTATACTACAGTATCCTTGTCATTTATGGTATAGGTTTTATTCGTTTATAACGCTTATGAGTTACATACATAGTAACTTGATGAAGATATATTTGGATGTGTCCAAAGGCCACAATGCCGTTGCTGAGTGTTATGATTAGTAACCGAGACCTACTCAATGCCCAGTGGATTTATACAGAAGACTCAAAGCACTGGATTTTTTTTGTTTGCATTGCTTTGTGTGTAATGATAAATTCTAGGTTATTGGAATTGAAATGTTGTCTGCTCCTCTTGGGAGCCAGTGGTGTTTAAACAATCATGATTTTAAGAATTTTTCTGTTCAATTCAATGTTTACTATGTGATATCGCCCTTGCCTGCAGTTTTTTTCTGCACTTTCCTATAGACCCCTCCATAAAAGGTGACATAATCACATTTACTGACACCTTCCCCATACATATTGGAACTCGGCACATGTAATAAGCTCATCAGTCAGAGGACAGACAGTATGCAGACCGGACTTTGGTAAACTTGGCTGAGTTGCACTTATAGTGGAGTCTAGAACTGCTTATGGCAATCAGCTACGGAGTTAGCAGATAGCACAGGAACGGACTATGCTATTATGGACTTCAATAAAAGCTAAAAGCCCCCATGCACCTTGCAAATCTTACCATACAATTTCTGTACAATCCACTTTTGTTCTACCATAACCATGTAATATGAGGACCTTTCTAAACCTTCCAATCACTATGTATTCGATCAGGGAGGACCCGGCACTATATAGTGATAGATCTAAAGGAAATTGTATGGAGTGATCTAAAGGTGTATGGGGGTCTTTAGAATGAAATACCTCTGGGCACTGCACCGTTTACCAGTGTTCCAGGATCGGTACAGGTCCACTTTAAGCATCTCTTATATTTAGATATTAAATTTATATTTAGATATTAAAGTTTGCGTACATCAAATGTGTGACGTTCTCCTACACATGTCCATGTGATAGCAGAGTGACATTTAATTGAATTGAAGTAACTTAAGTGCATTTTCCTTTTGCATCATTGTGGTAGCTGTATAACCTAATAAACCAGCGGTTCTGTTATCACTTTGTACATAACACATTAGGCTTTACGGATTAAACCATGTCAAATAACCAGATCTCGATTACTTTTTCACACGGTTATCTGCTGCTGCCAAATCATCTTTTATTTAATGACCTGGTTATTTTTTTCCATTGTAAAAATATCCTATTAACTGCTACAAACAAAAACTGATTTAGTTGTTGTCCAGAACTTAAGGTCCGCAGTTGTTCTTCAGTCACTCGAGCAGTAAGCATTCTGATTGTGACTGTTTGCTCAGCTCTGTCTCCAGCACATTTTGTGTAAACACCCATAGCAACCCCTACCCGCAAATTTACCATCTGCGTGAGACGTCTTTTATGATTTTCTTTGTTTTAAAGAGTTATTTACTGGTTTATTTGACTGTTTGTAGTTTGCTGTTTTTTATGGTCCTTATGTCATATACACTATGTGATTTGCCATGATAGTTTATGAACTTTAACTTTACACAGCAGTTATAAATGTATTCTGTTATTAAATAATCCCAACTTCATTCATGTTAAAAATAGCAAATGCCATTTTGTTTAACATAAGCTGCTGTTACAAATCTCAGGTTTTAATTTAACCAGCCGCCTTGCATTTGGGGTTCATAAAGTCATATTTATACACCTATTATACATAAAGGTCGTCGCCCCTCATTGTCCTAGGTCATGAACTATACTTTACAATGCACTATATTTTACTACAAGATTATTGTCATTGTTACTGCTGATGTAAGGGGAGTGCGGATTAGAAGGACATATATGTGACTTTTTTTGTGAATTGGTGTTGAACATTTTTAACCTGCTGTTGGGTTTAGACTGCCTGACGGGATCTGGTCCTCCACCTGCTGAGATGCGTCGATGGGGGAGGGTTTGGATCGATGTTATGTGCGGCCCTTTAGTGATGCTGAGGGCCGCACTTGAGGCCCTCCATATCATTTCAGTTGCCCACCACTGGATTAGGTGATCTCTGTAAAGCAATGGTTCTCAACCTTTTAAGAACCTCGACCCCGGAAGCGACATCATGTAATGTCACTCCCGTTAATTGGAATGCGGAAGTGCCAGTGTGAAGTGTTACTTCCGCGTTCCAAATGCCGGATGTTAAAATCTGTGATGTCACTTCCTGCATGATCAGTTAAGTATAATATCCCCATACCCCTTTTGTTTTCCTAACCCGCTTGTGATGATGTGCAAAGTGGAAAGGTAATGGAGAGCAACGCCCCCTCTCTCCTAACTTAGGCCCTAACAGCTCCTTGATATGTGAGGTCAGTCGGACAGAGCCTAAAGAATTACCAGCAACCTCTGCAGGATCCCTCGGTTTACATAAAGCCCTAGTTCAGTATGGCTGCCTCAGATCATAATTGATCAGAGGGTAATGAGGCATATTATGTAAATTTCCCATATTTTACTTTGTAAATATCAGCATTACCATGCTTTATACACAAACATGAAAATGCAGACACTGTGATACTTTTAGCTCACATAACATTCAGGTAGAATGTCATTTTGGTGATTTTATCACTGTAATGGTTTTATAAGCAGGACTTACGGGGAGTGTAGTGCCTGGTGTGTATCTATAGATGCCAAACTGCATAGCAGCAAAAAGATTATATTCTACTTTCTTATTAAAAGTGTACTATAACATATTCTTTTTGCTAATGATCAGTATAGGAAAATGTCATCTGGCATCATCCTCCTGCATGGCAGACACAGTTCCCACTGGACTCCGATAACCTACCAGCTATGTGTGTGAACTGAGCAACAGTTGGAGCACCTGCAGGAAACTTCCAAATGTCGAAAGGGCAGACGCACTCTTCTGAGAATCGTTGATTCTGCCTGGGATTAGGTGGAACTGGGAGTGGTTACAGCAATGGGTGGGTCGTTTCTTATAAATGCCGAGTAACTACCCAGCATTTTCTGATGGGAGAAGTCACCTGCCACTGACAGTCTGGCAGACATAAAAATACTTTGGAAACTTGGCAATAGGATGAGTAGCACATAGTCGAGGCTCATTTTTATTCGTTTCTGTTTTTCATGGTAATCCCTGCAATTTCTGAAGTGCCAGGAACACTTTAACTCATGAACTTCTTTACCATGTGCACTTCAGGTGGCATCTGTCACATTATAGTATTAGTGCACGTCATGCCTTTAGAAAATAAACCATTATAACTGTCTGTAAATGCAAAGTATTTTTTCCAAACAAATCAAAAAGCCTTTCATTTTTTCTTTTACAGTATTTAAAAACTAGTAACTTCCTGGTCAGAAATGCAGATGACCCTCCAGATGCTTTTTTGTTTTTTGAAAACGGCGAGGTGGTTTCATGAAAAAAAGCAGCAATAGTGAGTGACTTGGACGATGAAGTTAGCTGTACAAAAGTTAGGTTTTCAGTAGAAAAAGGATTCACGAAAGTTATTTTTAAGGAATTGCTGAATGTGCGGAAGAGCGGAAAGATGGTTAACGTTTGCCAAAATCGGGCATGTCCAAAGTTTGGCCCAGGTGCCACATGATGCTTTTCACCTGCCCACAGCCGCATTCATAAAATCATTAATATACAGTGGTGTTCCATTTCGGGGGAGGCACTGTTTCACTCCCAGCGGAGGGCGCAACAACAAACTTTCAAACCTGTGCCATTCATCTACCTCAAGAACTAAACCCACAGGTCCCCATCCAAAGTATTGGAAATCGAATGGGGGTTTACCAACATGTTGGTTCCCTGTTCAATCAAGGTTTCTTTGTGGCCACAATCAATTTGAATACAATCGATCACCCTGGACGCGCACCGTGATCGGTTGTGCTCAGGTCGATTCAAGATAGACCCCTGTATGGCCACCTTTAAGGTGAGCCATGCTGAAGAATCTTCTTACTGATTCTCAATATACCATAGCTAGAGAAAGGTCAGGCTCATGTTTTACAATGCCGTCCCACAACAAAATGCCGAATGTAGCCACAGTGATCCATGAGACTAAGGGTTTATATGCTTAGCGGAGAGGGTCTCGATGTATGTGGAAAGCTGCATGACTTGAGCTTCCTTAATTTGTAAAGTTTTCTCTGCAGTTTGCTGGTACTTAATTTGAATGAATAGAGTATTGCCTGTTTCAATATCCTAAAAATTGGTGATTTAGTTACCAAATTTCCATGATTGTGTGAGGTTTTGTTTTTTATAATGTAGTATAGATGTTAAAAGAATAAAATAAAGCCTTTTTCTGGACCGTTTTTTGTTCATGTCTACAGTACTAGACTAGATTTGTTATAAAGACACAAGGGTAATAGTGCAGTATAACAATAATGGAACAACAGTGAGTATAATAAAGACTTTAAGATACTTTTATGGAGTTGTATGACAGTAATAATTACTGTGTGAAAGTTGAGCTGTTAAGAAAATGAATTGTCGAGAGTAAAAAATCTCTTAAATTGAGGAAATCTTTGACAATTCTTTTATCTGGGTGAGCCGCACTTAGAAGTACCTGTCAGGTGGAGAAGAAAGAAGCTTGTGTCCAAACATGTTTTGTAAGGGAAGAAAATACCAGAATTGGCAGCAACTGCTTACCCAAAACATGACCCAAAACGGATTTGAAAAAAAAAACACAAAAAAAAACCATTTAAGCCTCTATTTAGAACACTGTACCATGATGGTTAATAATGCTCTAATCTTTACAAGTGTAGCTCTGTGTCCAAGGCTGCTATTTTGCTGAAAGCATCGGGCAGCAATCTATCATTTTTTTTAAATCATCTTTAGCAATATTCCATGGTGAGGCTCGGGGTAGATTTTAACCTCCCTGGCACTTTGCCTAAACCCAGTTTGGGCTAAGAATGTTTACAAAACAAACTAGCCTCAAGCTGGGATCGGGCATACTTGCCTATCCGCCAGTGGCAATTCTGAACCACTTCTGGCACGGCCTATTCGGCTCCATTGGTGGCGCCAAAGAGGCAAGGGGGGTGGTGTCATTGACCTCTATGTTAAGGAGGTGGCGTAGGTTTTCTACCCCATCGATGATGCTGGAGATTGTAGTGGTGAGGAGGGAGGGTTGGGAAAACCAGCACAGTACAATGTAGTACTCCCCCATACCTTGTTCAAACCAGCGCGGTACGGGCGAACCTTCAGAGAGGTTAATAACCATGGTAACCTCAAGCCACACTTGGGTTACTTACCTGCTCTAGCTGTGCCCACGCTGTACTGCAGTGTCTGGGCTGTAACTGGTTATGCTTCCCTGAAGTGATGATGGAATCTTTGGTTTATATTTTTTGACAAATAAGAAGAAATAATTGGACGGGTGTTAACTATGGGGTTAAGCTTCGGAAGACTGGAGGATTGGATAAACAGAAGTTCAAATCTTTCGGCAGGCTAAAATCCTGATGAAGCATGTTCAAAGTGGGATAGAGAATAACTCTCATAGAATTAGTAATTAAATTAAATTTATGTTAAATTGTCTTCTAATACATTTAATCTACGGTAAATGTTAAATAATTATGACAATATCCTTATAATATACACTGAAGACTAGTGGAGTGACAACATCTTCCCCAACCTACTTGGACCTTGTACAATTTAAACTATTTGGATCTTCATGGCTCAGTACGCCATTCGCTTGTGTGATGCATGCTCCTTTCTGCTTGTGTGGGAGCAAGTGGACCAAAATTAACATTTTTCCACTCGCCTATTAAAAGAATTTCAAACTCGAAGCTTTTAGGTCTGTGATAAACAGCTGTAAAATGCAGTTTAAAAATCTCACAGGATGTACAGATTTCGTAAGAGCTCAGATAAAATGGAAAATGTGCATACACCTAGACTGTAAATGGACCAGGACGTTTACACAATTGGCAAGAATTGTCATCCTGTAGTAAAAGAAATTAGAAATTTTTTAAAATCTTTCTACTAGTCAATTCGTTTTTATAAAACGATAATTCAAAACCTATTTAGTACTTGTTTTAAATATACTATTTACATTTTTTTTTACTTAAAATGAAAATAGGCGGCATTAATGACCATCAATCAAGAGACATCTCCCACATCACAAAATTTTAACCGCAGTGTTCTTCTTGTCCCTTTTTTGTGGTGAAGTCATAATCGTCCATTTAAAAATCGGCACCTCCGTGAACCGCTCTGGAGGTTAAGATGGGGAAAGAAAAATTACCTAGAATTCAATTTTGAAAAGTTTAAAATTTCATAATCATGATATTCTCCTGTATTTGTGTTTATTTGGTTCTTTATATTGGCAGAAATATCAAGACAACCTACATATCGTTGAATGAGTTCAAGGTGTTCCAATTACTTTCAGTGCCTCAGGTGTATCAAATCATCTCCTATGCATTAATTTGGCTTCTGCCAACATTTGTGAAAGAATGGGTATCTCAGGAGCTCAGTGAATTCCAGCATGCCACTGAAATAGGATGTCACCTATGCAAGCCCATTTTTGTGCAAGTAGAAGGCTCATGATATCAACCTGAGATATCCCCAACCTGTAAACTTCACTGGATCAAATTGCTCAAGAACAATGCATAGAGACCTTAATTGAATGGGTTTCAATAGCTGAGTATCACCAAGCCATACATCGCTGAGTAGTACAATGCAAAGCATTGGATGAGGTGGGGTACAGCACATTGCCACCTGAAACAAAAGCAATGAAGATTTATTGCAGTGACTAAACATACTTCTCTGTCTTGCAATCTGATGGTCAAGTCTAGATACTAGGGGAATGATACTTGCCTGATTGCATTGTTCCAAGTGTAAATTTATTAAAGGGGGGCAGTAAGTGTGATGTTTTTAAGGACTGGACTTTTGGTTCCAATGAAAGGAACTCTGACTGCCTCTGTATACTTATGCTATGGCTACACTTGCACTAAAGGTCCCCATACATGGGTCGATTCCCAAGGGATTCCGGGACGATCGATTCCGGGCGTGTGCACGCTAATCGATCGTCCCGGAATCGTGTGAAGCCCACCTTGCCCGATCGATCCCGTCCGATTGATCGGGGGCCCAGAATCGGATCTGTCAGAGAACCAACATGTTGGTCTTTCTGATCCGATTCAGCATACATCAGGGGGAGTTGCCATGTGTGAAGTGATCGATAGGGCACGGAATCGTCCAGGAATCGGTGGCCTAAGGTGGTAGGGACAGGCTTAATTGGGCGATCGATCGGACATCCGATTCCCTCTGGCATCGCGGAATCGATCGGAATCGGAACATGTATGGCTAGCTTAATATCCGTGCGTTGAATGCAGGGATTCTAGCGCAGTGGCATTGATGGTCATGAGGCTATGACGGGGCTGACTGCACAGCCCACCATAGCCACTGATCTGTTGGTCCCAGCCTTAGTGATGTGCGTTCAATGCAGGGATTCTAGCGCAGTGCTCAAGCCCAGCATTGATTGTCATGAGGCTATGACAGGGCTGACTGCACAGCCCACCATAGCCCCTGATGCGTCGGTCCCAGCCTTAGTCATGTTATTGCTAACTTGGAACCCCGCAGACATAAACTCCCCAGAGGCTTGATATATGACATGTACATTGACAGTCATTGGAGGATTCATACTGACGTGTGGCTAACATGCTCAGGCACGTTAGTCTTACATCTGTCTATTGATTTTAAGGGGCCATGCTAAATAGAACAGACAATAACGCTTCCCCTTTAAATCAATGGCCCTAAGCTTGGGTGCTTGCATTCGTTGGATGTGCTGATGTTGGGGCATCCAAGGGCATAGTGTAGCCCAACCCCAAGACATTTTATACAATCTCATGTACCCAAATGTATGAGTACTGTTTGGAGATGGCCCTTTTTCCTCCAACAACCAGTATACAAAGCCAGTTCCAAAAAGACATGAAGTCAATTCGAGTGCCCTGCACAGAGCGCTGACCTCAACCAGATAAAACACCTGTAGGATAAACTAAAACATGAGCCTGGTCTTTATCACAATCCTAAATCTTATGGAAAGCCTTCCCAGAAGAGTTGAAGCTGTTGTAGATGAATGGGTGGGCCGCCTCCTGGTTAAGGAATGGGATGTGACTAAAGTTTGTGCTTCCCTGTACTTCTGCATAGTGTATATGGGATCTTCTCTCCTTGCTTTTAGTAACCAAAGCACAGGGCTACTTAGGAAGGAACTGATCCCACTTGTCCCATTGAACACAAATTAGTTAACACACCATTTTTTTTTCTTTCCACTGACAAACACAAATTTAATTACATACAGTAAATAGCGTACATGACGTGAGCGGTTGTTCTATTGTTATTCATCATGCACGCTAGTATCATTCCCCATCTCCGTTTCATTATAATATTAGAGACGTCACTTTTGTGTGTTTAATGCCTGAGATGGCTGAATCAGTTCTCTCGCCACATAAAGGGCTGTCTTCCTGTCCAATCTTTCATTTCCCCCTTCATTACCGCACCTCTTTCTCTGGCAAATAGAGCTGTCAATTGGAAGAGACAGGCTATTAACTTTTATCTATTTGGTGCTGGTAACAGATGTTAATAGATCGAATTCTTTGATGTTTGATAAACTAGGATAAGATGTCTAGATCTTTCACCCCCCTCCAGAAGTCCCACTCTGCAATAAATGTCAGAACAATTATACTGGCTTCCTGTGAAGGCCAGTGCGTTGCCATCGGCTAGTAAAGCTAGGGGAACCGTTAGTAATCAGATAAATAGTGGAGGCGATGCAGCGGCTTGTTTCTCCTCTACCATAAAAAAAATACGTATACGGGAGGAAGCGGCCCAGCTGTGTGGCCTCACTTGTGCTTTTGCCTTCGCTGCCTTGATGGTTTTTGCTAAAATAAATACTGTCCATACTCATTTGCTGGCAGTTGTAAAGGCTGGTAGAGTATTGTAAGGGTGTGCAGCACAAGGCGGTTTTATCTCCCACAGAAACGAATAGATAAAGTGCTGCATAACTTAAAGAGATTTAGTAGCTGGAGGTAATGATGTTAAATGATCAAAGCAATACCACAGTGCTTGTTAAATCACTTCTCTATTTTCAGCATGGGCCATTAACACGGGCCAATTTAGATGGGTCATTGACTTAACATACCTAGTACTGTTTCCCACAAAGGTATTTCTTGAAGATTGATAATATGCTGGTGATATTTTTTGAATGATTTTCAAATGCACCTGCCGAGAACTGATAGGATCCTCTACAAGATTATGTCCCCCCCTTTTCTTTTTGGTGCTATGAAGGTTCTAGTTTGAAACGTGTTATAGGGAAACTAACATTTATTCACCTTGAAATTAGACATAATTTCCCTAATGGTTGCTGAGAGCATTTTAATAAACTAGAAACAGATCATGACATTTCTTATAATTATTGTATTTATACATAAAATTTGTTTTATAGAAGCCTTTCTTTCCAAGGCTTCATTAAATTTCCCTTATCGTCTGATCCTCTACCTGAGAGGAAGTGAGTAAAAATCGGATGTACAGTTGAGGCCAAAATTACCCCCCACCACCACCTTTTAAAATTAGACAACGCTCTATATTTCTCAATGAAAGTGACCATTGACATCAAGTCAAGTTTTTTGTAGTGTATTTGTTTCCAAAAGAACTAAGTCTGCTAAGTGAAATTCGTATCCTTTCGGAGCAACATCTGACAACCTCTTGTCCTTTACTAGGTTGACACAGGTCTTTTAAGGGATTTTGGCAAATTTTTCCTTTGCAATTCATTCCATTGATTCCATTCCATCCATTGTTCTAGCTGCTTTTTGAGCATAGACATTCACTTTGAGCACCCGCCACAGATTCTCAAAAGAATTGAGGTCTGGGCTCTGTGTGGGACATTTCAGGATCTTGGTTTGGTATTCTGTTGGACAAATTATGTTGTATGCTATATGGGTCATTATCTTGTTGGAAGACCCAGTGGTGACCTAAGCCTAGACTACGATCAGATTTCCACTAGGCAACCGGATGAAGTTTGGACTGGGGAAATGCACTGTTTAACTTAAACCTCAAACACAAAGTTAAATCTAAGTATCACCGTGCCCCTTTAGTATATTAAAAATGTCTAGTATGTAGTAGCTGTGGTATTAGAATATATTTTATCTGATCTATGTTTAATTTGAATAGAGTTTATATCCAAAAAATAAATGTTTGCCATAAATGTCTAGTTTCAGTGTCCATGTGATAAGTATGAGCATGTCTGAGGCATGGAGATCCAGGCAGAGCATTATGTTCTTATGTTTTGGTTGGCAGGTTATGAGTTAATCAACCCAGAAAAATCAATTAGAATAAAGTAAGCTTGTTGGGTGAAGCCTGAAATCCTTCATTCATCCATCGTTATGTGTCACAGCAGCTGGAGCAACCTAGAGTTCTCAAGCTGTCTTCACTTTTATAATAGTAGGAAAGTTTTCTGGGGCTCCTAAACCACCTGTTATACTGCATTCTCCCCAGAAGGAAATATTACTGTTCTCATAAGTGGCGAGGGTGCAGTTTGTTTAGCAGTTGTTTATGGATGTGGCATATAGAAAATTTATACCAGAGAATTTCCAGGAAAATTTTATGATTTGGGGCCCATAGACTAGTAGATCAGTTGGAGACCTTTTTTCCCCACACACTTCTAATAGACATGGTATTCAGTGTTTAAACAACTGAATACATTTTTTGCCTTGTACTTGGTCTCTAGCAGAATAGAGTAAAGTTGTTTTGTGAAGAAAATAACGTGTTACAAGGGACAGATTTGTTTTTCTGAGACAGAAGACAATAAGATCTGGCAGGTTCTCCCCTCTTTCTCCCTCGCTTTCTCTCCTCCTCCCCCTCCTCTCTCTCTTTCTCCTCCCCTTATTTCCCCACCCCTCTCTACGCCCCCCCCATAGTCCTTTTTCGTATGCTCTCTCTCTATGCGCCACCTCCTCTGTCCATCTCCTCTCCACCCCCCCAAAGTCATATCTGAAAGTTGATCTCTATTATCAAGCACCCAACATTGCAATTGCTATCCTTTATAACACATAATTAAAGATCACTTTTCTTGTCTAAATGACCTTTCACGTTCTTGACTCGCTTGTCTTGACTTTAAAAATGGTCAGTGTGCCTTTTTATCACAGCAATGGCCCTATAGGGAGGTTGGCAGTATTAGACATAAACTAGTCTGTTTCATCTTATTGGCTAGGCTGAAGTTGACTTTAACAATAATACTTTGACATGAAAGTTAATTTTGATTGAAAATTTGCTATGTAGAGTTGTACATACCACATAAATGGCTTGAGGGATCTTTTTCCCCAAACTAAACCCATATGCTGATTTCCATTTCAGTCAACTATTATCTCAATGTTTTCTATTCTGGTTGAGACCCACATCGAATAGACAAAACAATACTGTATGCTATGCCTTTAGTCAATTCAATGGTATTCTAACAATCTCAAAGCACGTTGGTCATCACCTTGGAGGAGGATTTAGAATTTGGTCTGCAGCCAGCCATGCACTGCTCTTGCTAGTGAGTAGCCCCATTTAATCTTACTACAACAGAGATCTGAGTTACTTCTATTCAGTAATAAAAAGCTACTATGTTTTCATCATTCTGAAAATAGGTATTTCATTGTCATCATGAAAAAATATGCTGGGGGTTTACAGTGGTCATTTGTGGGTTTAGGAAGAAAAAGCTAGGTAGTTAGTGGTATGTTTATGCCTGTCGGGCACAAAGCTTAGTTGTAGGTATAGGCAGCTACTGTATGTAAACATTTGTACATCAAGCTTCATTTAAAGTTCATTGTGCTATATGTTTTTTCATTGTCCAGTCACAGCCTGGGGATGGGTCCAGGATGATGTGGTCTCTGAAGAAGAATGTTTTGGCAATTTGAGTGAATACAGCTAGTAGGAAAGAACAGGTCTTGAAAAAATCTGGAATAAAGTTTAATAGCAAAAGATAGATTTATTATGTAAATAATATATTGTCTTGCTAATTGTGTGTTTTTTGGCTAGAGCTCTCAACATTTGATGAAAACATTTTTAGGCAGTTTTCATATTAATAACTCTAAAAGCCTTGAAAATCCTAATGGATGACTTTCTTTCAACAAGTTACTATGGCCTGGCCTAGTTTTGCAGACAGTTCACATGGAGACGGTAACTTTTGACATGAACCTAGCTCTGTCTGGACACGGTCCCTACGTCAAGGTGTTTTGTGTGTGCTCCGACATGTTGGTGTGTCGGCCTTTTGATGTGTGCACTTCTAAGCATATTTCTTTCAATGGTCATAAAACCCTTGTGCACTGTTACAGGTGGAACACAACCTACTTGGTAGCAGTGTGTTATGAAAATGATTAAATGATTACACATCGGTATGTCTCCAGAAGGCAAAAAAAATAAATAAAAAGCTGAATGCCGTTCTTAAATTTTTACATCTATTCACTTTGATCTCCTTTGAAATAAAAAGAAAGTTTTATTTTCTTACAACTAAAGCAATTGACTGTATGTATCTTCCAATTTAGTTAGTGCTTGTCAGCTGTATTGATGATTGCTGAAAAATTGGTCTTCAGCTTGCAATGGCTCACATTATTAAAAATTTACCGTATATACTTGAATATAAGCCGAATATTTCAGCACCTTAAATGTGCACAAAAATGAAATTCGGCTTATATTCGGGTCAAAAAATTTAAATCGCTGCATTTTGTAGGTGGACTTTATGAAGCCCCCAAACATGCCATCGTCACCAAATTTGCTGGAGATGTAGAAAAGGGTTGTGTGTAACATTTGAATTGCTCTAGCACATGTAGTTTTTGCATTTTGCATGTTAGGGGGCTTTGTAATTAACTTACAAATCTGCTGAATGAAATAATTACACCTCAAAAAAGTTGCTGTGTGTTTCTGTGTCTTCTGAGTTCATACTTAAGTCTTTTAGTTTTTCCAGATTTTTTTTTCTAGAATTTGGTACCTTGGCTTATATTCGGGTCGGCTTATACTCGAGTATATACGGTAACTCCAGGAAGCAAATTAAATAGTGAATGGCTAACTATAACGAACCATGCCGTTGGCATCTCCCATACATCACACAATAATAGATGTGGCACATAAATCCATGCTGGCCTGTGTTCCTTGTTTAAACAGTGGTTCAATGAAATGGTTCTAGGTGGGAAAAGACCCTAAATTCAGACTGGATTGCCCTGTCTATATAACATAGACATTTGTACATACATACTTTATAGCCTAATTAAGCAAAAACGTTTTGCTTCTCATCAGGAATGTATCCCCCATTACTTGTTTGCGCCCTCCCAGTTTGTGTTTTTACATAAGTAATATTAAAACGAATGTATCCTGCTACTATTGGATTTGTCAAGAGTTCCAAGCCAGCAACTCCCTAGCAATAATGAAGCCAATAACATAAAATAATAATAACATAAATGAAAAGGCATTTGTGTTCCAATTGTTTTGGGCACGGGGTACTCAATTTATTAAATCTAAACTGTATAGCTGTGCTGGGATGGAATCCAAAGTATCTTACTGATCATGCACATAAAAAATCCCAGTTGCATTTTATTATTCCAGTGTGTTCCATTGTTGATGACGTGTTTTCATTTGTACTCAAACTTGCAACTTAAGTCAAAGTAAATTCTTACTTGCGAAAGCCCTGTGTGCCACCCTTTAAGACCCCCATACACGTTTAGATTTCCCTACAATTGATGTTGGATTTGATTGTAACTTTAGAACCTCGTAGCCCTTCCTGCGGCCCTTTGGGTGTTCTTCAGCGCCCCCTCACTTTTTCACTTGTGGCCCCTGAAATGTAACGGTTAATGCATAGGGCATAGGAACTCGCCTGTCCACCACTCCTCTGCTGACATATCCTCGCCCGGGATCTTTTTAGAGCGGGATGAGGAGGAGAGGTGAGTGACTCACTCCGGCTGATTGGCGTACCTGACAATAGGTGACCCAGACAGTCCCTAAACAAGTCCATTGCCTCTTCTTGCTCTTAGAAGATCTCAGGCAAAGATGTGTGTGTGTGTGTGTGT